>NW_004624731.1:46215944-46238857 GCF_000247695.1 Heterocephalus glaber
TTTCACATCATTTTACAACTGAAATATATAAATTGTTTTTACTGCCTCACCTTTTTTCTCCTCTCTTTTACTCTTTCCTTAACAGGAATTGATCAAGTGTCTCATTATGGGATATGTGCATTTGTCAATAAGATCATCATTAACAACTGACAGTGGAATACAAACACTAACCATATATTTAAAAATTAGAAATTATTTTGCAGTAAAAGTTTATATGACAATATTTAACAGGGAGCTCTAAGATCATAGAAAGTCAGGAGGGGATTTTTTTTTGGAGAGTAATATTTAAACAATGGTTAAGTTGGAGTTAGCTAAGTTAAGCAAGTTAAGAGAAGGTAGAGTTTGAATTGAAGAATACCATGTTCAAAGGTTGTAGACCATGAAGAAAAGGGGTAAAGGGGAGGGGGGAAGTGGGGAGGATAGGGGAAAGGAAAGAAGGGAATGAAATTAATATTAGAAAATAGAAAAATGGAAACAAAGTCTTTGTAAATAGGGAGGAATGGAGGGCTTGAAGGGAGGGCAGGGGAAGGGGGGAAAATAAGAACCAAGAGAGTATGTAAAGGTGCATATCTACAATGATGAATGTCATTATGTTGTACACTTAAAATGTACCAATAAAAGGATATACAAAAAAAAAAAGGCCATGGCCAGGAAGAAGCACTGTGAGTTCTAGGAAATATTTGTGAAGTCCGGATACAGATATGAAATAGTACAAGACTTGATGGCATGAGCATGAGAAAATGGGGAAGGGATAGAGGACAATGTCCTCTGTGACAAATGTCTCAATGAGTTATTTATGTAATAAAAAATGTGACAAAAATTGAGTGTTTAAAATTGTTTATTACAGTAACAGATAAATTATCATTAACCCCACTCAAAGTGCTTTCCCTTGCTCTGAACACATGTGTCCCATCGGTCTTGCCACTTTCTGAATCAGCTGAAAGGAAGTCCTCCTTCACGAGTGACTTTGGTTACATTCTTATGGTGGCTTCTGTATTTTCAGTCAGTTTACAATATTTGTCTTTCATGGTAATTTTGGCTTGAGAGAAGAAGACACAGAGTGCTAGATCTGATGAATGAAGTGAATAGTGGATAAAGACAAGGTATAATATTTTTATTTGACAGGAACTACCATATGCATTTGATAAACAAACAATGATAAAAAACTATAGTGAATTTAAAAAATCAGGATTAATCCTTGTATAAGTATTCCCATTTGCTTCAAACACACTTGTCCCATTATTCCTTGTAATATAACTTTTACTATAAGCTTTAAAAAATCTAAACACTAACTGTATCTTTCAATCATACCTTTGCTATTATTATAAAAGCAAAGTGATACTATTCCTGAGTTTTAAATAATGAAATGACATAAAACAGGTATTTTAAGATAAAATTATATTGTTAAAATATTCCAAACAAATTAACTCTCTTTTGTAACATAACCTGGTGTATGCATAGGTATGAGAAACTAAATTAAGAAATAATCATAAATTGGAGTAGAATAAAAATATGCTTGAAAAAATGCATTTCTCTTCAAAACATTTGGGAATCAGAAGTGACATATCATTTTAAATTTGACTTTCTTAGACTGAGATTTCTGGCCACGGAAAGAGGAATTAAATCACCTAGAGTAAGCAGTCATTTAGAGGGCTAATACAACCGAGAAAACAAGAGGGTCCAACATTTGCAGTGAGTCACCTCAACAGATACAGGCAAAAATACAGCGAAGTGATAGGGGAGAAAGTGAGGAGCAGATAGTAAAGTAAAAGGAAGACAGCCAGACAGGTGCATGGTATAGGAAAAAGACATACGTGTCTCTCTCAATTATTTTGATTGTACTGAACGGTTACAATAAGTATTGGGAAACACCTCTTAGACTTACCAAGATTTGATTTGTTCATTGATGTTTTAATTTTTTGTGAACTAGTATGCATATCCATTAGTGTTCTGTGAGATAGAGTAGATGATATGAAATTTCTAATGAAAAGAATAGAAAATACATCCAAAATATTGGTATGAAGAAAAAGCTGTGTTAATATCTTGATCAGTACGTTGCCTTTGAAATTTTGTTTGTTTTATTTCCATGTTAAGATGGAAAAGATGTATATTTGCTTAAACAATGAGAAAGAATCAGTAGATGAAGAAGATGGATATAAAAGAGGACATAATTGACAGGAGAAAATTTGGGTTTTATTATGTACAGCACTGGTGATGAGGCTAGAAACTATAAGTAAATCATAAAAGGACGAATGAGGAAAATATTGGATGGAGACACAAGTTTTGAATGAATTTAATTTATTATTTATTTGAATTCCAAAATCGAAACAGAATGAATATCATTCTTACCCATGTGAACAAATAAGAGGTGGATGAACTGTTTTAGAAAAGATCATGATCACAATATATATTATTTTACTTTGATATTACCGGGTTAGGTCATTCTTCAACATGAATATTGTTGAGTAAATATCCTACAAAATAATAACAGAGGGCTGGGGATACATAGAGCTCAGAAGTAGAGGGCTCGCGTAGCATTTGGAAGGTCCTGCATTTGATTCCCAAGCCTCACAAAAAATGAATTAAAAATTAATAATAAAAATCAAAAAGGAATTCTACTAATCAATTATATTGTTTTTACTTATAAATATGCAGTATTAGTATCTTTAGTAAATATAACCCTAGTAAACAGTTTTCTGTGACTCTTACCACATGATATCTGTGAATATAATATTTGACTCCCTTTACTTTCAGTTATTTAAATTTTCCAACTAATAATTTTTTTCTTGGACATATACTCACATATTTCCATATAGCAAAATATTTTCCTTCAATTGTTTCACTAAACTCCTTGGGAGTTAGCTGTTGTATTGTACAGTTACATATTTAAAAAATGTGAAGACAGATGTAAACAGTTACAAATTTCTTTAAACAACAATGGTGAGAAAAATAAATAGAGGTCAGTGACATTGGTTTAGGAAATAGATAGTAAAGGTATTTTTTTCTAAAACTCTTCTAAAAATAGAGACTTTTAAATAATTTGAATAGATTTTATTAAATCAAAATATACCAAATGTTAAAAATCAAAAAGAGGTAAAATAATGGTGTGGAATTTTACCTTCCTATCAATTATAATAAATATACACTAAAGTAATTTTATTTGCCTCCTTCTCTGTTTTTGGATTGGAAAGGGTGTTGAATTTTTGAGACATAGTTTCCCTATGCAGTTGAGGCTGGCTTAGAACTCACTATGTAGACCAGGATGGCCTTGAACTTGGAGAGATCCTTCTTCCTCCCCAGTGCTGAGATTACAGACATGTGCCACCACTCCCTACTTACCTTCCACATTTTAAAGTAAGTTTTTATTATAAAATTGTTATTTAAAAAATCATGTAGAGCTGGAGATTTAGCTCAGTGGTTTCACCACCTGCTGTGCAAGCGCAAGGACCCGAGTTCAATCCCCGGTAGCAAAAAAAAAAAAAAAAATCAAGTAGAAAGTTTAAGGAAATATTGTGTACTGATGCAATGAATTAAATACAGTAATATGAAAAAGTACTTGATTTTTTTATTTTTTCCTTTGGAAAAATACACACAATATAAATTTTATTAACTTAAATTTTAATGTACAGTTCAATAGCATTAAATATGTTCACATTATATTGTAAGCATCCTTCTTTAGAATTCATTTCTCATTTCTTGAAAAACTAAAACTCTACAAGCATTGAACAATAACTCTCCATTCCCTTCTCCTCTCAGGCCCTATAAACCACCTTGTTCACTCTGTCTTTATGATTTTGACTACCCTAGATATCTTACAGAAGTACAGTACTTGTATTTTCTTTACTGATTTCTTTTATTTGGCATAATGATCTTGATTTTTTTTGTGTTACCACATGTGTCAGACAGAATTTCTTTACTTTCCAAACCTTTATAATGATCCATTGTTTATGTGTGTGAACGCAAACACCTGCATGTCTAGGTTTCCATATGTATATGCATAAATAGGTATATAATGTACATACATACATACAGTATGTACACCACATTTTGTTTATCAATTCATTGATATGAAGACTTGGATTTCTTCTACATTTCTATTTTTTTGAATAATGTTGTTATGAGCATAGTTGTACAAATATCTCTTTGGGATCATGAATTCAAGTTTTGTGGGTACATGCCCAGAATTGAAATCATTGTATCATATAATAAGTTTATTCTCAATTAGTTGAGAAAAATAGTAATGCTATTTTCCATTCTCAACAGCCACAAAGAGTGTAAAATTTTCCACTTTCTCCACGTCATAACTAATACTTCTTGTTTAGAGAGGGTTTAAGTTTCCCTTTGAAATGTATGTGAAGTAGCACAGTATGCCATCATAGTTTTTATTTGTGGTACGCTAATAATTAGTGATGCTGAATATTTTTTCATGTTCTTATTTGCTATTCATATATCTTCCTTGGAAAAAAGCCTATATACAAGTTTTTTGCTCATTTTTAAATTGCTATTTTTTGTTTCATCTTTCTGTTGAGTTTTTGTTGTTTTTTATATATTGTAACATTAATCCTTTATTGGATATATAATTTTCAAATATCATATTACCTTCTATGGATTGCTTTTTAGTCTGATGATGGTGTACTTACTGCACAGTTTCTAATTTCCATGATGTTTATTTTGACAGTTTTGTCTTCTGTTGCCTATGTCTTTGGCGTCATATGCAAGAAGTCTAACAAAGACAATGTCATCAAACTTTTGGCTTATATTATCTTCTGAGAATTTTAGTTTCAGCTCTTACATTTAGATATTTGATCCACTTTGAATTCATTTTTATAGATGGAATTGCTAAAGGGTCCAAATTTCCTCTTTTGCATTTGTATGTACACTTTTCCCAGTACCACTTGTTGAAAATTCTCTTTTCCTCATTGAATGATTTTGGCATCATTTTTAAAACTGAATTTATTACACAGAAAAAAATTCTGTGATGGATATTCAAATTTATTAAACTATGCTTCTATTTTTATGTCAATACCACACTGTGTAGATTACTGTAGCTCTACAGTAAAATTTGAAATCAGGAAATGCAAATCCTTCAGCTTTGTTCTTGTTCAGAATTATTTTGAATATAGACTGTCCAATGAGACTACATACAAATTTTAGGATGGACTTTTCTGTATCTACAAAAACAAATAAATCACTTTGGGTATTATTAACACTGCAAAAATATTAAGCCTTACAATCCATGAACATGTATTTTCCCCACTCATTTATATTTTTTAATTCAATATTTTGTATTTTTCATTACTCAATTCTTAAAATTCCTTGGTTAAGCTTATATGTAATTATTTCATTTGTTGATGATATTCTTTTCTTAAATTATTCTATTTTAATATACAAAAAATGCAACTGGTTCGTGTGTGCATTGACTTTGTGATGTGTTACTTTGCTGAATGAATTTGTTCATTTTAAAGTCTTATTTGTGCCTCTAATCTTTCCAGTTTTCAAAGCATTATATAATCTGAAAAAAAGAGATATTTTCCTTCTTCTTTCCCAATTTACATACTGGTTCATTATCCTCCTCTTCCTCCCTTTCTACCTCCTCCCTTTTCTTCAACTCCCCTTCCCTTCCTAGCTTTTAGTTCTTCAGTTGCTCTGGGTACTACTGTGGGTATTTTACTCCTTAGAAGTGGTGAAAGAAGGCACACTTCTATTATTATTGAGCAAAGAAAAAATGATTTTAGTATCTCTTCACTGAGTATGGTGTTATCTCAGAAATGCCCCCCCCCCATATTAGAAAATTCTCTTATATTCCTAGATTTCTGGGTATTTTTGCCACAAAACAGTGTTGAATTTTGTCAAATGCTTTTTGGCATAAAATGTGAGGACAACTTTGTCTTCATTCTGTTACAATGGAGTATTGAATTGATAGATTTTCATATGTTGAGTAAAATTTGCCTTCTAGGAATAAATATTATTTGGGCATCATGTTTAATTACTGCAATACAATGCTTTTTTTGCAAGTTACTAGAATTTTGTTGAGAATTGTCTTTCCTGTGAGAATCATGCTGACATTGTAATGTGAATTAAAAAGTGTTCTCTCATCTTCAACAGTTTTTTGAAAGGTTCAAGAAAGATTGATATTAATTTTTATTTCAAAAATTTTCAGTGAAGTCCACTTTAATGTGTCTATGGTTTTTCCCTGAAAAGATGTTTATGGTAACTGATTCAATATCCTTACTAGTTACAGGTATTGTTAGCCTTTCTATTTCTTCATGACTTAGTCTTCAGGAATTTGTTCATTTCATCTAGGCTACTAATTGTGTCAGAATGATTTTTATAGAATTCTTTTAAAATACATTTCTTTGCTATATAATTGATAATAATTTGCTTATTGTCACTTCTGATTATAGCTGTTTGAGTCTTTTCGTGTTTTTTTCTAATCCATTTATATAAAATTAGTAGATTTTGTTACTACAAAGAAGGAATCAATTATCAGTTTCAATGATATTCTCTACTGTTCTTTCATTCTCTATTTTGTTTATATTGCCTGTAATCAATATTGTTCGCTTCCTTTTATGGGTTAAATATGAAGTGACCCCCAAAAAGTCATGTATTGCAAGCTGGATAACGAAGACAGGAATACTCAGAGGTGGAGCCTGGAGAGATGATGAATAGGCTATTAGAAGATGTGGTCCAGTTGGAGGAGGTCTCTGGAGGCAGACCTTTGAAAGGTGGTCTTGTTCAGGGCCCCTTCTGCTGCCCCACTTTCCCTGGCTCTTCCTTTCTCTCCCTGCTTTTCTGCTGCCATGAGATGAACAGCTTTTCTCAGCCATGGAGTTCTACCATGATGCTTCTGCCTTACAGGCAGCTGACCATGGACTGATACCTGTAAAACTATAGGTGGAAATAAGTCTTTCCTCCTATAGTTGCTTATGTCATACATTTTTTTCTCAGCAATGGAAATCTGACTGACATACTTCCTTTGGATTTAATTTGTTCTTCATTTTTCAAATTGAAAATTTTAAGTTTTTTTTCTACCTTGTCATATCATATTGTTAAGTATGTCTCAGATCTTAAATCCCTGATATTCTGGCCTATTATAACTGAGGCAGAGCCTGTTCCTAAGGGCACGTAAAGCCTCAAACAATGAGAGACACAAGTCCTCGAGGTCAGAATACAGCAAATTAGACAACTGTCTCCACTGGAGATGATGAGGAGATAGGCCAAATTTTTTAGTGAAGTCTATTCTTCCTTGGGCTCCTTGTTCCTTCCATTTTGTCTTTGAATTTTATGGTTATTTTATGTGTTTTTCTGCTTTTTTTTCCTTTTCTGTTTTGCAGTTTTACTACTGAATTTGTAGCCTGCACTAGCCAGTTTTCTGCCAACTTCAAAGAAATATTCAATGACACAAAATGATACAAAACAATCATTTTTCACTTTAATTCCAGTCACAGTAAACTAAGTTTTTCTCACTTCCCATCTCATTGTTTTTAGTTCTATTCTTTTTCTGGGGGGTTAACTGCTCTTCCTGATTTCTGAATACTGAAGATCTCAGGATTCAACTCAATGGCCTAATCAACACATTCTATTGTATAGATTTATTGCTATATGTTTTCTACAGTAACTCATGGCATCTCAGTTAATTACTTCTACTCCTCTAACATCCAATCTTTCTTTCCAGAGAAAATGATGCCACTTAGTAGATTGTTTTTAAAAAAATCTAAGATTTATTCTTTCTGTTTTCTGATTACCATGAAATATTTCAGAAAATGTCTGCATGCACTAACTCTAGAATATATTCCGAATGTGATCTTTTTCTCTCCATTTGCACTAATACTAGGCCACACTAGTGCTCACCCTGTCTTTCCTAGACCATCACAATGAATTCATAACTAGTCTTCTTTCTTGAATACTTATTCTTCCTGGAGTACACTTCAACACAGCGTATTACTGATCTTCTTAACCTTCTCAAAAACTTTCACATCTTCATCCTACTTGAGAATGAGTTTTAAATCTCTTAACCCTGACCTACAGATAGATATATATATATATCATTTTCCCCCATACATTCTAATTTTTATAGCTATTCCTCAGTCACATAGAGTTACATTTTATTACTTTGTTCCCTGTCTTATACAAAAATTTACAGTCCCTCTTGAATGCTCATATGAAATATCAATAGAACCAATGTGAACCATTCTAAGAAGATTTAGAGTGGAGATTTTTTACCCACAACAATTTAAACAATGATGTTGTAAATAGAGTTTGCTAACTTAGGCTAAACTTTAGAATCAAAGGAGAGAATTGAAAATTGGGTGAACAGAGGCCCATCAGTCCAACATGAAAGTATATTGAATAAACAACAAAACCAGGTTAATCTAAGCCATTGTAAAATCTCATGTATCATGATTGATATTCACACTGAACTAATTTTTTATTATAGTTTTTAGATAGACAGAAACTCTAAAAAATAAGAACATATTGAACTTCCCTCAGATATCACAAAATATCCACTTCCAAAAGACTTTGACTGATTTTTTCCAATTGTTGAGATTAAACTATAGCATAAGAGTATTCACTTCCCCCAAATCTCATTCAAATATCTGTTAACTAGTACTCTAAAACAGATTATATACATCAATTTTCTTTAATAAAAATGCTAAACTCTAAAATTACAGTAATTTAGAATTTCAATGAAAAGCACATAAGCAAAATTTTCTGACAATATTACTAGTAAATAGTACTAAATAAACTTAATATAAAGTCAAAACTAAACTTCTGGACTTATAGAATAAAATGTTTAAAATTATATATTTTTAAAATATAAAAATAAAAATTTACAAAAATGACAAATAGAAATAAGTGGGAGAAAATTAGTGAGTGCTATGTAAAATTATTTTTAATTTCAAAGAATAAGTTGTTTCCAATTTTGGAAAATTTTCACTTAGAGAAACAATATCTAGAATTTATTTTTATGTCACTATTATATATTTTTAAATTTAGAAATCTGTTTTGAAATAATATTCATACTTTCATGAAGTTTGAGTTATCTTATTTCAGCAATTCTTTTAATACCATCAATGATTTTTATTTTGTAATAGTGTTTTTAAAATGTGAAGTAGTATGAGATTATGATGTTATTTTTAAGAAAGCATCTATATACTCTTTTCTATTTCTCACTATTCATCTCTTTTAAAACACGGAAATAATACATTGATGGCTATTTTATCACAATGAAGATTTTTTTTTATTGTTTATTCTCTGCCTAAACAACTTAAAAAAATATTTCCTGTTCAAAAAAATATGAACTTTTTTAATCAGAAGGAAATAAGGTAAAATAAAATAAAGTCATGTTAGTTATGCCCTCATAATTTGTTCTGGTTACTAGATTTGGATTCATGTTACTAACTACTATTTAGAAATGAGACAAATATTACCAGAATACCTCTGAAAAGAAGATGTATGTTGATGACAGGGCATGGAATAATGTAACTGTTTTTTACAATTACTGCAGTAGCATTTGATTTTTAAATGTGCAAAGCTGATTGATTTCTTTGTGAATGCTTCTTTCCACAAAGACATTAAACTTACATTTTAGCCTATAATAGTAAGTATAAATATCATAGTAAGTATAGATGAAGAATAAATTCACTTTTTGAAACAGTATGCAAAGAAGTTAAATACAACATTGTCTAAATACAAAAAAGTTTTGCTAATTTAAGTAGACTTGATGTTGAACATTATTCATGCCTATATATCCTCAGTTAGAATTTGGGATTAGAAGGATGGCATGATTTTATTTTGATTCTATGAAAATTAGGAAGGTAAAATCTATTTTTGAATTTCACTTCACTATATATATATATATATATATATAGTATTTACATATGATTTATATAGCAAATCCTGTACTTACTTTAATAAGGTGTTTGGTACCACATATTTGTATATACATTCTTAACTGTACAAATTTTATGATTGTATTTGAAATTCAACTATATTGATTACCGCTTATTTTATTAGTTGTCATATATGAATTTAGTAAGTTTACCTATATATATTTAATCTGACCAGATTCCTACAATATATGTCTTGCTTCAAATTTGATTATTTCCTTTTACTAATTTCATGCTGAGTATAATTAATTTGGGCTTCAAAAGGATAAAATCAGGATGATCTGCATAGGTCCCCTATTTTTATACAGAAAAAGCCGTGAGCTGAAAATCTGCAGAACCACAATATTCAAGAGTGTCAGAGGAGCAAGAAAAAGAGCAAAGCCTGGCTATGACAGTACAGGGATAGTCCCAAGGGGTGTAATTGTACAACAGCATTTAATATTGTAACACAATGTTTCCCTACTCATCACCATTCTGATACTTGTTTCATCCATTAGTCACAGCTAAGAATGGTCCTCTGGGTTTCAGGATAACTAGTATACATGCTCCATCTCAATATTTAACTCCCATTTAAAAGGCTGATTAGTAAGATCTTTCTCCTAGAGCAATATAATAAAATAAGGTTTTTAAAGTATGTCGATATTAAGAGGTTCTGTTGGGGATGGAAGATGAATTCAGTGATAAATCTAATAATAACCCTTCACCTATTTTTCCATTCTTATTAAGAAAAATGTTACAGTGTTACAGATAAAACCAAATGAATTCCAATGTGCAAGTTATCAAACCCACAATATGCTGTCAAAAATAAAGATTTAAAAAATATTTTAGGCCGGGGATTTAGCTCAGTGGTGCCACCACCTGCCTCGCAAGCAGAAGGACCCGAGTTCAATCCCCGATGCCAAAAAATTTTAAAAAAAGAAAAAAAATATTTTAATCAGTCTATTTAGTGGGCATAATATTGCCTCAGTGAGAAAATTCACTCATGTGTGTGATTTATTATACTATCAAATAATAGCAATGGTTAGCTAGTAGTCTTCTCACTTCAATGTTCTGTTAGTTCTATTAGTATGGATATTGTCTAATGACTTTTATTAAGAAAAAAAACCCCTTTTTTTCTGTATTTCCTTTCCCTATCTACATTCTTTCCCACCTCCTTATTTTCCTATTATGTGTGTAAGTTATTTTAAGCCGTATGCCATGTTCTAATGTAATTATTTAACTTGTGAGTAACCTTACCTCCAGACTGCTATAATCTGAAATCACTCTTGTCTCAGATATACATTTGTTACCAAGGTGCCATGTGAAAAAATGCCTGCTAGTCTTGACCACAGCTGTGACAGCCACCTATCTTCTCACAAAAGTAATGCATAATATCAGTGAGAAATGTAAGACAATTTCTAACCTAACATAACCATTGTTCTGCACTCCTAAATCCATTTCAATTATCTTTATATTGCATTTTTCTTTTTAAAATGATGCCAAGTACAGAACTATTTATCTAAGAATAAGCCCTTAGAATACAATTATGAAGATCCAGTTAAATGCTTAAAACAAAATCTACCCACTGGAATAAAGAAATCCTGACTCAAAGAAAATTTCACTAATGAAAAGTGTTAGATTTATTAAGGTACACTTGCATCACAGGTTTGGTTCCCAGAAATAGCCTCTGAAATGTAGACTTGTGTGCAGATTGTTTAATAAGGAGAAGAAAGCATGTGGAATAGAGAGAAGATGAGCTATTAATGCAGGTTCAGCGTAGGTCTCTCCTGATACTAAAGGAATGTGAAACTCTAGAGCTGGGATGATCTTCAATAATGCTCCCAAGTGAGGGAAGGAGGGGTAAGGACTTACTCCAATGCCAGCTGTTACTGAATGCAAACAGTGACCTTTGGCTGAGTGCAATTACTGAAGAAGGATTAAGGTGTGGGTTGTCAGCAGGCAAATTCTGCAGCTGATGGTTAAATTAGTAACTAAGTCTTAAAGCTAGAGTTTTGAATAGCATAACAAAATATCTGCTATGTTAAAGTGATGTTCCTACTGCTATTGACTTTCTATTTAAGTAATAATTTTTAAAGATTAATTAGCATTATATTAGTCCTATATGACTATGACTGTAATATAGTAAAATGTGCAAAAGAAGGGTAGGCAAAGAAGATGGAAATGGATGACAGCAATCAAACAAAGAAATTTTCTTTATTTTATTAACACTTTGATATCTGGGAATTGGGGTTGGGATGCATAAATATAGTAAAAATAAAGAAATGTATTCATAAATGAGTGGCATACATGTCTAATTAAATGATTACATTTGATTGTAATATAATTTAATTTCTTAACAGATGTAGAGACATAATTTTAGGAAACAAATATCTTATAATTTAAAGATATTTACTGTGCTTTGTTTGACTCTGATTGCATGCACTATAAGATATATGTGAAAAGAAAGCTAGGGGAAGAATGGAAGGAAAACCTTGTCTATATCTCCTACAATATCTTCCTTACCCACTTCAACCAACCAAGTTCCATGGCAAAGACAAAAATTTATTTAGTGAAAATGTAATTTTCTGAGATTTTCAACATCTTATATTTATTGATCAGAAACAAACAACATGAAAGGACAATGAGTCTTCATGTTTTGCATCAGATCCATGTCCTCTATGATGATGAAATTATACTATTATACTAATTTCTTAGAATATTTCCTGTGTATTTTTACTGAACTTCCTTCACTGAGGTTTCTCAGTGAATATCATTACTCTGAAATTCTACGATACTCAAAAATCAAGTAACATAGAAATATTTCCTCCCAAACGTAAGGTCACTGTGAGAAATTTTCTTACCAACATATTGGCAATGCTGAAATCATGGTAACAGAAAACAACATTTGCTAAACATTACAATGTAGTAAAAGAGTTCCAGCCAAGAATCTGTGGCCCTACAATCTGTGCAAAATTAATCATAAAACTCTAGGCTGTTGTCACTCAATATTTTTTATAAAACTAAAATAAGTTGAATTAATTTAGTATTTTGTTAATGGAAGGTGAATTTTCCTTTTAATTCATAAATTAACTGATTTTTAATGTCTAATTTTCTTTGCAGTCAAATGTATTTTGAAGCAATGCATTTGTTCTTCTTAATGTTAGTAATTAAAACAAAAGAAAAATTTTGTAAGTTAAAATCATTCTTTGATAGAAGTGATATTTTAAAACTTAAGATTTAGGAGCAAAATAAAAAAATTTTACTTAAGAAGTTTGGAATTGTTAATATTAGGAAATGAGTTTGAAAACTATGCCTGCTATTAAATAACAATGGTTGTGGAGGTAAGTTAACATGTCTGATCCTCTGTAAAATAAGTGAGCTTGAAAAATCTCTTCTGCTTTAATATTCTTTAGTATTTCATTGTCCTTCTACCTTCTAGTTCCTCCCTCCCTTATTTAATTATCAGTTGTTCTTCTAGATTCTAGAAACAAGAAAAAACTATTCTTAGTACACTTATAATTAAGCAGAAGAGTTAGATGTGCCTATGTAAGTAAGAGTACCAGGAACTGTATTTTTTTTTTTTTTTTGGTACCGGGAATTTAACTCGGGTCCTTGAGCTTGCAAGGCAGGCGGCGGAACCACTGAGCTAAATCCCCGGCCCAGGAACTGTATTGTAATTAACAAAATAACAGTTTTGTAATGTTCAGAAACAGCACATAGGTACAACTGATTAATTCTAGAATGGATATTTCAGAAATATTAAGTGAAGAGTAGTGCACATATTCTTGTCTAGGGTTGTACATGCATTTTCAATCTGAAGAAATAGAGTTCCCAGATTCAGTCCCCAATATGGAGCCAATTTAAACTCTAGCTTTTGTTGATTATCACAGTAGAGAGGCAAAAGTTTGTGGGGTTTTGTTTTATTTTTGTATTCGGTTTTATTATTTTCCTTCATATTTCAAAAATTTTTGTTGGACCATCAAATCATAAGTGACAGAAGATGAATAAAGTAGTGTGAATAATTGGTTTATGATAACTTTCTTTTAAACTTCTGAAAAGTTCAGATAATTGTCTCTCTGAGGAAGTTTCAAATATTTTCAGGAAAAAAAAATGGAGACTGCTGTAAGGGGTAGAACAATTAACTTCAATTAACTCTGCCTTTATTTCTTAACAGTTTGTTTTTGTTTTGTTTTTACCAGATATCTAACTCAAGACCTTGTGTTTGTGAGACAGGCGGCAGAACCACTGAGCTAAATTCCCAGCCGCCACAGTTTTTTTTTTTTTTTTTAAACATATTTATTTTTTTTCTCCTCTTATTCTTCAAAACAAAAGCTCTGGTGCAAATGCACTCTGTTAAAATGTCCAGAAATTTCTGTGAATATCTATGTGCTTGTATTCAGTTTGTGCTCAGTTGCCTTTATTTAATGACATAGTAGTATGTTGTTATGGAGTCCATCTTGAACAGTAGTCTAAGTTTTTCCAAAAAATATTTATAATAAATGCAAAAAGATCAGAATACAACAATGAAAGTGGCATTTGAATTTTTAAGGAGCACTTTGATGTGGAGCATGTGATGAAAGATAAAATATTTTCTGCAATAGTATTCAAAAAATTATAATTTTTATAAAGACATTGTATGTTTATGAATATCAACCAAATTCAAATCTGATATATAAATCTAAGTACTTGAGCTTGTTGTTTATCTTTGTCATTTTGTTTTGCTTTTTCTTCTTCCATTTAAATTTTCTGCTTAATATTTCACAAGAAAAATGACACTCTTGTTCTGAAGATTTTATTTCTTTTTCCATGATAGTCTGAAGATGTTCTTAAATCTGTAGACTATATTTAAACTTTGTGAAATTTATCTTACAATTTAGGATGTCTTCTTACCTCATATCCTCTCCAAAGTCATCCCATGACCTCACTTACCATCTGAAAATAGATTACTTCAAAGTTTTTATAACTCTGAAATATATTTAAATATTTGGTGCTGTATAGGCAACTGTCTCTTCATGTCTGCACTTGGTATGTTTAAGAGGCATCAAAAGATTCATCAAATCCTAAATTTCTGATAGCCACTTAAACATATATACAAAGACATATGCATGCACTAAACAAATACTCAAGTTGTATAACATCCCCTGTGCCGGGAAGATCTGCTCTATGTTATCTTTTTTTTTGGTACCGGGGATTGAACTCTGGTCCTTCCGCTTGTGCAGCAGGCAGCAAAACCACTGAGCTAAATCCCTATCCCTGCTGTATGTTATCTTAAAGTGTCCTTCTGGGAAGTTACTTGCTTTACTCTTCTTATATGTCTCCTTTCCTTCCCAATTTCCATCCCTGTAGAAATGAACAAAATAAATTTCACAGGTGCTGTTTTTATGGATTTATTTTTAAATTTCTTTTATATGGTTTCAACTTGGTTTTAAGAAAAAGAGAATACAAAACTTTGTGCTCAAATTGCCTCTTCAACCAGAAACCCCCTAGGTATTTGAAAACATGGTCATATTTTTTTTTTCCCAAAATGTTCCATTCATAAATGTCTTGTGCAACATTTCTATTTATTTTGAGACATACTGTAATTGTCATGTTTCATTTACTTCTGACGATTTAATTTTAAAGAGTTTTGTATAAGGCCTACAATTGGTAACAGAATGTGTTTACTTATTTGTAGTTTGTTGATTAGAAGCTTCTGAGACTTCTAACTGGTTATGCAGCACCCCAATTTCCAACCATTGAGGAATTTTCTTTCTCTGCCATCTGCTGCCATTTTTTGTTATCTGTGACTATGCAACAAACCACTTGGGCAACTAAGTGACTAAAGCTTCAACTATTTTGTTTTATTTCCTAAGTCTATGATGAGCCAGGGACTCACCTAAGAAGTTCTTGACTCAGGGTTTCTGAAGTGACTGCAGTGGAAGAGTCAGGATTGGCACTTCCCAAGTGGCTTTACTCTCAATCTGGCTTCTTGGTGGGAATAGCTTCCTATGTCTGTGTGTTCTGTCTGAGAGGCTACTTTACATTTCTTTACTGAGCAACAACTGGCTATAAAATTGATGTTCAAATAAATCAACACAATATTGGGACTGGGATTTAGCTCAGTGGTTCCACTGCCCGCCTCGCAAGCACAAGGTCCCAAGTTCAATCCCTAGTACCAAAAAAAAAAAATATATATATATATGTATATGTATATATATATATATATATCAATTCAATATCTAAACACTTAGTAGGCCTTATTTGAACTAATATTTCTGATGTCCATGATCCATAAGACAAAGTCAATTATGTCATAAAACCAGAGTTAATGTTGTTGAAAACTATATAAAGATATGTGTGGTTCATTGGAGGTCATTATGACCATTTTCACAGATTTATTTTAATCAATATGTGATTTAATTTTAGGAACAATACATGAAATATTTCAAATGGCTCCAACTATGTTTCCTGCCTGTTATTTCCTACCACTGAACTCACTTGCTGAAGTACAGGGTGCTACCTATATCTGTACATTTCTGCATTCACTGTATTGGAACATTGGTGTTAAAAGGTATTTCCTTATAGCTTCCACTCACCTCCATGAATTTTCATGTACTTATTTCAGCTCTACTACCTCTTAGTCCTTACATCTCCATATTGTATGTTTTTCCCAGTACTTAGAATGCTTCATCTTTATTCATTTTAAGAGAGCATCTATTCTTCAGTCGTGTATAGATTTTTCTGTTTTAGAAGCTATTCTTTGATATGATAAGCCATCACTATCTTTTAAAATTAACTATTATATTTATAAATCTATTTATTATGATAAGTGTTATTCTCTAGTTAGATAGATGGAAATAGATGCAGATAGAAATCATGCACTGTGTTATGTGAAAATAAAATCAAAACTGTAAGCATTTGCTTAAGGTCACTGGCAAAATACCCTCCAATTATCAGATCCCAAATGTATATTTTTTAAATAAAATCATAATTATATTTAATTTTTGAAGACATATTATATGTTGTTTTTCTAAATGATTTTCCTGTCTTGTTTCTATCTTTGTTTTTCTCTTGCTGTTCTTTCTCAAATATATACATTTAAAAATACACAAACAAACATCTAAAGGGAAGGTTTTCTTACAATACCAATTAAAAGGATATGGTAACAAAGGTTACAAATGTTTCTCACAGTCTTACAATAAGTCATTCAAGGAATAAGGATTTGAAGCCAGATGATCTGAACCACAGATTCTGATTTCAATCCCCTTATACAGTCTAGTGAGTCATTATATAACTTTCTCAAGAAAAACGTGGTTTTTAGTAATAATTAGGGTGTGTAAATAATCATTTTTTCCTTCTAACATTGATGGACTTATAGAGGTAGATAAGTAAAAATGACGTAAATGTTCATTTAGTATTAGAGCCTCCTACAAAAGGAAGAGGTAACAATAGTGACTTGATCAATAAAGATCCAAGATATGAACTGATATCCTCTGATTTCTTGACCAGGTTTTAGAACTGCTCACATAGATTTCATATCCTATAGGTTCTTTTAGTGATTATGAATGTTTCATATAAGAAAAATAGCTTGGGGGGAATGGAAATAGTGGTTTGGAACAGATATTTTAAAAAGCTGCAAAGAGTTTTGAATAAATTTGAAAAGTATCATTTCCTCTGATAAGTGGAAAGACTCATTTAAGAAAAATGAAAGCAATTAATCAGTGGGAATATATAGTGCATTTTTAAACATTATACATGTGCATATGTTTATATATATGAGAGAGAGAGAGAAAGAGAGAGAGATTGAGAGGGAAAGAAATCATAAGTCTTCACTATACAGAGTGACAGATTTGAGTATTGAAAAAAACATAATAAAAAGATTGAATTCACTCTCCTGGCTGAGGAAATAGGTGTAGAACACACCCTTAGGTTTGAAATTTCTAAGGATATTTATGATAATATCAATAGCACCAGGGCTCTGAAAATATTTAAATGTTGGAGAAAAAGTTTAAGCAAATTAAATACTAAAGTAGAAGATAGAGAATAAATTATTAATAAAAATATTTTCAGCAATTTGATTTAATACAGCTTTTTTTAACTAAAGTAAGCCTTGATGTAATTAGAAATTTCCTCATGTACCATTCCATCTGATAAAAGCAAAATTTTATTATTGTTCTAAATGTCTCTGAGGACTTTTCCCCTTTGTAAAAAGGTTGTAATTATTCCCAAGTTCCATCTTAGACTGACTTCTCACCTCACGATGAGAACATTCAAATGTTTTACATTGGAAATTTCATGAAGGCAACATGCTAATTTCAGAACTCTCATTATGGGAAAAATATGAGTAAAAACATTTTCATATACTTAACCTCTCTTTTTTCTTTATATAGGGTAACACTGGAATAGACTTTAGCTGAAAGACCTCCTAGGAATTCAGAAATGACTTCTGGGAAATTTCACTTATTATGACTTCTATTTAGAACCTCAACATAAAACCACAGTTATTTTACAGTTGTTGTTGAATAGAGTAACTCAAAGTCATTTCTTATTCCACAAACATACAAAGTAAAAATATGGTAAGATTACTTTTATTTTAAGATGCTAGTTTTTCTTCCATTAAGTAATTTTTATTTTGAGAACATTAAATAATGTTTTATTTCCAAATCACACACCCTATTAAAAGCAAAATTCAAGTCTTATTTAAATTTATCTATGTTTTAATCAGGAAGAAGTCAGTAAAATAAAAATCATTCTATTTTAAAAACAAAAAAGAAGAGGGAAATGACACTTAATATAGGGAATTGTGTAAACAGGTTGTGAAAATACTAACAGGAGAAACAGAAAACTGAGATAGCCCAGTTAGTGTTAAGTGTGTGGAGCTAACTAACTTGGGTGAAGCTGAGAGATGAAGGAAGTGTCAGGATTAAACAGAAAAATTGGGGCCATTAACAAGGCCGTTAGACCCCAGCAGGCTGAGTCTACTTCATAGCAGGATGAAGTTGGAAGGAGTGAGGAGATTCACAGGTACCCCAAGAGATTATGAAAGAGGATATTTTCTCTTTCAGTCCCAGGTAACCTGATACTATCAGATACTATCTAGTGACATACTATTTTCTGACTTAGTGACAAGTGGGAGGGTCATATATGAATTTCTGAGCAAATAATCCACTGATGCTTACGGATTAGTAATGTAATTTGTTTCAATCACATTTAAATAAAACAGATTTCCAATAATTCAAGAATGTTTGGGATATTTGCCATTGTTGCATTACTTCTCTGTTAAAATTAGAGAATGCTCTCCACTAGTATTTCCTATGCAAGTGGAAATATTTTATATCTTCAGGGTTCAATATTACAGTTATCAGTCACATGTGGTGGTTGAAACTTTGAAATTTGGCTAGTGTGACTCAGGAATTGAGTTTTTACTTTATTTTTAATAATTAACAAACTATTAATTAATTTTAATAAATTTAAAGAAACACATGTGCATCTTAGTGATCATATGGTATAGTGCTGATCTTGACATTAAGATAACCAAAGTGGATCAAACCAGTTGAGCTAGTTCAGATCAATAATAATCCTTCATACGCTTATGTGCTCAGAGGTGGGTCTTTTGCATGGTGACTGGATCATGAGACTGCTATAGATGAATGTGCTGTTAGGAGGTGGGGCCTGGTCAGAAGTGGCAAGTTACTGGGGATGTTACATGGAAAAATGTCTCTCTCTCCCCAGCTCCTCCCTTGGCTCTCTGCTTCCTGACCACCATGATGTGAGCATCTTTCCTCTACCCAAGCCCATCTGCCATGGGATTTCTGCCTTGGCGCTAGTCGAACATGGACTAAAACTTCTTAAACTGTGATTCAAAATAAACCTGTCCTCCTTTAAGCCATAGGTGACAGGTATTTTATGCCAGTGATAAAAAAGTGAATAAGACATCTAGATACCTTTGTAATTTATTTGACATTTAAAAAACAATGAAATGATTGATAATTGTGTCAAACTCCAGCAGGGACAGTGTATATAGAATAAATTATTACTTAACTGAAATAAATTCTTAAGTGTAATTGTGTCGAAACTTCATTACTTTTCTGTCATTTTTGCAACATTTAAAAAATATAAGATATATATATATGAGAGAGAGAGGGAGAGAGAAAGTGAGAGAAAGTTTTTTAATGAAGTATACACAGGACAGATTTCAGTGTTAGGGAGGGAGGGATAGTGGGAATGGATGGAAGGAGAGGGAAATGGAGGGGGAGGGGAAGAGAAGAGGAAGGGAGATTGGGAGAGGGGAAGTGAAGAAAAGGGGAGGAAGTGGAAGGGAAAAGGAGAAGGGAAATATCTAAATAAATGATATTGCAGGTTTTTTATTCTAGTAGCAGATATATATAATGACTATATTTGCAATTTCCAATGAAGTTTCTCCTTTCTTGTGTAAGACCTGGGCCTACATTTTAGTTTCCAAGAACCTATTTGAAAAAAGGGCCTTTTTAAAAGCTGCTAAAGAGGATCATTGGCTTTCAAGATATGCTCTGAATTATTTAGATAACTGATATTAACTTGTTCTTTTACGTTTTTAAGGGTTCCATACAATAGAAAGCACTCGACTCTGTGCTTTTTTATAGAATCCACTCCCCTCAAGTCAAATGCCAAGCTTCCACATGACATGTCTTTTTCTCCTGGCACTTAATCCCAATCATTTCAGGTGAAAGTCAGGATAAAATTGATGCTATCTGAAGTAAATAAAGATCACCACTCTGGTTAACAAAGTGATAAAAGACCTTATTCTCTGCTTTGGTCTACATGACACACCTTCAACATCTTATCTGAAGTTAACCAATTGCTTTAGCCTAGGTATTCAGGAGGACAAAGATAAAGATACGCATAAAGAGAATTTATTGGCATTTTGATTTCTCAGTTGGTTAATGAGATGGGTAACCTGGAAAATGAAAGAGAAAAAGTAATTAAAAATGCAATATACAGTTATCTATTCAATGGGGTACTGACGCTAAATTCCATGGATCATTTCAGAGGTCTTATGAAATGAATCTGAGAATTTGTCTTCAAAGAAAAAGAAATGGATGTATTTCCTCTTCAGTGCATGTCTCTTAGTGGTTAACGGAGACCTTGTGTGCATCCAGGGACAGCTATGTTGCATATGTATGAATGTGAAATAGTATTCTTCAGTCATCAAAATCAACATAACAGAAAAGCCCTTTGAAGAAATCAAGAGGCACATAATGCAGCTCACAGGGCAAAGGCCTATCACACTGTACCTGTGTAAAACTCATCAAAACCTATGTGGAGTTTATCCCTAAATCAATGGCTTCACTTTAAAAAAATGAGCCCAAAGGGTAATGAAATGACAAATAAGTTATTTTCATGGCACAATATTTTATCCTTAACACAAAAAGACACTAAACATCTTTTGAATGAATAAATGAATGTAGGCATGTGATATAAAAACATACTCAGTGACCTCATGGTCTAGAATAGAAGACATAGTGTTTAGCTGAAGAAGCTACTGCTAGAATATCAGTGATATCTTTCTATGTATTACTACCTGCAAACACTACATCATTTAGATAAAAAATAATATTGTTTGGGAGCATCAATAAATCGATAATTATAAGTATCTCATATATACTGATAAATTTAATTACATGGTTTGGGAGAAAGTGAAAACTCGAATAGTCTTTTCCAGATTCAATTTTTCCCTTGCTTTCCTTTTTCCTATTATTGTCAAATCTTCTATCTCCACACTTACAGAAGGAGTTGCCAAGGAAACTAGAAATAATATAAAATAGACATTGTTATTTATCTTAGGGAAAAATATGCACCATTCATACACTGATTCATTAATTCTCTGCTCTGTTAGAGATTGCATCTATGTCTTCATTTTGGAGAACAGTACTTCTCCAAAACTGTTTTAACTTTGTTTGGTAGGTTCTATATATTTTAAATATAGTTTGAAATATCAGCAGAGTTGATTATCAGAATATATAAATATGAAAAAACTCAAGAGGTCTGTGTATGGATTTGTGAGATAATTTACTCTTTTAAGATATTTTCAATTTGGAAATGCCTATGTTTTCATGACCACTCTTCTCTCAAAGATTCAAGCTTGTGAGCTAAAAAGTTAAGATTTGGAAGATGCACATGTTTTGAATTTTAAAATTATTTTTAGAAAATTAAATGACTATCCTCAGGGGTAAAAAATTTGCCAAAGACAATTTTTCTTTTAGCAGCATTATTTATTTATTTATATTTTGTTTACTTAACCTAACTACTCACCTGGGGTGTCTTGCTGAAATACAAGTAGGTATTTGTAAGTGTTTGCAGGAATTTTTTTCTTTTACATGACTTCCAAATCATATTATGTTTCCTAATAAATGTTACATAGTCATTAACTGTAAACATAATATTTGAACCAATAATTATTATTTCTTTTCTAATTATTATTTTTCTTAACCATTCTCCTACCAGTTATGTACAAAACTATTATTAATAGACAATAAAAAAACAAGAATATGACCCATTTATTTATTTAATAAATATGTGATAAATTAATCCTAGACACTTAGTACCTGCTTAGATACCAGTGAGAAAAGAAATCTTATAATTTAGCATTAAACAGCTGTAAAATGGAAAGACATCTTGATCTATCCCTAAGATATATAATTATGTGAAAAAAGAAAGATTGCAAAACTTTGTAGAATGCATGCATTATTTTGCATAAAAATAGCAGTATATGTGTATGTGTGTATATGTAATATTTGTGAACACAATTAATAGAATACTAAAAAATAATAAATAGTTTTTTAAGCAGATAGAAAATAGAATGGAAATGGATGAGAGATGTCTGGGAATATATTTGCAGTATAATTTTTGTATTAGTTTAAAACATATACATATTGTACATTCTGGAAATTGAAAGAACTAAGGGTAGGGAAGACACCAAATCACCCCACTGCAGACAGGCAGATCTGCCCATCCCCTACCGAGGTCCTGAGTTGCACAGAAGATGCTGAATCACCCTGCTGCAGACAAGCAGGTCTGCCCATGCCC
>NW_004624731.1:46244582-46257141 GCF_000247695.1 Heterocephalus glaber
GTGTTGTATACCTACAATGTACCAATAAAATAATTTAATACAAAAAAAAAAGAAGTAAGACTATATTGATTGAATGATCACATGATGAACATACCCAGGTAACTACCATCTAATCTAGAGATAATAGAGTAAAAGTAGTACAAGAAGCTCCTAACATATCTACTGTTAACCAAAAACTTTACATTATTTTTATATGATATATTATTCTGTAACAGGTTATGATACAGGTTACCCATCCATTTTACTGTGGCAATCATCCTTGAATATTTTCAGATTTGGATCATTGTGAACATTGTTGCTTTGAACATCTATGAGCATGTTGACCCATACATTCATGCATTTATTTTAGCTATCTAGTAATGTAATTTCTGTGTGATAAGATGTAGACAATTTCAGCTTCAGTAAATAATGCCAATTTTGCAATCTGGATATCATAATTCACAATTATAGTAGCAATGCATGAGACTTCCCATTATTCCATACTTTTACTAACATATGAAATTGGTGTTGCTTTATATTTTCTCATTATTCAAATTATTGGAATATAGTTAGCACATAGAAAACCACAGTATGATGCATTATCACAAAATGAACAAGCTTCTGAAGCCACCACATGTGTCAAAATATTTAATATTAGATGCAGCCTCAAAAGGTTACCAATGATCTGTAGTGAGTTTAGTATCCTCCTCTAATTCATGCTTAACCAGAGGCTCTGAAAAAGACCTAATTTAGAAATGGGGTCTTTCTATTAGTTAAAATGAGGTCAGACTTGTTTAAGGTTGACCCTAACCTAATTAATGACTGCTGTCCTTATAAGAAATAAAATAGCTATAAATATAGAAAGGATGTATTTTAATGATGTAGGTTGAGACTGGATGAATGTGTCTGCAAGTCAATAAATACCATGGATTTCTGGCCCATATCAGATAACAGCAGAAAGTCATGGGATATACTGTTCTTCAGCATATCCAAGGTAACCACCTATGTTAAAACTTTGATTTAAATTTTCTAGCCTCCAGAACTGTAAGTCAATAAATTTATGTTACTTTAGTCCAGACGTCTTGTGGTACTTTGTTATGTTAATCTAGGAAACCAATATAAGAGCACATGTTCTTTAAATTTAACATTATATAGACTTTATGTGAAGCCAATACTTATAATACTATCAAGCAGTGTTAATTATTTGTGTTATTTCTTTCACTGAACTTTTTGTAAGATCCATCCACACACTGTGTGCATCTGTAGTTTGATATTGCACTGTCTTATAGAATTTTGTTATGTGACTATGCCACAATTCCTAATCCTAGTATTTGGGGGAGGGTTCAAATTATTTCTCATATTTATTTTAGTTCATATACATGCAGAGATGTCATTTGGAGTACATAGCTAGAAGTAAACTTGCTGACTGTGAAGGTAACCTAGCTATTGTCTGTAAGTGCCAACACTCATACAGAGACACGTTATAGACAACTTTATGGCTCTGGGTATAGGATTCAGCAACATATATTTCTCCTTTGTCAGGTGATTCCCTGACTTCCAGTAGAGGATATTCAATAGATACTGGAAGGCAGAACTAGAGAGAATATACATTACGTTTGGCTTGGGATTGTCCCTGTTTAACATATAGCCAACAATAGCTCTTCATCCCCTTTGTATTAGCAGCTGCCTGATTTACTTCTTGCAGCCTTGATAGATTTATATTATGTCTTCCACTTTTATTCTGAGCTTCAAGAATATCTCAACTTTTCTTGATGTTTTATTTCTCCTTATATATTTTTAAATATAAGGACTTTATTTATAATTTTTAAATAAAGGACTATGTCTTGTTTCCTTCAATTTAGGTTGTAATATTTATGTCTCCAAACCAAAGTTTCTAGTTTATCACAAACTGTGTCTCTTGGCAAACCCTGTATTGTACCTCATCTGAACCGATTAAAATCACTTATCATATGCTCAGGTATATTTTCTAACAGCATTGAATAAGATAGGTTTGTTTTCTCTTATCATATCGCCACTCCATCTTGGCTGCGCAATTTATCACTGCATATTTAGCTCACCTTTCTTTTTTTCACATATCTTATGCAGATTTCATGGCTATTAACCTTAAGAATGCTATTAAAATTCAGCTATATTACTTTCTTTAATTCATTAAGTTTACTGGTACATTTTAGGTATACAATATGATGACATTCATCATCGGAGATTTGTACCTTTACATGACATAGCTTGGTTCTAGTTTTTTCCCCATTCCCTGCCCTCCTTTCCACCCCTTTATCCCTACCTATTTACAAGGACATTGTTTCCATTTTTTCCTTTTCTCATATTTATTTATTTCCCTTCCCCTACCCCTCCTGCTTCCCCTTCCCCTTTCTTTGAGCCTTAGCTTATTATTTCACATTATCTATTTTACACTGTTAGTGGGAGTGTAGACTGATACAACCACTGTGGAAATCAGTATAGAGATACCTCAAAAAACTAGGATTAGAGGTCCCATTTGACCCAGATATTCCCTTAAAAGAATCATACCACAGCAGTATATGTGTACCCATATTTATAACAGCACAGTATGTAATAGCTAAAACTTGGAAACAGCCCAATTGTATATGTATATCTTCAACATATATACATATACAGTCTGCTTCCAGGCTTTAGCTATTATGAATTGTGCTGCTGTAAATATTGGTATAGGTGTATCGCTATGATGTGATGTCTTTAGCTTTTGTGGGAAGATACTTAGAAGGGGAATAGCTAGGTCATAAAGTTTCTAATTTTAATTCTTTGAGAATTCTCCATACTGATTTCCATAGTGGTTGTACTAGTTTGCATTCCCACCAGCAATGTAGAAGAGCTCCTTTTTTTAAAATCATAGGCATGACAGCATTTTGTATCCTTTGATTTCTTAATCATTGTTATTCTTTCTGGTGTAATATAGAATATTAACATTGTTGTTTTAATTTTCATTTCTCTAATGACCAGAGATGTTGAACATCATTTTATGTATCTGTTACCCATTTGTACTTTTTCTTCTGAGAAGTATCTGCTCATTCTGCTCACCTATTTTTAATTGGATCTTTTATTTTAGATGGTCTATTTTTTTTTAGTTCTTTATGTATTCTAGATATTAATCCTCTGTCTGAGGAATAGCTGGCAAAAAAAGATATTTTCCCATTCTGTAAGTTGTTGCTTTACTCTACTAATTGATTCCTTTGCTATACAGACTTTCAATTTGATATAAACCTGTTTGTTGATTTTTGCTGTTATTTCTTGTTCAACTGGGATTCTGTTTAAAAATTCCTTTCCTACATCTGTGATTTCATGTGTTTTGCCTATTTTGTCTTCCAATAAGTGCAATTTTCATTTTTTTCATGTTTAGATCTTTGATTGATTTTTATTTTAGTTCAGTGTGTGGTGAGACATTTGAATCTTGCTTCAATGTTCTGCATACAGATACCCAGTTCTCCCAATTGAGTAGGCTATCTCTCCTTCAACATACGCTGTTGGATCCATTTCCAAAGACCAAATTGTTTAATATATCTGTGGATGTTTTTCCATCTTCTATTCTGTTCCATTGCTCCACATGTCTGACTTTGTGCCAGCAACATGTCATTTTTACCACTGTTGCTTTGTAGTACAGCTTGAAATCAGGTATTGTGATGCCTCTTACTTGACTCTTGTTCAAGATTGCTTTTGTTGTTGTGAGTCTCTTCTGGCTCCATATGAATTTTTGGACTGTTTTCTCTAGATCTATGAAGTATGCTGCTTAAACAAGATGGTTGACTAACTTGCAAGACAAGACAAGACACTACATAATTATATTCTGTAAATGAATGTTAAATCAATCTCTAGGAAGTGTTATCAATTAGATAATAATCAGACAAAAGTAATTTTTATTTACATATAACAATTATTTGCTTTGCTCTTTATTTTGTGAGGAGCCTACTCAAAAAGTGCCCTTCTTAATGGAATGAAATGATCCCCAAATGCTTGGACATTCCTCTGAAAGAAGGAATCTTTTCCTTTCCAAATTCTTAATTTTTCTCTACACTTAGATACCACCTGTTGATAATAATAAAACAAAGGAAATTTTATTTTACTCAGCTCAATTGAATTATTCTTATTGCATAAAATAATATTTTTATTTTGAAGTTACCAGATGGTATTATAAAATACATCAAATAGTAATTATCAACATGTACTTCAGAACCTTTTAAAAATAAACAACTTCACATAGAAAATAAATTGACATTTAGAAATCATTGTAATCTTCATTTGAATTAAAATTATTAGAGTAATTTTTCTCTATAAAATTATATATTTTCTTTCTATCTTTACATAAATGTGTGGGCATCCTAGCACTTAGCCAATTGTATAATTCAATTGATTTCTCCATTATTTATTGATAAGCAGTTCATTTACATGCCTAGGGAATTAAAATATACAATCACAAAACCACACACACTCACATGCATACACATAGACTCCACTTATCTGTAATTATGCCTTTACATGTAACTTTTAAAAATGAAACATAGAGAAATTATCCTAGATTAAAAAATAGCTAGAATACCCATACAATTTTAAAATATAATTATTTCTGACAAGTAAATCTATTTCCTTATTTATAATCTCTTTCAAGAAATTATCCATACAAAATCATATATTAGTTATTCAGAGAATTTGCATACTGAATGGGTAATTGACATCAATATATGATTATTTCTGTTTTCTTCATCATATAAAATAGCATTTTAATTTTGAAATGAAATAGATTTTTTAAGATGCATAATGTAATGTGTGATGAAATTGCAATGTGCCTTAAATTTGCTTTAACATATTCCATTGACAGCAGGAAGATGCAAGAAGTATACAAAAAACAAGCATGAAAAAATATTGAGAGCTGTTGAGGCTGAGTGGTAAATATGTGAGTGTTCATTGTTTGATTTATTTTTTAATTTAAATGGAAATAAATATGCATATAATAATGAAATAGCCTCAACAAGAGACATGTTTGAATCTTTGTTTTCCCAGGGCACTCTTCTATGTGTGTTAAGTAGTACCTATTCCTTAGTTATTGGAAGGAAAATAATGACTAATGCGTATGAAACCAATGCCTCATTTTTCTGCTAAATATCAATGTCTTCTTATTCATAGTAGAAGTATATTGTAACAAGTTCAATGAATCAGTTGTGTACAGTACCTCTGCTAACACAAGAGACAGTTATGCCAACAAGGACTTTATTTTGCAAACCCATTCATCATAATAGGTACCAATGTGTGTTATGTGAGTGGAAATAAAATGCAAAATGAACTCTGGGATTGCACTTCACTAGGGATCTACTAAGCAAATTTCATGAAGGCAATTTGAAATCTATTTCTTAAGAAGATGGAGAGAAATAAATGATTTTCTTCTCCAATAACAAAGCCATATGCTGTTTGTCTCTGTAATCCATATGTGTAGAGTATTTCTCAAATTTTAGTAAAATCACCTAGGAAATATATGAAAAATAATGATACCAAGATACTTAATTAGAAAATTGAATCTGAATATCGGTGGAATTA
The DNA here is from genome assembly GCF_000247695.1 of Heterocephalus glaber. Next base: position 46,250,142 of record NW_004624731.1, read on the forward strand.
GCTTATGTTTTTATGAAAAAGTCATCATTTGATTTTTGCTAAAATGTGAGATTTAAAATCACCAAATTTAAAAATAGAAGTTTAAAATCATTCAGTAGATGCTTACTGAATGAATAAATAATAACTGCTGTTGTTTTCTTAAAAAATAATGGAGTTGTATGGAAAGATAAGTAAATTCTGTGTATGTATGTGTGTGAATGCATATGTAATGGTAACAAACTACAATAAATTTAGAAGATAAACAAGGAGTAATGCTTCCAAACATTTTGTGAGCAATAGTAACACTCAAAGCAACCTCACATAAAACATAGTAAATGGATAAGGAGCATGAAATTTACTTTTTAAATTATGTTAAAGGTTATAATTAAAAATAGAATAAAAATACTATGTTAATATTGATTATAAACCAAATAAGATTAAAGGTCCAAAAATAATTATTGTATTAATTAATGAGAAGGTAATTATATGATTTTGCAAGATTTTTTTTTTATGTTGATGAGGAGCAGATGATATACTGTGGCACGTTTATGAATGAATAGAAGACGAGGTGACTATAGTACACAGGACATGAAGAAAAATTAGGATAGTAGTTTTGTTTACCCTAACTAGCATGTTATTTTTGTTGTTTTATTAATTATGGTAACAGATGAATCCTCGGGTTCCCAGTCCTCCTTCTGTTCTGTATTTTTATATACTTGCTCTCACTAAATTGTTAGTACCTGTACAAGACCCACAACATTTATTTGTAGCCTGATAATTAAGACCATTTGAATAAACAGTACTGAACACTGGGTTGAATAACTAAGACCATCTATGTTAATATGACTTAACCTCTTTGTTCTGAACAATTCTTTGTTAGGAAAATAAGTCAACAAAACAGTAAATAATCTCACTATTTGCCTCAAAAAATCTTTGCCAATAAATTATCTGATCATATACTTTGGGTTTCTCAGTAAAATAAGTTTTAGAAAATCTTAAGGATTAATAATTCTAAGGAGTGTGAATACACACAAGCACACATATATATGTATATATATGTATATACATGTATATATGCATAAATACATGATATATATTTCAGGCATTTTCACTTCAATGCTTTTCAGATTTTCATAGGATCCATATTTACTATATTGTTTCCAGATTAGTTCTAAAAAAATCTCAATTCATTTTATAAAGCTAGTAAAAGCTAGATATCTAAGAATGACAAAATTATTATAATAAAATAAATAAAAGTGCTATTTACAGACATAAATATGTAATATTTATACTTTATTGTGATTGCAGTAGTATATTATTCATTGAAAAATACATACTCTTGAATTCATAATAATTTATTAACAAAAATATTATAATTATAGTTTTAAAATATTTAATAAATACCTATTGACAAATTTTCTTCTTTTAGTTACTGAGAATTCTAATAGCATGTTCTTTTAGAGACTAGCAAACACCTATTGGTGACTGGGGAGAGTAACTAGAAATAAATTGTAAGTAACTGGTAAGAAACATGGTAAACCAAACAAAAAAATTCTTGCTAGCTAACCAAGAAGTGTCAGACTGGACATCTCTGTAAAGTGATGATATTAACTTTTTCATCTTGCCTACTTATGTAAATAACAAAAACTTTTAAAATAGTTACTAATCTGCAGACTTATAAAACAAATAAGACAGTAAAATGAAGCCATTTATCTATTATAAAATAGAATCTACAGAATATAACTATGAAATAACTTTCTGCCTTGAGATGTTTGATAGACCTTGAATTAAAGTGTAAAAGTTCAACTGTCACTGTTATCTATGTGTAGGTTATTAAAAGAGTTGAATAGAATTTTTCTTTGGTACCGCGGTTCAAACTCGGGACCTTGTATGTGCAAGTCAGGTGGCAGAACCACTGAGCTAAATACCTGGCCCCTGAATAGAATTTTTGAGCATGTATAATTGGTAGTCAATTTATTTTTTTCTATCAGAAATTAATAAAGTATATTACAGACAATATATATTAAGCAGAAAAGCCACAAGTGGTCCTGTATGATTTGAACTGTACCACACTAAAGAAAGATTTACTACAAATCTGAGTCTAGAGAGTCTGAACTGTTTTCTCTTGCAGTTAGGTTAAGGATAATAATGCATTACTACAATTACATGTGTGTAATAATCCATGTGCTGCCACTTTTAAAAACTATCATGTGCTGCCAGATATGGTGACACGTGACTCTTCTCCCTGTGTTCCGGGAGGCTGAGGGAGGAAGATCACAAGTTCAAGTCTAGCCAGGGCAATTTAATGACTTAGTGAGGTTCAGTCTCAAAATTAAAAAAAAAATTTTTAATTGGCTGATAATGTAATGTGAAGGCAGTGTGAATGCCTTTAGTAAAATCCCCGGTATCAAAAAACAAAAACAAAATCTATTATGTGCTGTATGACCATTAATTGGAGTTATTATGAAAATAGAAGTTAATTTAAAAATAATTATTAATTACAAAAAATTATGGAATATTGACTATGAATGTGCTTATATTATAAAAAGTATGTTATAATTTGAAATTATTAGTTTAAGTTTTTTAAAATTTTCCTTAAAAAGAGATTATAATTACTCATTAGGAATATATCCCCCAAAATATCTGATATTAAAATATAAAAAATGATTTTGTCCCTATTTTTCCATTTTCTCATATTAATCCCATTCCCTTCTATCCTTTCCCCTACCCCTTCCACTTCCTTCCCCTTTGCCCCTTTTCTTCCTATTTCACATTACCTATTATATATTTTAGTCCTATTTACACTTTCAGTTTCTCATACCAGAGAAACTATTTAGTATTTATACATGTGTGTCCTATTTATTTCACTTACAAGTATCACCTCAATGTGCATCCACTTAGCTATAAATGTCTCTAATTTCTCATTTTTTATGGCTGAGTAGTACTCAATTTTATAAAAAAAAACCCACATTTTCTTTATCCAGTCTCCAGTTGATGGGCATTTGGGCTGCTTCCAAGTTTTAGCTATCACAAAGTTTGCTGCTGTGAACATGGGTGCACATATGTCACTGTGGTATGATTCTTTTAATTCTTTGGGGAAGATCCCCAGCAATGGAATAGCAGGGTCAAATGGGACTTCCAGTCCTAGTTCTTTGAGGTATCTCTATACTGATTTCCACAGTGGTTGCACCAGTCTACACTAGCAGGGGAAAGGAAAGAAGGGAAAGGAAAAATGATGAGAAATGGAAAAAATGGAAATAAAGTCTTTGTAAATAGGGAAGGGTGGAAGAGGTGAAAGGAGGGCTAGGAATGGGGATAAAATAAGAACCAAGATACATTATGTAAAGGTACAATTCCGAATGAGAAATGTAATTGTGCTGTATACCTAAAATGTACCAATAAAAGAATTTAACAAAAAATAAATAAATAAATAAATAAAATATACAAAATGTTACTTATATGATCTTTATTATTGAAAAAGGAGAAAGAATCATGGATGTAGGTTATTTTAAAATTTTCTGTATATCACTAAATGAAGAATAGTGAATTCTAAGGGGTTTTTTTTGTTTGTTTGTTTGTTTTTGGCACTGGGTATCTAATTCGGGACTTTGTGCTTGCGAGGCAGGCGGGTGACACCACTGAGCTAAATCCTCAGCCTGAGAATACTTAAGATTTAAAGAGGCCTATACACAAAAAGAGAAATCTTGTCTATCATTCTATTTCTTAAGTGCTCCAGCTTTTATCAGAGAAAATTTAAAATTGATGAATGATTTTACAGTTTGATGTTGATTTCAGTTATTTCATGGCCCATTATAAGTATGATGCATCTTGAATATCATTTTCATTAAGTTGCCCTGAGTCATGTAAATGAAATAAGCAATCTGCCCTATATTTGCACTCTAGAGACATTCAGTCATGGACAACAATGAAAACTACTTTTCTATTTTGGTAACACTTAAGTCTATCGAAAAAAATGTTCAATATAACTCATAAATCTGTTGCATTAAACAAGAAAATGTAGAAAATATTTGAATTATTTTTCCACAGAGAATATTATTTTCATTAATGTTATAGGCATATATAGAGAGATACAGAAATGAAAACTGTAATGCTCATTTCTTTAACATTACTTAAAAGAATCTCAAAAGATAATTTCGAAAGTCTTATGTAATGCTATAGTTTTTTCAAAAGAAAATACATCTAGAGATCAGTAAAAAATGCAATAAGGAAAAATTGCCTATTAAGAAACCTGACATTTTCATCAAGAGTATTTTATAATCTGATTAATTATTCGACACATTTCATTTTAAAATGTGTGAAAATAGATATTAGGAGCAAGAAGTGCTTAAAGTTTAACTCACAGATATTAAAGCAGATACATTTGTTGGAAAAATATATTTTTAAAAAATCTATGTTCTGCATAGATTTTTTGTCTTAGATATTCAAATCCTATTAATGGTTTTACTTAAATAAATCTTTGGGCTAACCTATTCTTCCAAAAAAGACTGACACAGAATAACTTCTCATCTGGATTCAAGGGTTAAGTATAGCAATTTGAATTTCTAAGTGATTAATTAGTAGATTAGTTTAAATACCCAATGCATTTCTTAGTGATAGAAATCCACTCATCAGCATGCCCTGCTTATCTGTCTTCTCTCATCTCCTGTACAAGCTCAAATAGCTCTTTCTTCACTTTCTTACACTATAAAGGAGTCTATTTCCTCTAATAATAACACAAATTTTAAATCAGTCCAATAAACCACCTTATTCTACCTTCAATGAAGTTTTCTGAACTACATGCCCTGCCAATGTAGTTTACTGATAGCTTGAACTTCAATCTTTATATCTATGAGCTACCTAAATTAGAAATTGATGGATTAACTTTACAATACCTGCTGCAGGTATCCTTGTAATGATTTTTATCCTCCAGGCTCTTATTCTCTGTTTATGATCATTGCTCTTGTCTCCATATGATTACAAACTACTTGAAAGCTAAGCCAATGTCTATTCTAGTTCATTTGGTCCAGTAAACTAGTAAAATAACACGGAAATTAGAAAGACCTACTGACTTTGTGACATAACCACATGAATGCATCTTTATTAAGAATTCAGGATGACTTAATCTGATTCTGATATGGTGTTTCATTATTTCATGGTATGATTTGTATCCTACAGACTTTTTTTTAATCCCCACCCCTTCTTCAGATTGTTGTATGCTGTAATCTTGATGTTTGTCTGAAGAAAACAAAATTAGTTTGATTTGAAACATTCAAAACTATAAAAATGTCCATTTTATATTTATTATATAGTTTACTAAGTCTCATAATTTCAGACTGAAATAGTCAAAAGGGGCATAGAGACTGAAAATTGCATTTAAGGGAAAACTAGGAGACATGATTCCAGAAAATGATAACACTAAAGTATTCACTCTTATAAGTAGGAAATGAAATCATTGGTGTAAGACTGCATGAACAGAGAAGCAGGTAGGAGATATTGGAGAAGGCCTAGGGATATTTCCTACAATTTTTTTTTAAAACACCATTTTGTGGACAATACTTATTTTTGTGGTAGTTTAAGATGCATATCTTATTTAGCTACAACATATGGGTGTTATATAAAGCTAAATTTATTTAATAATCATTCCAGTTCAATATTTGGTAATGTTTGGTAAATTTACTTGAAAATATCTTGATAGATTTGAACTAAGTTCAGAACTCAAACATTAATATTTCTTTCTCTTCTAACTCCGTAAATTACAATGATATTGTGGCCACATTTCAATTGTGCCTTAAGTCAAGAAATTATCAACAAAGTCATGTTGAGTGAAAGAGTTGAACGAGTCAGACTTGTCATTTGTTGATGGAGGGCTATGTGTGTAAAAAATAAAAAAGTAAAGAGAAAACACCTCTACTGATACAGTGATGCTTTTGCTTGAAATAAAACAGTGAACACAATTAACTCTTCTTGACAAGTATACATAGCCAAAGATCCTATTAAAGTCACAGGGTAATATTCATAGTTTATCTAAATTATATGGACTTTATATATACTATTTTTGCTCTTACAACATATCTATGACATAACAAATTATTTTTGTTCAAATTTTACAGATGAGAAGATTGAGGAATAAACAACACAAATACACATGCCTAACATCACATGAATTATTTGTCAAAGCCAAGATTTCAGTCTAAACAGTCTTAATTTAAGATGACATTTCTTAACCAATATACTACATTATCATATTGATAATAAGGCTAAGGCACATACTATTCTTAATGCATAACTATAAATTTGTGATACTTTAGGATCAAAAACTCCAAGTGTTTTCAAATGAGTGTGTACATGTATAACTATATATGTATATATACCTATATATACATTTATATCTATACATGTACACATATATCTTAATTGCCTCACTTATTTATTGATCTGTGAAATAATTTCAATAGTCTACATTGTATTAGCCATTGTATTGCACCTTGGCAATATAAAGATGAAACTACCTTCTTTCTGTTCTCACGTCTCTAGGAATAGATGATATGGATATTTTTCTTCACCATTCATGATCAATAAGGGAAATATAAAATTGTAAAAAATCAAATTTTTTTTGAAATTTCTTTTAGTGTATATCACCAAAAAGGCAAGCCAAAAAGTCTCTACACTTTGCTCAAGTTAAAATTGCAAGTAGTAAGAGAGCCTGACTATCTGAAAAATAAGTTATTCTAAGAGTGTTGTATAAATTAGCAAAGTTTCTGAGATAAATTGTAAAAGTGGATAGCTTTTTATCCAACCTGTGGGATATAAAAAGATTTTGGGGGCTGGAGATTTAGCTCAGTGGCACCTCACCTGCCTCAAAAACAAAAGGTCCTAGGGCCGGGGATTTAACTCAGTGGTTTCGCCACCTGCTATGCAAGCACAAAGACCCGAGTTTGATCCCCAGTACCAAAAAAAAAAAACCCACAAAAGGTCCTGAGTTCAATCCCTGGTGCTCAAAAAAAAAAAATATATATATATA
>NW_004624731.1:46257584-46272562 GCF_000247695.1 Heterocephalus glaber
TATTTAAGGGTAGAAAAACAGGAGATTTTTTTTTTTTTTTTTTTTGGTACTGGGGATCGAACTCAGGACCCTGTGCTTGTGAGGCAGGTGGCGGCACCACTGAGCTAAATCCCCTGCCCTAATATGAGATTTTTTTAAAAAAACAAATTTAACAGTCTTCCCCAAATCCCAAAACTCAGGGTTAATTTCATTTCGGGAAGGATAACAAATGAAATAAAGAAATGGAAAATAAACTGAGTTAAATAATTTTTATTGTAGAATAAAATAATAATAACTAAAAGGTGAAGATTTGCAGTACTTTAAAAACTCACATCATGAATAATGCAATATATTTGAGTTTTCTGACTAAACTATCACTGGGTACGATGCTTAATGATTAGACTGAGGTACAGCCCTTGCAATTTGAAGGAAAAGAGTAATAAAGATAATACACTAAGAAAATTATGAGGAAAGTTATTATGTTTTAGAAGAAAAAGATTTAGTAGAACCTTAAAAATAACTATATATTGTTGTATTTCATTTACCTATCATTTTATAAGTAAATTAAACAAAGCTTCCAAACATATAGATTTAAATTTAATACTTATCTCAAATTCCATGTAAATTAACCATGCTACCCTTCTTATTTCACAAGTTTTCTAACATGAAATATTCTTAATTCATTTTATCTCCCCTGTTAGACCAAAGTTGATTAGTATTGTGTTTATTTATTTACATTATGTGAAGCCAGTTTCTTAACTACTTTATATTTAAACCCTAAATACTATATTCTGTATGCAATAAAAATATGAATTAAAATATTTACCTTTAACTTGCATTTGAGTGCTGAGTTATCTTTTACCAAAATCCACCTTAAAATACCATTACTGAAAAGTTGATTCTTCTTTAAATTTAAAGCAATTATCTGTGAAGGAGAAAGCAAAGGTGACATTCCTAATTGAGAAACAGTTCAAGAACGAACATTTTGGGTGACATTAGAAAAATTTTACTTATGTGTTTGAAAGGGAGCAGATTTCTAATGCATTATTTACACAGAAAACTGTAACCACTCCTTCTGTGTTCTCTCTTTTTATCAATGTTCATAGAGCTCATTTTTTAAAATACATTCTATTTTTCAATAAATTAAGCAATTAATTTTCAATAAATTAAGCAAACTATATGAGAGCATATTACATTTTTTCATGTAGAAATAGTACAAGGAAACAATATTTAAAACTTACCAAGTGTAACTGATAAACTCTCTTCACTGTTGTAAATTTATAATTATCTGGTTATAGTTTTTTTTTTTTCTGAATCATGTTTCAGCTTTTCCAAACACCAGAGATTGCTTTAAATTAAAATGCTTGTTACTAGTGTCTCTTGCCTCTATATGTAGTACTTTTAAATTTATGTGTGCATGTACTTATTGGCATGTTGTGAAAAACAGTTGTTAGCTTTAAAGGGGAACCAAAAGGCAAGCAATGATAGAAATTCATGATATAGCTACATGACTAAAATTCATATATAAAAAACACTGTAAATAGAAAGCTATATTAATTTTTCTTTTCAAAATGTAAAATTATAGAATTTTAAATTATAAAAAATTTAGCTCTAATTTTTAAACTTCTTTTTAGTAGACAGGAAAACTAATAGCAGGGATACAAAAGGTAAATAAGAAGTCACATAGGGCAAGAAAGAGATAAAAGATGCGGTTGCTCAGTTTGAGTCAACAAAAATTCTTTCTATTTAAATAATTTGTGATGAGAATTGTGAAGAGTTGTTTCAGAACTACAAATAATTTACATTTTATGTATTATTTGCACCTAAAATTGATTCAGCTGATTGATAGGGCCCTTTTTTAGGGCCCTTAAATGCTAAGATTCTTAATCTAATTAATGCTGGCAATATCCTTCTGAAACAAGTATGAATCAGTTTATACTCCTCCTGTGGGAAATTAAAAATGATATAAACATTACTCGTTATAGAAAACATGTAAAATCATAATTATAAACATTAGTAGAATATACCTACTATATTATATTTTAACTTTCTTATTATTAACAATAAAGGAATAATTAAATGAATTGTATACATAGAATGTACCAATAAAAGAATTTAAGCAAAAAAAAAAAAGAATTGTATTCATTTGCCAATAAATCTTACAGTCTATGATAGAGCTCAGGGTATTTTTTTCTTCACAGTTGCAAAAGTTCAATGATTGTTCTTTAATATCATAAAAAAGAAAAATATACAATTCCTCGAACAAAACTGAAAACATTATCAAAAGCTCATACAATGAGAGAAGTTATCATTAAACTTTTGAGTTACTAATGGGTAGAGACAAGCAAATTCAATTTATTACTCCAAAATCTACTTTATGAAATTCAACATCTTTTTAATAACTGATTCTCTGAATGCTTTCATACTACTTGGTAGAAAACTTGCAGGTTTCAAAAACCATCAATCAAAAATGTTCAGCATGGGGGAGATCATGCCTACATCTGCAGTCGTAAGGGACTTACAATGTTTCACTGAATTGTTCAAAGTTGGTAAAGATAGAAATAAAGTAGTTTTTCTTTCTTTACATATCTTGTTTACCTTAACAGGTTTTTACTTAGTTGTGATCTTTAATTCTAAATTAGCAAGCTTCATGTAGTTTGGCAAAGAACTTGACAGATGAACAGATGCAAATGAATAGTTCATAGCATTAATTCTAAAACTTTACTATATAGATTCATATGAAGGTCCAATCTCTTGAACTAGCTTCACCTTTCTATTTAAAATTATATTTACACATATTCAGTGTACATGTTAATGAGTTTTGGTGTAATATATTCATGCAAGCATGTAGCATGCATTAATCAAATTCATCTTCCTTTACTCCACCCTCCCTCCCATATACACTTTGCAGTCTCTTGTAATCACTGTCCTCTTTCCAGGTAAAATTATCAAGATTCCAAATATGAGAGAGTATGTGCAATACTTGTTTTCTGTGTCAGGCTCATTTTATTTAGTATAATGTTGTCCAGTTCCATTCATTTTGGTACAAACGTCAATATTTCATTATTCTTCATGAGCAAATGATACTTAACTTTGTATTACACTGTTTAGTTATTTAGAAGGCCTCGCTATGTAGTTCAGACTGGCCTTGAACTCATTAGGTAGCCCAGGCAGGTCTTAAACTTGTGACAATCCTCCTGTCTCAGCCTCCCAAGTGCTAGGATTCTAGGGATGTGCCACCATCCCTGGCTTAGAGTTTATTTCTTAAATCTCATACTCTCCCTCTTCTTTTTCTGCCCCCTCTTGTGTGTCCCTGTCCCTATGTCTAGAAATCTTCCTTCTGGTTTTCTGTCTTATCTTCTTCATTTTAATTAACTATCTAATTTTTGTATTTTATTTTTTTCCAAGTGAAGTCATATGATATTTTACTTTCTGAGTGTGGCTAATTTCACTTAATGTGATGTTTTCTAGCTTCTTCTATTTTCCTTCAAATGACATAATTTCAATATTTATGACTAATTTTCCACTGTATACATACCATATTTCTTTATCCACTCATCTGTTGATAGCCACCTCAACTGTTTCCACAGCCCAACTATTGTGAATTGTGTTGCCAAAAGCACTGAGTATGCATATATCGATATTGTATGCAGTGCATCATTCTTTGGGGAATATTCAAAGAAGTGATATAGCTGTATCTAACGATATTTCTATGTTTAATCTTTTGAAGAATGTCCTTACTGATTTCCATGTTTGTACTAGTTTATATTTCCAACAACAATTTAGAAGGGTTCCTTTCAGCTGTGTCCTTACCAGGATTCATTTTTGTGTGTGTGTGTGACTTTGTTGATAGCTATTCTGACTGGAATGAGCTGAAACCTCATTGTTCCTTTGATCTGCATCTCTCTCAGATTTATAGATGTTGGATATATTTTTTTCATATATCTTCTGGCCTCATTACTTTCTTTGGAAAATTATCTATTCAATTCATTTGACCAGTTTTATTTCATTCATTATTTTACGCGAGTTGATTTTTCAAAATTCTTTCTATATTCTAGATATCAGTACTCTATCTCATTACCAAAGATTTTCTCTTATGTATGTGCTTTCTCTACACTCTGTTGATTCCTTTACTGTGAATAAACTTTCTAATGTGATACAATCCCATTTGTTCATTCTTCATATTATTTCCTATTATTTCAATATCCTGTAAAGGTAATTTTTGTGCCTATGGCTTCAAGTATTTCCCCTATATTGTTTTTTAGCAGTATCAATGTTTCTCGTTTTATACCCAGGTTTTTGATCCTTTCTTATATGATTTTATTAAAGGGTGACAGATAGACAGATAGAGATCTAGTTTACATTTTTGCATGTTGATCTCTCGGTTTTCCAGCACCATTTGTTAGAGCCTTTGTTTACTCAGCCTATTTTTTGGCCTCTGTAGAAGCTCAGTTTCTGTAGGTGCTTGGGTTTCTTTCATTTCTTCTATTTCATTAGCCTACATTTCTATTTTTGTGCCAGTGCCATATTGATTTTGTTGTTGTTGATTCATACTAGAGCTTGAAGTCTGGTATAGTGATGTCTCAACATTGCTCTTTTTTTCTCCACTTTGGCTGTTTGGGTCTTTTCTGATTCCAGATTAGATTCAGTATTGTTTCTTCTAGTTCTGTGGAGAATGCTGTTGTTGTTTTCATGGGAATTTTATTGAATCACTTTTTGAAGTATGGCCATTTAAACAATATTAATCCTGAATGTCAAAACAAGGGATGCCTTTCCATTTTCTAAAATCATATTCAATTTCCCCCCTCAGAGCTATGTAAATTTGATTGTAGAGGTTTTTCACCTTCCTACTTAGGTTAATCCTAAGTATTTCATTTGCTTTGAAACTATAGTGACTGGAAATTATATTCTTGATTTCTTTTTCAGTGGGTTTATGATTAGTATACAGGAATACAATTGACTTTTTTGTATTGATTTTGTATCTTGTTACTTTGATGAAATAATTTATCAGATGAGAAAGATTTCTTTGGGAGATTCTATATAAAGAATTATATCATCTACAAATAGAGATAATTTGAGTTCTTCATTTCTCTTTTTATCCTTGTTATTTCTTTATCATGCCTGATTGCTTTGGCTAAAGTTTAGAGAACTTTATTGACCATGAATGATGATAGTGGACACTCTATCTCCATTCTAGACCTTAGACACAAAATTTTTTGCTCTTTTTTGTTTAAGAGGATTTGGCTTTGAATTTGTCCTATGCTACTTATATTATTGTGATGTAAGATCATTCTATACTTATTTTAATAGGGTCTTTATTTATTTAACATTATGACCTCCAGTTGCAATCATCTTACTAAAAATGATAGTATTTCATTCTTATTTCTGGCTAAATTTTATATAATTAAATATTTTTATGTAATTATGTAGTTTATATAATTATTGTTAATAATTACTATATTTATACATATTTATCCATTCTTCTAAGATTCCAAGTCTTCTACTGTGCCTGATGTCACAAAAATATATGTATGTAGTTATCTCTTTTGTATGATGATTACATTTCTTTTGCATATAAACCCAGAAGTGGGTGAATTAAAACCAGTTTGGTTTTTGAGGGAACTGAATGTTATTTTCATAATGGTTATACCAACAGTGAATAAGAGGTCTTCTTTCTTCACATCCTAATGAGGATTTGTTAGCTTTTATTTATTATTTATTTGTTATAGGAACTTTAATTGTAGTCAATACGCATCTCTAGTTTTGATTTGCATTTCCCTGATGATTAACATTAATCATTTTTAATAATTCATCTTTACCTAGACTGTGTTTCTGGAAGATTGGATAAATTGTAGTAACCTACTTAACAGCATCTCTACTAATGTATCCAAAGAACCTTGACATGATGTTTAATTTTTTTAATTAATTTTATTGGTACATTTAAGGTATACAATATAATGACATTCATCATTAGAAATTTGCACCTTTACATAATCCATCTTGGTTCTTATTTTTTCCCATTCCACTGTCCTCCCTTCAACCCCTCCACCTCTCCCTATCTACAAAGACTTAGTATCCGTTTTTTCATTTTCTCATATTAATTCCATTCTCTTCTTTCCTTTCCCCTACCCCTCCCATTTCCCCTTCCCCCTTGCCCCTTTTCTTCCTATTTCACATTATCTATTATACCTTTTAGTCCTTATTTACACTTTCTATTTCTCACACTAGAATGTTCAGTATTTACACATTTGTATACTATTTATTTCACTTAAGAGTATCACCTCAATGTACATCCATTTAGCTATAAATGTCTCTAGTTTCTCATGCAACCACTGTGGAAATCGGTATGGAGATACCTCAAAGAACTAGCACTGGAAGTCCCACTTGACCCAGGTATTCCCCTGCTGGGTATCTTCCCAAAAGAATTAAAAGTATCATACCACAGTGATATATGTGCACCCATGTTCATAGCAGCACAATTCGTGATAGCTAAAACTTGGAAGCAACCCGGTTCCCTATCAACTGGAGAGTGGATTAAAAAATGTGGGGTTTTTTTTATAAAATGGAGTATTACATGATGTGTAATCTTATGGATTCTGCAGAATTAATTTTGAGCATTGGAAAATCTGAAGGGAGATCAAATTGCCTCATGAATGTCTCCAAAGTTCAACACAGTAGTCAAAATATAGTATGCAATCCCTATCTAATTATTTTTTTAGTCTCAGGTGGTAACTTTTGGAGTCCTTGAGCCCCTTGAGAGCCCTTTATGGGAAGAAAATACCTTAAAGAGAGAGTAAGGTAGGGAATTTATGGGCTGAAATGGGAAAATAAATTTTATATTTATCTAAGGATTTTATGAGACTAGTAATAAACAACTTTTAATTCTTATGTATATTTAATTTTCTGAAAAATTAACATAATTATGATTTTCCTATCCAATACTTCTAATAATTAATAAAGTTTGATATAGATAAATATTTGACAACACTCGAAGGGTCAGAGGTTTTACCTTGTAACATAGCAGATTTGTCTTATGTGAATTTTGCAAGAAGGCATGAGATTTCTAGGTCTGGGTCAGGACCAAATTCAGCAATATAACCTTCATAATCCCAATGGTTACTCTTGTTCCAGGTCCCACAGAAACTCATGTAATGGCCTCTGTGTCTCCTATGAATTTAATACTTTGGAATCATACTGGAGGAATCCCTAAATTGGTACAGTAGCTCAATTTCAAAACAGAGCTGCCACAAACCTTCCCAATCTTTGTTGAAAAGGTAGATATTGTCTTTATTTTCCTAGATAGCAAGAAAATTTTCTTTCTGCCTTGCCAGATACCATTCTATTTCCCCAGGCTCTCTATTGAGCAAAATGCCTTGAACAAACAGTTCAGAAGAACAAAACTGTAAATATCTCTGCTCAGAAGCACTAAAGACATTCAAGAGACTCAAGAGAATTCTTTCTCAATGTTTATTCTTCATTTCTGCACCATCTGGACTTCTGGAAAATTTTCTTCTGATCCTAAGTGTTCAGAAACCACCTTCACATTTCTAAACAACTGCCTAAGACAGAAATGTTCAATATTTTTATGTACCATTTAATTAATATTACTTTCAAGAGGGCCCTATTAAAAAGGATTAATTAAGCTACAGTTTTAACATCAAGTATGCCACCATATCATCCCAATATAAAAATTTTCCTAAGCCCTCTGAAAAAGTGGTTTCTTCTTACATTTTTTTCCAGCGATCTTTACATTTGTCTTAAGACAATAAAGCTGTTATGTTAGTTTATTGGTCATACTTCTACTGCTGGTGCAAAGTAGCCAACACCTGCAACTTAAAGCAGAAAAAGTTTCTTTTGGGCTCACAGCTTAAGAGAGCTTACTCCATGGTTTAGGGGCACCAAGGCATAAACAGCATGGTTGATGGGCATGGCAGAGAAAATTTCAACTCGTGGTAACCAGGAAACAGAGAGAAAAGAGAAGTGTCTTCCAGGTAATACTCCCAGTACTCTACCCTTCCAATCAGCCCCCACCTCCTAACAGCACATTTACCAATGAACACATCAATGGACTAACCCATTGTTAATTACAGTACTCCCATGATCACTTTACCTTCCAATACCTTGCCTCTGAATATAGAGACTTTGGGGGATATTCCCAATCCAAATTATAACATTCCACACCTGCTCCCCAAAGGACTATGTTTATCTCATTATGCAAATTCCATTTAGTCCATCTCCAAGAGTCAGAAAAATTTTAACAGGTCCAGCATTCACAAAAACTCCAAGTACAAAGTCTGCTGTGAGACTCAAGGAAAACTCTTTGGTATGCAACTAGTAAAAATCAAAAAGAAAGTTAAATACTTCTACTGCACAATATCACAAGGTAAACATTTTCATTCCAAGAGGTTGGAATAGAGGAATAGAATGGAATCAAACCATAGCTAGACTGAAACCCTCCATGGAAACAGCAAGTCCTGTAAGCTCCATGTTAGCACCTATTCTGGGCAATGGTAAGGTGTAAACTTCCAAGGCCTGGGTCAACCTCACCCCCATTGCAAACCCTGTATGACTTCCTTCTTGGGCTGGCTCCACTCATTGTTTGAGGCTTTCTATGGCATGTATTCCACATTTCTGTCATCTCTAACTTCCCAGGCCCTCCACAGTCTCTTCCACTCCATTCTCACAGCTTTACACATCAACCTGTCAGGGACTCCTTGTCTTGTTTCCTAGCTATCCAGTGAGACCTCATTGGAATCTTCCATGACCCCACAACTCTTGTACCCCGCATGCCTGTAAAGCCACAATCTTATGGATGAAGCTTGGACCATGTTACAACAACCCCTGAGTGTCTGGATTACTGAACTCAGGCCTATGCTTTCATAGAAGTTTTGACAGATTTTGTTCAAAATACCAATTCAAGGATATGTGGCTATCAAATCACTTTGAAAACACAGAGACTGTGTCTCCAATTGAGGTGGAAGGAAGAAGGGGGAGATTATTTTTGTGGCCCAAGTAAGTAAAGGCAATATCTCCTCCTACAGCAACTGTTGAGCAGGAGTCTAGGATCCTTTGACAATATTGCTATTTTTCTAAACTTGGTTTTCCTCAGCTGTAATGCAAGTTCACTGTTCATTAACAACCATCAAATTATTCCACAAAATTCTGTGAAACCCATGGGGCAAGGAAATCATTATGAACTTGAAGTTAATAATGACATGTATGTCATAAAGTCTCCCTCTTGTCTCTAACATAGTGGTCTCCTGTCTTCTGTCATTCTGTATGAAACTGCAATCATGTAATATTTCATAAGTGAGGAAATATATCAGATTTGTTGTTATGGTTTAAATTTAAAATATTCTCCCCATGTTTCATGTGTTCACAGATGGGTCTTTTTTGAGGTGATTGGACCATGGGGTCACTATACTCATTAGCGGACTAATCACTGATATGTTAATAGCTGAATATGCTGTATAGAGGTGCAGACTGATTGGGGAGGTGATTTACTGGCATTGGGGTGTGACTTGAAAGGATGTATTCTTGCCCCTGGCTTCTCCCTTATCTCTTTGCTTCCTGCTCACCATGGGTTGAAAAGTTTTCCTCTTCCATACATTTCTACCACTCTGTTTCTGTCTTGGAGCCAACCACTCATGGATGGATCCTCTCAAGCTGTGAACCAAAATAAACCTCATCTTTTTAAAGTTATTGGTGTCAGATATTTTGTTCTAGCAACTAGAGTATAACTACTATTCAAATTCTACATAGTCTATTGTAAGTCAGATTCACTGTGCACTAATAACCAGCTTGTCAGTCCAGTGAGAGGAACCATTCATAAAACACGTTTTAGAGAATATTTATTACTAAATAAGTGAGTAACAGGATAATAGAAGCCTATGTAAGATTCATTGTACGCTGGTCTTCCATGGCTCAGGTAACTGGCCTGGGGAGAATGGAACATCTGCACATGTCCTATTTGCACTGTCACAAGTAACTCTGAACAAAGTGTTTGGTTAAACTTCTGAGACTATATCACATGTTAAGATAAAGTGATGAAGGGCATCGTGATCTAGAGAAGATTTGCACAGAGATTAGTTCTTCTGGTCAGTTCCTCCCTTACTTTAGGATGCTGCATTTCCAGTACATTCTACTGTTATACTTACAGCCAGAAGTGACAGAAGCGGAGAACTGGGCAGTGCTAGGTTCCCACAGAACTTGCCCTACAATTAAATTTTAAGGTGAAAATATCTAAGAAAGAATTTATTAAATTTCTATCCAGATCCTGAAATTAATAGTTCAAAGAAAGAGATTCTACTATTTTACTAATACTTTTTTCATTTTAAAGATTTGGCAACTAAAAATAAAAGGATGGTAACAAACAGGTTTATTTTGATGTATAAACAGATGAAGTGAAAATTTTATGAGACCTAGACCAAACTTTATCAACCTCGATGTCTTTCTGAAAATCAGGTAGAAATTATTCTGTACCTAAACTCCTTCCCAATCGAGTCTCAGATCTCCTAATTTCACAGTACTGCCTATATTCTCAAGGATTTCTGAAGATAAAAACATAAATAAAAACAAGACAATGGACCTAAGTAATCACAGAAAAATAATTAACAATTGTGATTTTTCTGAGTCCCCATGATATATTTAATATATGAGGACAAGAAAAAAATCAATATAAAATTACATTTGTGAAACCATATATTTATATGCAAGACTCTACGTCTTATATACTTTTTTTTATATAAAAAGCTCATATTTTTCAAGATAGTATTTCAGAGTTTGTAAAGAAAATGGAAACTTCTCAGAGTAACCAAGAGCTAAAATATAATGCAATATTTGTTTAATAGTTTAAAAAATTACATGATTTTTACTTTTTTTGGAAAAAAGTACTCGATTCAAAAATGTCAAATTAGCAAGGTGTGGTGGCACACACCTGTAATCCCAGCATTCGGGAGGCTGAGGGGGGAGGATTGCTACAAGTTTGAGGCCAGCCTGGGGTACAACAGTGAGTTCAAGTTCAAAGCCAGCCTAAACTGTACAGCTAAACTTTGTTTAAAAATAAATAAATAAATAGGAGTAGAGGCTGGGGATTTAGCACAGTGGTTCCGCTGCCTGCCTCTCAAGCATTAGGTACTGAGTTCAATCCCAGGTGCAAAAGAAAAAAAAATGAATATATTGAATCGCGTTTATGGTGAGACATTACCATACTCAGAATATAAATTGCCATTGTGGGAAAGATTGAATAGGAAAATCTAAATAAAAAGGAAATGAATGGCTTCAAGTGAAAAAATCATTATAACACAAAATCTTATCACGTTAAAAAGTATGGAGTCTCAAATTATTTTATGTGGATTATATCTATCAATGTGCACTATATTAATATTTAAAAAGAAGACATTGTTTAATGTAATTATTTTTAATATTCTTAAAACTAAAATTGAAATAATATATTCATATAAATAACAAACTCATGACAAAATTGGAAATTGATTTTTAATTTTGCATGTAAGATTAATTTTGTAATTGAAAGGAAGCTATAGTATTTTCCTTCATGTCTTTGCTTCCAATAAAATACGGAGTTGGCCTAAAAATGTATGCACACTTCAGAAAAGAAAAATAGTATGTTATTTTTTTCAACAGATGGTGTAATCCTCATATGAGGGACCCTAGAGGAGGCCGTATACTACAGAAAAATCCACTACACTTCTGGCCTATAGAGAAGAAATTAAAAATGAATGTGCAGCAATCTCAATGACTAAGGTTACCAAGCCACAGTTCACCATACTAATAAATGTCTGGAAGCTAATGGCCACCATTTTGAGCACCTTTTGTAATTATAAAGGCCAAAGGTAACTTGGATTAATCTCATGATGTCTTAATAAATTTAGTATTAAAATATTTATACAAGCTTTTCTTTCCCTGAAATGTGTATACACTTTTTGACATACTCTGTATACTGAATTTGCTTGCTTTGTTGTGCAATTCCTTGTCTTGCATCCATTTCACTATCATTTCCATAACCAGACTCTACCCATCCATTCTTTTAGAATAACTGAGTTCTTGATATTATATAAAGCAACATGGAAATGTTTCTTACACTTGCACACAATCTAGGTGTTTAAAATAATTGATTGTTTATATGAAATACAGTCTCAGGGTGATAGAGTATAGGAAAAGAGATATAGCATAATGGTTTACTTTAGTGACTATCGTAAATACTGAAAATAGTTAATAATTGTAGTGCTTATCATGTGGTAAATGACTAGCTGGACACATTTTAAAAATTGTCTAATTTCTTTCTTATGACAACTCATGTGAATATTTTTTCTTATTTTTTAAATGAAGAAACTGAACAAACAGATGAAATGATGCTTTTAAGAATCATGATATGGTAGCAATTTACAAATCAAAACCATGATACTAAGTCAGAATTCAGGCTCAACCAATTAACTCTTATACTAAATACTCTCCTAAAGGGAAATACATATTTTATTTAACAATTTAATATGGATTCACATCATTTGTTATTTATACATCTCTCAATGAATTGTAACTGACTGAATTAATATTGACTGTTAAAATTAGTCAATCTAAAGCTTTGGTTATTCCATTTGTTGTCCTGTAACCATTAGGAGGAAAAAGTACACACTGACTGTATTTTAATGTCTAAAATAAGCCAATGATTTTATGAGATTACAGGATGCCAAAAGGGATATTAATAAATACTTCTTATTTTATTTTTAATAATGCAATGATTTAGTCAAGTTTAAAATACTAAGCTTTAAATAAAATGATGAAAATGGATAATAGATTGAGTACACTGAACCATATCATTTGGGGAATTAATTTACAATGTTGAAAACATAATTACTGTCTGATTGAAATGCATTTTTTGTCTTATGGACATTTATTTTTAATTTATTAATTTCACACACTCTGATTACACACTCTTTATCAGGAGAAAATAAGAGTTGAAGTGCCTGGCTTTGTATTCATTATTTTTTTAATGCAGAAATTATAGATTTGACATGTTTTTTAATCTATTGTACTTTCTCCTCAGTTTCTATTTTAAATTATTCGTGTTTGGAAGAAAAAATAAAAGATAGATACTCAGTTTCAAATCAGCCCCCAAATGATGAAAGGTTATTTAAATTGAATGGTACATCTATGAAAGATTTACTTTTAATGAAATTACCAATGAGGCTTGTGAATGGGGGAAAAATTGTAACATACATATATGCAATTCATAAATATATTCTAACAATTTCTTTATGTCATTTGAAAAGGATAATTACATACAGCTCAATTTTAGATAAATGAATTCATTAGGGAGGGCATAAAAATAACAGCAAACATATTGTGTTTTTAAAGTGAACTCTCAGTCATGTGCAGTGGCGCACAGCTGTAATTCCAGCACTAGAGAGGCAGAAGCAGGAGGATTACTGCAAGTTCAAGCCTAGCCTGGCCTACAAACTGAGACCCTGCCTTGAAAACAAAATAAAAAATAAGTAAAATAAATTGAACTCTCCTAAAAATGTAAAAAATACCTTTCATATGCAGTATTTAGGCTTTCATGCTTCTCCCGACCAGTGGACATTTTGAGCTGTATCATCATGTCACCATTTAACCACTGATTCACTTAACCATTTGACTGTTATGTAACATTATTAGGAATTATATACAGATGTGTGCTGATATACAGACGTATAAATTTACATGTAAACACGGTACATGAGGATAAGTGTTATAGGTATTCCAAATTTAATTTCATAATGATGACTAAGGCCTAAATTGTTGAGAAAAAGCTTTGAAAATCTGGTAGGCAGATTCTATTGAGTACTGAGAAGGTTCAAGCTTCTCATGTTTTTCTTTTTCTTTTTTCTTTTTTTTTGTCAGAAACAAGTGACAAAACATCATGGAAACAGATTCAAAAAATAAATATCATCCCAAAGTGAATGCAAATATCATGTATTGCAAACATATATCAATAAAAATGTGAAAAAAGAAATATCAGAGAGGACTGAAAGGTAGGTATAAAAGGAAAGTCATATCTATCAGTTGTTATAATAAAAGATTTTTATAATAAAAAATCTTTATTATAAAAGATGCTTAATATTTTTCATTTGATCATCTATACAATGCTATATTTGGTTTAAAAAATGAACAACCTAAAAGTTACTCAATATACAAAGTCAAATGGAAGAAAGTACAATTACTTTTGAACACATGTCTGATTCTGTGGCTAACCACTTATAACATTGTGAATGAGTCCTGTTTAGCCTGTACTCTGATTCCTATAGGACAAGGTTGTTTACTTAATGAAGGAAGAGACTAACTTGGGCCACAAACTTGGTATATCCTGTTATTCTCCTGAAGCTAAGCACCAACATGGGGGGGGGGCAATTAGGAAAAAACTTAAAGTTGGATCAAAGGCCTGAATTTTTCTGCTTGATGGATGTAGATTTCAGAAAGCCTTCTATTTTCACAATATTCTCAAAATTTTACCTAGTTTCAAAAATCATTGAATTGTGAGGACTAACGGATGGGTTGACAGTGAGTTATTTCAAAACACTTAAACAACAGATGAAATTCTGAGATTTTACAAAAAATTTATTGTCATTTAAGTATTTTTCATGTGTATCCATATGTATTAGATTATGGATATGTTTTGGATTATGGATTTTTGTCTTTTCTAACTCCATATATGGTATATAGATGAAAATGTGGAAGAAAATATATTCATACAGCTTTTGATTCATATATTTCAATGCATTATACCATATAATTGTTTAAATCTTTTCTGATTTAAACATATGGAGAAAAAATTGTCAATAAAAGCATAATGCACAGATATCTTGAATATGGTTCCAGACCACTGTAATAAAATAAATATTGCTCTAAATCAAATGATACATGCATATAAAAAGGTCCTTCCTGTTGGGCATGGAACTGGGGAATTAGCATCATTTTCCCAAGATATCTTTGTCTGGAGCCAC
>NW_004624731.1:46272662-46298329 GCF_000247695.1 Heterocephalus glaber
CACTCTTTATCAGGAGAAAATAAGAGTTGAAGTGCCTGGCTTTGTATTCATTATTTTTTTAATGCAGAAATTATAGATTTGACATGTTTTTTAATCTATTGTACTTTCTCCTCAGTTTCTATTTTAAATTATTCGTGTTTGGAAGAAAAAATAAAAGATAGATACTCAGTTTCAAATCAGCCCCCAAATGATGAAAGGTTATTTAAATTGAATGGTACATCTATGAAAGATTTACTTTTAATGAAATTACCAATGAGGCTTGTGAATGGGGGAAAAATTGTAACATACATATATGCAATTCATAAATATATTCTAACAATTTCTTTATGTCATTTGAAAAGGATAATTACATACAGCTCAATTTTAGATAAATGAATTCATTAGGGAGGGCATAAAAATAACAGCAAACATATTGTGTTTTTAAAGTGAACTCTCAGTCATGTGCAGTGGCGCACAGCTGTAATTCCAGCACTAGAGAGGCAGAAGCAGGAGGATTACTGCAAGTTCAAGCCTAGCCTGGCCTACAAACTGAGACCCTGCCTTGAAAACAAAATAAAAAATAAGTAAAATAAATTGAACTCTCCTAAAAATGTAAAAAATACCTTTCATATGCAGTATTTAGGCTTTCATGCTTCTCCCGACCAGTGGACATTTTGAGCTGTATCATCATGTCACCATTTAACCACTGATTCACTTAACCATTTGACTGTTATGTAACATTATTAGGAATTATATACAGATGTGTGCTGATATACAGACGTATAAATTTACATGTAAACACGGTACATGAGGATAAGTGTTATAGGTATTCCAAATTTAATTTCATAATGATGACTAAGGCCTAAATTGTTGAGAAAAAGCTTTGAAAATCTGGTAGGCAGATTCTATTGAGTACTGAGAAGGTTCAAGCTTCTCATGTTTTTCTTTTTCTTTTTTCTTTTTTTTTGTCAGAAACAAGTGACAAAACATCATGGAAACAGATTCAAAAAATAAATATCATCCCAAAGTGAATGCAAATATCATGTATTGCAAACATATATCAATAAAAATGTGAAAAAAGAAATATCAGAGAGGACTGAAAGGTAGGTATAAAAGGAAAGTCATATCTATCAGTTGTTATAATAAAAGATTTTTATAATAAAAAATCTTTATTATAAAAGATGCTTAATATTTTTCATTTGATCATCTATACAATGCTATATTTGGTTTAAAAAATGAACAACCTAAAAGTTACTCAATATACAAAGTCAAATGGAAGAAAGTACAATTACTTTTGAACACATGTCTGATTCTGTGGCTAACCACTTATAACATTGTGAATGAGTCCTGTTTAGCCTGTACTCTGATTCCTATAGGACAAGGTTGTTTACTTAATGAAGGAAGAGACTAACTTGGGCCACAAACTTGGTATATCCTGTTATTCTCCTGAAGCTAAGCACCAACATGGGGGGGGGGCAATTAGGAAAAAACTTAAAGTTGGATCAAAGGCCTGAATTTTTCTGCTTGATGGATGTAGATTTCAGAAAGCCTTCTATTTTCACAATATTCTCAAAATTTTACCTAGTTTCAAAAATCATTGAATTGTGAGGACTAACGGATGGGTTGACAGTGAGTTATTTCAAAACACTTAAACAACAGATGAAATTCTGAGATTTTACAAAAAATTTATTGTCATTTAAGTATTTTTCATGTGTATCCATATGTATTAGATTATGGATATGTTTTGGATTATGGATTTTGGTCTTTTCTAACTCCATATATGGTATATAGATGAAAATGTGGAAGAAAATATATTCATACAGCTTTTGATTCATATATTTCAATGCATTATACCATATAATTGTTTAAATCTTTTCTGATTTAAACATATGGAGAAAAAATTGTCAATAAAAGCATAATGCACAGATATCTTGAATATGGTTCCAGACCACTGTAATAAAGTAAATATTGCTCTAAATCAAATGATACATGCATATAAAAATCTGTATTTGGACTATATTAAATGTGCAATAGCATTATATCTCAACAAACAATGTCTATACTTGAAAATATTTTATTACTAAGAAAATATTTTTAAACACAATCCTAGCTGTTGGGAAAATTGTGTCAATAGACTCTATTCAGATTTGCCACAAACTTTCAATTTGAACGCAAAGTAATATGTGCAAAATGTAATAAAACGAGATGGCTGGTCTTTTTGTATTTGTCTAACTGTGTTATTTGCCTATTGACTGATTCTTTACACTTTTAGACCTGAATCCCTATCCCTCTGTATATTTTAGTGTTGTTTGTCCTCATATCCATTCCTTGCCCCTGTCCTTTTCCCAGGTGAGAAGGAACACTTGTAAACCCATTCTTTAGACCACGGTGGTATCTGACTTCCTCCTGGTTTTGGAAATATGTGACACTGGATATTGAAAAGTGTGAGAAAAGGAGAAATATGCTTATTTATCTTCTTGGTCTCAAGTGGCATCTTAGCAAAGTCATGTATCTTCTGAATTTCCAAGTTGGTCTCTGTATTGGATCTAGCCTATTGGGGGAGATCTCAGCTCTATAATCTAATAACACTACATCTTCTCTTAAACCTTAAACCTGTGAGTGATATTGACTCCATGATATTGATAATCTCTGGGTTTCTACTCTGTCGTGATACTTTTCTATTAATCTAGGACCCTTTATCTCATTTGTTTTAATTAATCAATTCTTGATTAAGCTTATGCTGATCAAGCACTGGTGCAATAAGCATAGTTTCATATTTTCAAGTGTGTCCTTGCAGTTAATTCTCAAACATATGTAAGAGGCACAGCATACAAATAAAAAAATCTGAAGCCCAAAGTCAGGGACTTCTTCAGGCCACAGAGTTACAGAGTAAGAGACCTATAATTTGAAGCCAGCTCCTCATAGTTCCACAAACCAAATGCATGAGTAGCAGAATATGTGTGAGCTGAACCAGAATATAGAGGCCTTGTGTGCTAGGCTTGAAAATACTTTAATTAACAATTGTTGATAATTTATTTTTAATAGATACTATTTTAGAAACAGTATTTGGAAAGAAAAAATTTGATTCACAATGGTAAATTCTCAAAGAAGAGTTATATTAAGATTATTGCTAATTGTTAATTCATAATCAATATTTTCTACTGAATTCTTAAAATGGAAGGTGCTGACATCAGAATAATGGTTTTCATTTATTCCATACATTTTAGTTGTATTTATCATTATCAGTATTTCCTTGGTTGTTCATGTGAATAATTCCAATAGATCATATGTTAGGCCCTGACCCAAGCATAGTGGTTTATAATGAGACTTCTCATACCTGATTTTGTCATTTTCTTTGTCTAAATGGAGCATGTTTTTGTTAACACTTTAATGCAGAGTAATTCATTTGTTGAAAGAGAACATTTATATGAAATATTCAGATAATTATATTAAGCAAATATGAGACATCATAGCATTTTATTTAACAACACAGTGAAAACAATAGTAAAATGAATAGAAATGTATTAAAATCCTCCACACAGACAATAATAAGGCAAATCAAATATAATTACTTACCTATGGTTACTTCATATTATTTTTAAAAGTAAAGCATTAAAAATTACATGAATTTAAGTATATACTCATCCCAATATAATTTTCCCCGATCCTTCATAAATATAAGCAATTTCTTAAATTGAGCATTTATAATTCCCATTCATATTGCTATAATTTACCTGATGTGTTATACTTACATATTATAGTTTTCATCAATAATCAATATACAACGTTTTACATTCTTAATACCTTATTTAAATTGAAGAATGTGAGATTTATCATAATGTAACTTCATTTAAAAATCTCAAAATCTATGTACATGAGATAAATCTCTGTTAATAGGTCTTTTTAACTGCTGTAAAGAATTTCCTTTGTCCAAGAGCATTTGAGACATTTCTCAATTTTTGTCTTTGATAAACAGTATTTTGGTAAAGTCATGCATGTGTGTCTGTGTGAGCACATAACCCTAAGATATGCGTATTGGAAACCTTTGACCTAGAGTTTGTTTATCTTCAGAGCTGTTATTGCTAAAAGATTCCCAAAGTGATTATATAATACTAGCACAGAAATGTGTGAAGATTTTCTTTCCCCCCCAAAATCACCAAATTAGTATTAAGAGACTTTAGTTTTGTCAATAAAGGACTTCAAAATGATATTATGTTAGTGTTTTACTTTTCATTGGTCTGGAAAAACAAAAGCCTTTCAAATGCTTATTGCTCATTGATTCATGGGTTTCAGCCATGCTTCATTTTCTTTTTCTCCAGTAAAAGCTGTTAACCTTTAACAGAGATTTATCTCATATACATAGATTTGGAGATTTTTAAATGAAGTTATATTATGATACATCTCACATTCTTCAATTTAAATAAGGTATTAAGAATGTAAAACGTTGTATATTGATTATTGATGAAAACTATAATATGTAAGTATAACACATCAGGTAAATTATAGCAATATGAGTGGGAATTATAAATTCTCAATTAAATGGTATACTGACAGAGTAGCCAGAAATATACCATTTTTTCAGGGAATAAAGAATTTCCTAACTTACATCAGTTCCATCTTATAAAATAACTTGACATACTTTCATCCTTCAAACTTGCCTATAGTAAAATTAGCACTGAAAAAGCTAAGTTTTATCCAATGCCTTGCTGTTATCTTATTTTTTAATGTAATTGGCAAACAAAAACATTATATTTTATTTTTGATTGGAAAAAGAATAAATTTGGCATTTTGAGTTAATAAAGTAAAGCTTTAAATGGGTTGTGTATCTCATCAAGATTAATCAAGCCTTTCTAATATGCATGGCCCAATCAAAGTTCTTCCTTGGTCTAAATAATTTTAATTAAGCAAGTCTACCTTCTGTAGCGGTCATTACCAGGAGATAATTGACTGAATCAGTAATGAAGTATTCTGCGAATGCTAAACAAACAGCAAGGTTAATTATCTGGCAGAGATGTCTGTTATGGAAGCACTGCACTAGCTTTCCAAGTTGCCTAATCCCAAGCAGCAACTCTCAGTAAATTACAATAATTCTCATTCAAATATATTGTGCCACTGCAGTTGCTATGCACCATGCAGGGTCAGATCAAGTGATCAAAAACCTTATTTAAATATAATAATATTGAAGTGTGCTTTTTAAAATTAGACTATTTCTTTTGAGCAGCATGTTTCCTTTTTTATTTAATTGCTCCTTCAATTATAAATTTTGGAGGAATTTTCCAAATTCTGCAGCTTGGTTCAGCAGAACTAACAGCAAAGTTATATTTTTCTTAGAGACAGCCCAGAAGGTTTATATGATACAATATGTAGCCCCCCAGTTTATCCTTATCTGATTGTTTTGCATTCACCCAGCTATTGATTTTCCTCCTTCTATCTGACCGATACATCTGTTTGTTTCATGGGCTATCTGGAGTATTAGATTATTTTCAAGACACAAAGCTGCATTATGCTTTAGGTGCATTTTTTGTTTAATTTTATTCATCTAATTCTAGTCTTTAAAGTAATAATAGTTGAGTAATTTTGTATAGTTTAATGAGTTTTAAAATTCATATCAAAACAATTATTTTTCAAAAGCAATAGTGAAATATGAATAAAATATTCTTTTGTTATTGGTATGGTACATGTTTGGAGGTCATAATGATTAATACATTGTGAGGAGTTGGTACACATATATAACACATCTTAATTCTGTATTTTTCTCTCCCTCTCCCTCCTTGCCTTCCTCCCTCCATTTCTTGATCCCTTTCGGTTTTGCAAAAGTTCTCTTTCCCTGTCTACATTATCTGTCTTTTATTTTGCTCTTTGTTTTATTTCCACATTGGATTTCTCTTATGAAATCATATGATGTTTAGGGTTGAGAGACTGCTTTATTTCACTTAATTTTCTGATCTTAAGTTGCACCCATTTTGCTGCAGATAAGTCAAATTTATCTTTCTTCCTGACAGAGTAGTACTACATTATATATACATAGAACTTGTTCTTTGCTTTTTGAGACAGGGTCTCACTATGTAATTCAGGCTGGCCTTAACTTCACTATGTAGTAGCCCAGGTAGGCCTCAAATTTGTGAAAATCCTCCTAC
Source organism: Heterocephalus glaber (assembly GCF_000247695.1). The sequence continues at coordinate 46,278,779 of NW_004624731.1, forward strand.
CTCAGCCTCCCACGTGCTGGGATTATGGGTGTGAGCTCTTGTCTGACTCTTTTCTTTATTTTGATCTTCATTTGTACATTGGTTTTCTTATATGGAGAAGTCATACAGTATTGTAAAAGTATTCTTGAGCTGAGATGATTTGCTCTTTGGCCTAGAGAAATGTCATATGTTTTTATTTTCTTTTTTATCCTATTTTCAAGACTTTCAGCATAATTTTATAAACAATTTTCCTAGATTACCATATTTCTGTTTTTAAAATTTTTCTAAACTCTAGTATAGTTTTCACATTATAATTGGACCCTTATTAATGAATATATTAAAATCTAATTGAGGTGTGATTAAGTTTATATTAAGAGACTTTTAGAAAGCACAGGCTTTTTTCTTTTCAACCTTTGTTCTGTCTATAAAAGGCAAAGTAATATATGTATGTGGCAAAAGTGTAGAACAACAGAAAAATGATTTGAAATATATTAACATGGTTTGTATTTGAAAATTATTTTGCCTTAAGTACTTATTTGTATGAGAATAAAATGATTTAATGCACTTACCCAGCACATGCTAAGTCAGAATGTGTTATCAACCTACCACTGTTATAATCATTGCTTTCACATATTGCACAATATAAAAACTTTTAAAAATTGGCTTTTTATATCCATACAAATTTTCACAAACTTTAAACTGATTTAATAGATAAGTACAAAGTCTGAATTATCTTAGATCAAGTTGGTTCTTATCCTAGTAAGACTTCTGAAGAGATACTGCCTTGATTTTATGGAAGCCAAAGGAAACAACTTTGTCCATAAACATAAAAGTGATGCATGTGACTATGGAACTGCTGAAGTCCTTTTAGTAGCTACATCAATATGATATAGATTGATTTTTCTTTTATTCATTAAAGAATATCCTAGCACATCTAAGGAAAAGAAAATCCAAAAAATCTATAAGAAAGATGATGTAACTTGCTTTCTGAAGTAGAGATGAAGAAAACTCTTGTACCTGCAATTAATAAAATTCTCATTATATTAGTATAGAAGATATTTAGCATTTGAAATATACTTTTTTCCTAGGACAAAATAATTTTCTGTGCCATTCTTGTCATTGATCTGTTTACAGAATGTAATTGAAAAAGAAATTTTACATTACAAAAAATAACAACAACATGTTCCATAATTTTGGCTGTTTTCCAAAACAGCATTAATTGGCATTAATGAAATTAATTGGCATTAATGAAAGCAAAATGTAGCAGAAAAGGGGAGGGAAAACAGGAGGTGGGAAGAGAAAATAGTGCTTTTATCCTCCCATTGGGAAATTTCAAGAGGGTAAATTTTAATTTGGTTTAATTTATTCAAATGTTTTATATTAAATTCATTTCTCAAACTTGCACTTTTGTTAGTTTCTTTAATACATCTTAAAAGATTCAGATCTCTTACTCTCCTTTTACTGGTAGCATCACTGGCTGTGGTCTATACTTGGTCTTCTTAGTTTCAGGCCATAAGCAAATGCCTATTTCCTCATAAACAGTGATAATTTTAGAAAACACCAGTGCTTGAGGTATTTTAACTCTGAATACCTCTAAATGCCTCTAAGTAATTTAATAACAAGGTATTTTAATTACATATCTTGTTATTAAAAATAATTGAAGTTTTGTATTTTGCAGTTTGATTTTTCCTGCAAATATACAATCTTATTTATATCCATATTTTATTTGTTTAAAAATTTATCTCACACATAAAATCACATCAGATTACATATATTCTCCAGTTTTATTTGATTCATGAATTTTGAATATATTATAATAACTTTGAGAAAGTTATAGACTTGATCATTTGCATACATGATTTTCTATATACATTGACATAAAATTTAGAGAACAGGATATCTTTACAAATATTTTGTAAAAGACATGTAAGATAATTTGTGTATAAAACTAGGCAGAATTTTTCTATAAGTAATCAAATAAAATTTGTTTATGACTTAACTAACAAAGTAAGGAATCAAAATTAATAAGGATATAGGAACTTTAGCCATACAAATCAAACTAACAAAATTACATTTAACATAATGAAAATCATAGAGAACACAAGTTTTTTTTGTTGTTGTTTTTTGGGTTTTTTTGGTATCGAGGACCGAACTCGGGTCCTTGAGCTTGCGCAGCAGGAGGCGAAATCACTGAGCTAAATCCCCGGCCCTAGAGCACAAGTTTTTATAGTATACCCTCTATTAGATTCCCAGCTCCCTTTTGGGTCATATGTTATATAGGAAGAAGTTTCCCACATGGACTCTCGCTGTGAGGAGTGCTGAGCAAATCCCTTAAGAGTAAAAGACAAACGTCATGATTTTCTCAGGATTACTTAATGAGGCAGACAAGTACTCAATAGTTAACACCAACAGGCAATAAGGTAGAGAAGGAGGATGTAAATAATAGAGATTTCAAAGCATCACACGAGTAAGTCTAGATGCTTGGCACTGGCAAGAATTATTTCTCCTTAAAATCACACACTGAATTTAGAATCCCCCATTTTTGTCAGACATTTTTATGTGCTCCAGACATGGCTTTATTAAAGAAAATAAGTTTAGTTTAAAAAAAGAGTGAATTAAAGTATTGAAGTTCATTTAATATTTTTTATCCAAAAAAGTAGTCAATACAAAAAATATTTTAAATCTACCTCGTCTGTAAAGAGTATTATCCAACGAAACAATAGCATATTCATGGAAATGATGAGATGACTGAAACTCTATGTGTCTTTGCTTGGGTAATGTATATTTTCACCTGTGACCCACAGAATAAATATTAGAAAATGCTTATAACTGAATACACACACACACACACACACACACACAAACACACACACATACACACACACACATAGATCATGAAGGCAATGATTCCAAATGGCTTCATTTCCACATTGGTTGAAGAAAGATATTTCCTAGAAAAATATTGCTGGTTTTAATCCCAGATTTTTAAACTTCAATAATCTTAGCCAATGTAAATGTATTTACTATCTTTGTTGATATTTGCAGTAAATTTCTGATAAAAATCAATAAATATTTTCCTTTTCTGCTAAATGTACATGAAAATGTTTTCAAGACCTCCAAATGGATTATTGTGATGATGTAGATACAATTTACTTGTCCACATATGCTTTACAACTTCCAGCCATTTTACAGATACTTGGCATCACTTTGGAACAATTCAGGAAGAGGAATCCAATCAGTTTTGTGGTTTGATTCCAACGTTCTACATTAATCACACTATCTTGCAGAGTTATTTCAAACCTTTTTCAAACTTTTTCCAATAAAAGGGATAAAAATGCCCATTAGAAGTTATCTGTATATAGCACAATACATGCTTTGTTTAAAGCTACAAAGACAAATCAAGCCTCTTACTATTTAAGGAAAAGGAATTTATCTTTTCCACTTTGACAGCTTTCAAAATTGCAAGGAAATTTCAATATTCTTCACTTTATTCCTTTGGTGTGTAAGAATTACTTTATACTTTCTCTTGTTTCAGATTTTTTTATAATACATGAACTATGACAAATTATGTAGATATAAATAGCAAATGAATAATTAACATTTTTTCTAAATTATAGTGGCCAGAGTTCATTAATTAGCTTGACTTCTTAGTACTTGTTTTCTCTGTCCTAACAATCAGAATCTATCATTGTATAGAGTTCCTGTTTTGCAAATACTATATGTTATTCTTCATATATCGATATCCCCTCAAAGCCTTATGTTCTTATATGTGAAACTCTTGGGAGGTGTCTGGATCATGGGTGGGTGATACTGAATTTGTCCACTGATAGGTTTATAGCTGGGTGTGATGTTAAGAAATGAAGGGTGGTGGGAAGAAGTGGATCACGGTGGGCATACCTGGGAAGGGCGCATATACTGCATAAATCCATCTTCCTACCTTAATGGCTCGCTGATCCCTGTTTCTCCCTCCCATGTCACTCTGGTTCTCCTCTGCCATGCCCCTCTTCCATGCCTCCCTTCCTGGGAACCAGCAGAGATTATAGACTCGTACCTCTATAGTGTCTGACAGTCTGTGAGACAAAATAAATCTCTCTTCCTTTAACTTGTATTTGTCAGGTATTTTGTCCTAGCAACAAGAAAAGAACTAAGACACTCTAATTTTGAAAGGCATATGTAAACCAAATAATTTTATTTCAAAAACATGTTTGTATTACACAGGGGTTTTTTGAGCACCTCAATTGTTGTTCATTCTCAAATATCTACTGTGTCCCAATAGCTGGCAAAATAGAAATGCCTGAAATATTTATTCTCAAATATAATGTGATATAGGTGCCAATTAATGAAATTACAAAAAACCATGGTAAATGTTTAACTCAGAGTATGCCTGGCATGCCATGACTGTGCAGAATAATAATTAACCCCACATGATAAGGAGAGATGAGCAGCAGAAAAACAAGCTTCTATTGAAGAAGTTTACATCTGTCTGAGGTTGCAGAAAGCAGAGTGTGATCAGGAGGAGTGCTAAGCGTATATCAAGCAACTTGTGCTATAAATGCAGTGGCACAAAGGTGTGAAGTAAAAATGTAAAAATACATATTCTGGGAGCTTCACATAGGTTGAGATGGTGGCAACATATGGAGGGAGTGGGGAAGTTTTTGGAATTGAAAATGGAGAGATATGTAGAACCTAGCTCATTAAGAGTTCTATAAGTGATTCCAAGGAGTTTGGACCACATTACAAAGAATATATATATATATATATATTTTTTTTTTTACTCTAACAACCAAAAGCATGTAGCTGCTTGTGAATGTTGCTTATCTTCCTTTTGGCTCATTGACGTTATTGGCACTGCTAATATTATTGAAAATTACCTTTTTAATCTAAAATATTCTTGGAAACAATGATATGGGTTCTGTTTTTCTGACTTTGCTCTAACATTGAGTATTAAAACTAATATCACTTTGAATATTCTTATACATGCTTCATGATGAATAAAAAAGTTTGCTAAGGTTGCATGTTCACTCCATTACACACTGGAGACACGTGGCTATTGAGCACTTGAAGGTTATTTTTTCAATTTGAGATATACTCTAAATATAAAATAAAGATCTGATTTTGAAGATAGCATAAAGAAACAATAAGAATTCAGTATATTTCGTATTTTTTAGCATGATTGTATATTAAAATGATAATATTTTTCAGCCAAGCATAGTAGGACATACCTGTAATTCCAGAACTTAGGAAGCTGAGGCAGGAGGATTGCTATGAGTTTAAGGCCAGCCTGATTTACATATGAGACCTTGTCTCAAAAAACCAAAACAAAGGACAACATTTTTCACACATATTAAATAAAATATATTGTTAATTTTAAATAATATTTTAATATATGACTACTAAACATTTAAAATTAAAATTGTGGCTAAATCTAAAATTTTAATTTACACATGGTGCTTGAATTGCATCCCTGTACAACAGATTTGCTCTAAGATAGAATTCAAAGTGAATTTACTAAATTAGGAGTTTTCATGTACCTTCCTCTTTACCAGAAAATGTCAAGTGGTTATTCAAAGTGATTGTAAAAAATTATTCTTACTAGAACATGTAAGGCTCATAATTTGTTTCACATTCTTTCCCATAGTTACTATTTCCACACTGTTTTCACTAATCCAGTGAGTAAATAATGATATCTCAATGTATTTGGGATAACGACTTTGTGCACATGTACATGTCTGTTAATTCATACATTACTTTTTATCATTTATTAGCATTCTATCTTGATACAATTATTGACAGGTGAATATTTGTTGATTATACAGTCCTCAAGGGAAGAGATGATATACACATTTTTATTTTGACAATATGTGGTCATATTTATATTTATAAATACCTTGTGAACTTCCCCAAATATTAAATACACAGATATTCAGAAAGTATGAAAATGCAAACAACTAATATTTTATGTCCCTGTTATTTAGATCCATATATAGTAGTCACTAATTCACAATGGGCCACAGCATATACTCCAGAGGGTAATATATATCTGAAACATGTCCAATGGTTTTACCTTTTAAGAAAAAATGCTAATCCTTTTACTGAAACAAATAATGAATGAATTGCTCTCCGAGGCTAGAGTTCCATTTCACCTGTCTTCAAGGCTTTTGAGACAGGGAGCAGATGTTGCTGGAGAGTTTGTTTGATAGCAAATCTTTGTTTCAAGATGCTGAATCTCTTATAAGAAAAACAAAGCAATTTAGATATATTTACAATGAAAGGAAGTGCTTACAATTTACATCTGCCAGCAAATTATCATCATAGTCATCATAAATTCAATTTATGAAATTCACCTTGTGATCACTTTCAAGCTTTTATTATGTTAAATTCAACAGATCACTGAAAAAACAGTGTTAGAGTCTATAGAGAATAGTCAAACCAACACAAATCATTTGTTCAAAAACTTGCACTCAGCCTACTTCTGCCTAGGACACTTTTGCAAAAGTCATGTATGCAAATTTTTGGTCTTTATACAGCCCTTCTTGTTAAGGATATAAAAACTGGGAAAAATGAGAGTTGCCATTGAAGTCTGAGAAAAATTAAGAGTTGATCTCAGTATATTCAATTCAAATATTAGCTATCAGATAAATGAAAATGAATAGGGTGATTTTTATGTATTTATGCACATTTAGAATATAAAAAAGTGAATAAAATAGGTAATAGAAAAGGCATAATTTTCTATATGTATGCAAAATTCAACATTAAGTATTAAAATACTGATCCTTGGTTGTGAACACTATCACACACAAATTTTGGGGCTATGCTGGAAACAAAGTAACATGTATAATTGTGAGTTCCAGTTTCTTAGCTATCAAATCAGAAAAATGCTTCAAAAATAAAGGCATTGTTCAGATTAGTACACTTTCAATATTATCTATAAATCGTTTTACACTGTTTCATGAGATGTAAATTTAGCACTAAATATAAGCAACCAGACTAAATTAAGCAAGCAATATTTCTGTAAAAGACATACCTTTTTCTAAGTTTCTTTCACAATTAAGAAATATAAAAAAGTAGTAAAGTATTTGTAACTAAAATGATATACCATATTGTATCTTCCTATTATACCCTTGGTCTCTTCCTTGATCTTGAATAGCTCTTTCAATATAGAATAATGATTATTTGCTACTATTATAACTTACTTCTTTCAAGTCTGTGTTTTCTATAAGCCTGAGCTCTCTAGACAAGAGATTATGTTAAATTCTCAGCTGACACACTCTACAAGCTCAACAAACAAAAAGTGAATGAATAAAAGAAGCATCTGTGTAAATGTATGTAGACATTGTTTTAATTTTTCAATTATAATTAACACTGCTCATTTCTTTTACTCATATATTTTTGTGTAGAGTCTTTATTCCTAGTGATGGCATGAACAAAGAAATTCTTCATAAGATTCAACCTGATTAGCAGATCTAGAAGCAAAATATTGAGGGTTTTATTAAACTTTGTCTTTCAAAAGCGTTACAAAAATAAGAGAACTGCATGACATTCTGCAGCATATGACATCTACAAACACATGGGTTATGTTGACAAGGAATGATACAGTCCATACATTACTCTTTGATGTAGTAGGATGTAATTGATCTGGGTTAGTTTGATTCAAAGCTATATGCTATAATTCACCCCACACAAACCTATAAAAAAGGAAGCAAATTCCCCCATACTATTGCTCAGTCAATATATAATGTTACACCAATACAAACCTGTTTGAAGATTGACCTAAAGTTTATACATGTTCTACTAAAACAGTGCCAATGCTCATTACTTTTCATCTTCCCAAAGTTTAGTTACTAAGAAATGAAAGGAAATGTCAGGTAGATATAATTGAGGAAGAGAAAATAAGGGGAAAATCCTACAATAAACTTTTAAATAGAATTAAAAACTGTCATTTGAAGGATAACATTTATTGGTACATTTTCAATAATCAAAATGCATAAAAAAAGAATTTGAAGACAGCTTGTGCTACACAGTGAGTTCAATGACAGCTTGAACTACAAAGTGATACTTTTCCTGGGCCGGGGGTTTAGCTCAGTGATACTTTCCCTCAAGAAGCTACAAATGGGGTGTGGTGGCATAAACTTGTAATCCATCACTTAGGGGGCTGAGGCAGGAAGATCACCATGAGTTTGAGTAGTTTGAGGGCTACATAGTGAAACCCTGTCTCAGAAACAAAAAGGAAAAGAAAAGAGGGTGTAGTGGAGCATACGCGTAATCCCAATGATTTAGGAAGATGAGGCAGGAGGATCATTAGTTAGATGACAGCCTGAACAATTTAATCAGACCTTGGCTAAATAAATAAATTACATATTTGTTGGATTATTGTTTGTCCTCTTCAGGCAGAGCAGTGTCAAAAAAATTACAAAAAACCCCTGTAATTTAGCCTTTATTTGAGTGGTTGTTTTTATCAATTTGTCTTTGAATTTCTCTGCATACATTTTCTTTTTTTTTTTCCTGCATATATTTTCTCAGATATGTCCCAGGGTATTCTAAAATTTCTAATAAATAAGATATTTGCACAATGCTTTCCAAATATCTCATTCTTATTCTTGGTTTGAAATTTGTATAGTAATTTAGAAAATATTTTTTCCCAGACTTTTGGGAAGCATTTGAAAGGCAAAAGCATACCTGAAAAAACTCATTGCCTAAGTTTAGTCATGAGTTGCAGCTAAGCTCTAGAAAAGAGTTTGTAGTTTTTACATCCTGCATGATTTACCAGTTTTAAAGACATAATACCTGATCATCCTTATCTTCTAAAACAGAATTTCAAAAAATGTGTGAATTAAGTGAAATTTTTAGTATTGATTCAAAGTTTAGAGATTTTTTAATACTGGGAAATATACCAACAGCTATTATCCACAAGTCACTATGTCTATTCATTAAATAGATAAAAATGAATAAATAGAATACTAACACAGCACATTTTGTTAAGAAGAGCAGAAATAATGAATATTCCTAAGAGAAAAGTCATAATTTTTATATTGCAGTTGACCTCAGAAAGAAAAACAAAGGACATAACAACATGCCATTCGTAATATATTATTACTGTTTTTTATGTAGAAAGGGATAATCTCAGACAGGAAAACCTAATTTTTTTCAAATTATTAGTTTAATAATTAATTTTCTTCAGGATTCATATAATTTTATCAAAATATTTCATTTTTCTTCAACAAAATACTTTCAAATTGCTTTAATCAGCATATTTAAAATATCATATGTCAAAATCAAGTGGGGTTTATTTCTGGTATGCAAGAATGGTTGAACATACTTAGATCAGTAAAAGTGATCACTCACAGATGGAAGGGTGGGGGAATGGGGAAAAATATAAGAACCAAGATATATCATGTAAAGGTACAAATTCCCAATGATGAATGTCATCATATTGTATACCTAAAATGTACTAATAAACTTAATGAAGATATATCCTATGATCATCTTAATACTTTCAGAAGAAGTATTTGATAAAATTCTATGTTTTTTTCATACAGGAAAACTCTTAATAAATAAATACAGAAGAAATGCACCTTAATATAGTGAAGGTCCTATAAAACAGGTCCATAACTAGCTGGACAGTGGAAAGCTGAAAACTTTTCCTCTGATATCAGGAGTAAGACAAGAATAACAACTTTTGCCACTTCTACCTAAGATTATATTGAAAGTCCTTACTAGAGAAATTAGGTGAGAGAAAAATCAGAGACATTCAAATAGGAAAAGATAATTAAAGAGGCTGTACCTGATATGATCTTATACATAGAAAACCTTGTCGATGATATCACAAACATAAATTTTAAAACAATAGATCAATTCAATAAAGTTGCAGGATGAAAAATCATGCAAAAAACGTGTTTCTATACATGAATGACTACCCAAAAAGAAAATAATTCCATGTATAATAGCATCTAAATAATTAAATACATAGGAATAAATTTAAATGATTAGTTGAAAGATCTGTACATGAAAAATGATTAAACATTGATTAAAAACAAAGAAGAAAGCAGTAAATCCAAAGATATCCTATATTCATGGATTGGAAAATCTAATCACGTTAACCTATTTGTAGGTTCCATAAAATCTGTGTAAATAAATTGTAGTGACATTTTCCATAGAAATTGAAGAAATAGTCCTAAAATTTCTTTGGAGTCACAAAAAAATACAAATAACTGAAGAAAGCTTGAGCAGAGAAAACAAAGCTGAAAACATCACACTTATGGACTTCAAATAATATTGCTAAGTATAGTAATCAAAAAAGCACAGATGCATCAAGCAATGGAACAAAAGAGTCCAGAAATATGTCTACAGATTTTTGGCCAGTTCATCATCCACAAATGTTGTAAAAACATAAAACCTTTGAGAAAGGATAGTCTCTTCAATAAATAATATTGGAAAAACTGGTTATCTTCTAGTCAAAAATATAAAATTAGCTATTATCTTGCACCATACCCAAACTCTGCTGCTTTACATTCCCAATTTCAAACTTTTCAGTTACTAATGTTCCAAAATTACATATTTACAATGAGTGGGCCAAAACATTATATAATAAACACAGTATTATCTAAATTATATATAAAACATAATAGTTATAAACCAAAGTTATAATAATACATTTATTATAGTTTTTAGAATAATAAGTTTAAAAATATGTGTTTTCTTTACATATGTAGAAAACAAAAGAATACAACTACAATCTCCCTGTGACAATATTACTACCCCTTATATTTACCTTTAGTGAGATCTTTGTTTCTAGATGTAGGATTAAGTTGCTATTTGTCTTTTCATTTCCCCTTGCAGAGCTCTCTTGAGCATTTCTTGTAGAGCACATCTTGTGATAAGAAGACTCATAACAATTGTTTAGCTGAGAATCTCATAATATCTCACTTTTGTAGGACAGTTTGTCAAATACAGGATTCTTACTTGACAGATTTTTTTTCTTCTTTATCACTTTAAATATATCAGAACATTGTCTTTTGGCCTCCAAAGTTCTCAATTAAAAATTCTTTATGTATGATGAATTGCTTCTCTCTTGCTAATTTCAAGATTCTTTGAGTTTTGAAGTTTGGCTATAATGCGTCTTGATGTGGCTCAATGAGTTCATCTCACTTAGAGCTTGCGGAGGTTCTTGAAAATGTTCATGCTTTTTATTAAACTTGGGAATGTTAAACCACTATTTCTTTAAACACTTTTTGCTCTTTCTCTATCTTCCTTTTAAAACTACTAGCATATGTGTGCTGGTCTACCTTATGCTCACAGAATTTTGTCCCAAAGTTTCATAGGTTGTATTCATTTTTCTGCAATTTGTATTATTTATGTTATCAGAGTTGATGATTTTCATTATCTTATCTTCAACTTTACTGATTTTTAAACCTGCTAAAGCTTGCTTCAGAATGTTTCTATCAATTATTTTTTTCTGTTCCATTATAGTGCTCTTCATGTGTACAACGTCCTTTTGGGTTCTTTTTAGGGTTTTTATCTCCTTATTGACATTTCCATGGTGTTCCTACATCATTTTCTCAAGTTTTTCCACATAATTATTCTGCTATTTAGTATCGTTAGGGTAGTTGTTTAAGGTGTTCCCTCCTTTTCAATTGGTATGTGATTGTGATTGATTTTAATCACATTTATTTTATTGAACTAGTAAGTCTTCTCTTATAGATATCCCATCAGAAATATTCCAAATACAGTTTTTGTTAAATTTTTTTAAGCATAATTTCATTTCTTTGTATACTTTGTAATATTTTTTGAAAACCTCACAAAATCTAATGATAAGGAAAGTCTAGAAATCATAATATTTCCCTTCCTGAGTTTGAGGATTTTTTTTTACTTTCTTTCCTTTCTTTCTCTTTCTTTCTTTCTTTCTTTCTTTCTTTCTTTCTTTCTTTCTTTCTTTCTTTCTTTCTTTCTTTCCTTTTTCTTTTTTCTTTCTTTCTTTCTCTCTCTCTCTCCCTCCCTCTCTCTTTCTTTCCTGCAAACTGCATCTGTGCCAATGCTTGCATGAAGCAAATCTTAAGGTCTTAAGGTTTTTCCTCAACCTGTGTTGTTTCCTGTTAATACTTTAAAATTGTGTCCGTATTCACAACTATTTTTAATATCCTAGACTTTAACATCTGATTTGTCAAAAAAAAGAATATACAAAAAAATAAAAGTAGGAAAATGATGATAACCCTTTAAGTCCCTTAAAAATCACTTTAGCTGGAGGACAGGTTTTAAACAATGGACAGATGTGTTAACACAGTGGGCATCGACTTTCGTCTGGACTTACATGATCAGAGGAAGCAATCATCTGTGCATCTGTCCAGATACTTGAGATTTGGAGGACAAGACCTTTTTTAATCCCTCTGCTCCCAAACACTCTACAAACTACTCCTGCAGTACATTTACATTTGCTTCCCTCAGAGCTGTGGGGTCAGTAGTTCCTACTGTGTTAAGAGTTGAAATTTATTAGTTAACCTAATAAATTCCACCCCTGAAAGTTTCAAGTTTTCAGTATAGTCTAAAACCCAAATAATTTCAATAAAAAGCATTCTGCCACTGCAATTTTGTCTGGATGAGGAAAACAATTCCTCCTGGTTTTTCCCCCACCTTCTCAGAATTTTCTCCCTATAAATAAATCCTAAGATTTTTCTCAGGCCTGTATCTAAGTGTTTCTTAGTTTTCTCTCATACAAAGATTAATTGTGCAAAACTTGGAAATTACCAAAAGAAATTAAAAGTTCATATATAAAAGGATTGGCCTTAGATTTTTTTTTTTTTTTTTTAGAATAACGCACATTTCTGTAGGGGAAGAATTTAACTCCAGATTTTGTTAGTAGAGTTGAAAATAACCACAGTGATTGTAGTGTTGGAGCCCATTAGTCAATAACCAGTTTTACATCTAAAACAGACCACTTTAGGGGCCAGGGATTTAGCTCAGTGGTGTCACCACCTTACTCACAAGCACAAGGTCCCGAGTTCAATCCCTAGTACCAAAAAAAAAAAAATTAAAAATAAATAAATAAAATAAAACAGACCACTTTCCCTAATGTTACCTTATTAAATCATGTGTAGTATTTAGATATAAGTATACAAATATATTTTTCTGCCATTTTTGTGAAAATTTATGTCTTTAAGAATGTAAGAGAAATATATCCTATTTCCAACAGCAAGAAAAATCTACATATTGATGAAAATTATGGAATCTGTGTCTGAAGATGTTAATATACATGGGTAAAGTATTACATAGAGAAGCATATTATTATATTTGAATACGCAATTTCAAAATGATGCAAATGTCTTCAAATTGTCTACACATGAAGTCTTCTCTCTTTTGAAATTTGATTACTATTATTTTTAAACATGGAAAATATTCTAAAATTAAGCTGGATGAATAAATGTATAAAAACAACCAAGAAACAACAAAACAACAACAAGAGAATTAGAGAAGTATATGAAGGTACCATTTTTTCACAATAATTATAACACTGAGATGCTAGCATGGGAAAAGACAAACATAGCAATTATACACTGAAATATAGCTATAGCACGTTATTTTAAAGATAAAGACTTGGAGGATTTGTGTGAGTGTTTATGTTCAGCTAAAACAAAACTGTTATTGTAGAAAACATTTAGAGGACCCTAACACAGAATTCAACCCATCTATGAAGGGGTAAGTGCAGTGAAAGATGTCATTTAATAGACTGCATAAAAAATAAAGTTAAGGAGTAAACTGATCTATTATAAATAGATTATCACAGTCATTTTTTTGTCAAAAAAAATCTTGGTTGAACCAGAACATGTAGCAGAACATTACATTTGACCCATCTTAATGTTGAAGTTGCTTAAGAAGTTTCTACACCAAAGGGTGAAGATTGTGAAAGAAGTCTTTAATGAATTAAGAAGAATTATGACATCAATTAGATAATAACAACATGCATTAAGAGGTAAGCTGGCATGATGAGGGGGCCAGTTAATCTTAACTGTTAACCTGACAACCTTAAAAGACTCCTGGAGAAATGGCTGATCATGGGCCCACTATACTCACCAGTGGATTAATGCAATAACATTGGATTCACTGTTTGGATTTGGGGCCAATCCAGAAGAAGTTTGTGACTAGAAGCTTGGCTTCAGCTAGTGCTCTTCCTCACTGGCATTAGGTGAGCAGTTTTACTTCATGATGCCCTTCCACCATGATGTTCCACAATGGAGCTAACCAAGCATGGACAGAAATCTCAGAAACTGTGACCCAAATAGTTCTCTCTTTTAAAAAATTTATGGGTATCTAATATTATGTTCTAAAAATAGTGAATCACTTTACTATAAATCCAGAGGTGGAAACTGAGATGAAGTGCAGTGAAGAACAAGCAAGAAATTGATTATCTCTATTTCTTCATTATCATTTACTTCACTTCTTCCTCCTCCTCTTCTTTCTCCTCCTCCTTCTCCTAAATGTTTTCCTCTTTCCCCACCACTTCTACTTCCTTGTTTTCCTCCTCCTCACTTTTTCTCTTTTGCTTTTTTTCCCCTTGTTACCTTTTGTTTTTTTTTAATCTATCAATTCTAATTTATTTATAGATTTTTTATAGGTAGTTATCAAATGCAACCACCCTGCTTTAAAAAAACCCAATTATCTTTCTGGGGGCCATAATTAATCAATTCCATGATATTTCAGGCTGACCCATAAAAAATTAAAATATTTATTAACCTAATCAAATACCAGTGAAAGAAAATATTGCAGCTAATGTGATATATAACTAGTGGAAGGACATAAATTTCTCAATATCTAATACAATATCTTAAAATAAATTGCAAAATTATAGGTATTAATACAAACAGTAATATTGCAAGTGCAAAATATGAATGTATATGTATGGCCTATGTAGATAAAGATAGGTTTGTATGGAGGGGAATTTTAGATTTATAGGCTAAGATAACTTGGGGTTCACATTCAGTGAATAGAGGCCTTTACATAGCAAATAAGGCAGTGCTAATGCAAATATCTATAATGTCCAGTCAAAATAGATCCAGTAGTATCTATTATTTATTTTACGCCCATTATGACAAAGGAAGTATTTTATCTAATTTAGATATTATTTAGCATGTGGTTTCTTTTGTATTTTTTAAATTATTTTTTATTTATTTTTTTTTGTTTGGTTTCTAAATATGAAATTTTTAGGGGAGATGGCTTGAAAAGTAAAGATGGGATATAAATTATTTTCATATGTCTGTATAAAATGCTATAAACTATTTGGTGTTCTACTTTTAGACCTTCTGAGAGTAAAACTTGTTGGTGGTCTGGGATATATTTTCTTGTTCCACTTTTCAATTTCAATTAGATGGGGGCATTAGATAACAAGGTTTCCACTAACCTGTGAAAATGTCATGAATCGCTGTTGAGAACTAATGATTTATTCTAAAACAAATTCTTACAGATAAGTAAACTGTAAAGACTAAGTTTACAAGATTAAAATTGCTTGAGTTACTTGTACTTGGCAATTTCAGTGATTTTCTTATTTCACATTATATTGAGTAACTTACTTCAAATTCAATTTAATAAACTCTGATTTTTTGTAATTGAAGTTTTTCTTCAGGTCCAACTTTCTTAGTTTTAGCTTCTGAAGAATGAACCTTATAGAAGCAAAAATTTACTTTATGCCCTTATCTCTTTTTTTAGTTTTTGCTTAATGTTTTACAATGCAATTTTGGGTGCCAAGAAGTGCAACATTTCACTATACAAGGTAAATAATTCAATAGGCTCACAAGATTGTTAATATGATTTATAAGAAATTATAAAGGAAAAACAAATAGCACAAATATAACAAAATTATGATTTTTCAAAGATTATTAATAGTATTTATTTGTGTATTTGACCATTGGAAAATTTACTGATTTAATATAAATCTGTGGAGTGAAATAATGATGGACTTGAGAAATAAACAAAACCTCATTGATATCCAGTGTAAAAAACCTGTAAAAGAAGAGTTATTATTCTCACTGTATGTATGACAATTAGCATTGGTCTGCTTATAGAAGCTTCTGAAAAGTTCCTGTTACACCATGCTCTTCATCCAGTTGATGATCTATTTGGAAAAGAATTGATTTACAATATAATATTCAGAGCAAAGAGGAATTCCCTAAATCATTTAGACCAGCCCAATCAATTATGCAAACTATTATTTTCTCATAAAGAATTAAAGAGATTATAGTAAGGTTACACCTCACTAATTTGGAAGAATTACAAAAATATGTGATGCATTTGATTAATATACGACACTGATAGTAAACAAATCAGACATAGTGATGTAGGATATAGTTTATGTAATAGATAAATCCAAATAAATACCTAATAAATAACAAAGTATAACTACAGCGAAAAATTAACAGGAAAAATTATGGAGGGTTTTTGTGTTTGGAAGCCTTTGAGGCTTGCATCTTCTCTAAAAATATTACTGGATGTGATGGGGAAAGGAAGTATTTTCATAAAACTGAAGTGAAAAGGGATATTAAATGGTTCAATTTTAATGCTGAAATATGCAGGTTTATTGTGTTACATACCAGTGGAACAGCCTATAAGGACAACACAGATGTGTTCTCTTGAGTTGTCATTTCAACTTGTTATTCATATTATGGATATTTCTACTGTAAAGATAAAAGCAAAGAAAATATCATGACGAAGATAACTAACATGTTCAAGTTTTCTGAAAAACACTGTGAATTAAGCAAACAGGATGTGGTGTTACGCTTTCTGTTCAAATTTTTCTTATTTAATATGCTTGTGACCTGATTACTTAATTCTTCATTTATAAGATGGGTATTTTAAGATGCCCTATTATATAAAGTTATTGAAATGTTAAAAGAAATAATATATGTTAAAAGGTTAGTGCTATATAATTACTCAATAAATTTTATACGTTATGTAAAATCTGGAAATTTAAATATGAAAGCACAAACTTAATTTTGGTTATTTTCTTTTAGAGTTTTTGGTTTATAAAATATGTTCAGAAAGATAGTTAAGGTCCATCTCATTCATTTCTTCACCTGTCCAGATTTTATTGCCATATTTTTTGCTTTCGGAATTAAATTATTTTTAATTAAAATTATTGTAACTGGTATATCAATTATGCATATTAATAAGAACCCATATAAAAGTTTGATATATATGTTTTATAAAAATTTCAGATCTTAAATTTATAAAGGAATTGTTTAAAGAAGAAAATTTTTGTGATAGTAATACCTCACCCTACTCCAAATTTGGCAATTTCCTAATTATGTTATCATTTTTGCTTTTTAAATAAGTTTAGACATTTCCATCTCCGCAAACATCCACTAGTTCTTTTCTAGGGCGGGGGGGCCGCTACCAGGTAGTACTGTTATTTCTAGTCAACCAGTTATGCTCCTATCTAAATGAAATGTGGTAGCCATCAATCAACCTCCCCATCTCTCCCTGTGCTTGATCTCCTCAGCCTCCGGTAAGTAGTATATTACTTGACATGCTTTTAGACATATTAATTTTAATCTCAGTGACTTTAGTGTTTAGATTTAATTATAAGGGAATAAAATGCTATTTTAATGTTTGATGGTCAATGGCTTCTCTAATACACAAAAAATAAAGAAGAATTGTTGCATAATCCAATGCCACCTCTAGAAAAAATTCAGATTTTAAATTAATAAAGGAGTTCTTTCAGGGAAGAATTTATTACACTCATACCCAGCTTCCTCCAATTTGGCTGTTTCTTGATTGCTTTACCATTTTTATTTTTTTCAGTCTGAGTCTTATTATGCTGCCCAGACTCACACGAACTTGCAATCTCCCTGCTTTAGCCTGTTGAGTAGCAAGAATTATAGATACATGCCACTGTGCCTGAGTCTTACATTGTTTTTAAGTCACTTTACATCTTCATTTTAGCCAATAATATTCCTTCAGTTCTTGTGAACCATGTAATACATTACTTACTGGTATAATTATGAGTAGGTGTAAAGTGTTTGCCTCTTTCTTTGTAAAATCTTTGCGAACAGTAATTTTTTTACTTTATATTGGATATAATTCATTGTAGAGATGAAAGTCCTATGAGATTTTGGTAACTGAATACTGGTCCTACACATTTATAGTCTGAAACTGTATGTCAGTTCTCATTTGTACATTTTTATAGTGTTGTGTAATAATTATTTTTGTGTGAGACTAGCCACAAATGTCTATTTTACATGTCTCCTCCACCTGTCATAGAAGCTCAGGAGCTATGCTTCTAATCAAAAATAAGTATATGTTGGTTTTTCAGGAAAATTATGTAATGATTTTCAAAAACTAGTATCAGTCATCCTTAGTTTTCTTTCTTTGGCTCATAGTTGCCAATCAGAAAACAAATATATAATGAAAATTAATTTGATCTGCATGATTTGTGCTTAATTATATGAACTGCATTGATTTCAGAGACTGAAGATTTTCTAATATGAATTTAGGCTATTATTTGAGCTACCTTGAAACTCAAAGAACATAACGGAATATTGGACCTTGTACTAATTAAAAAAGAAACTAGGATCATAGAGCACAAATTTAGCTACACACAATACATTCTATATTGTTCCCTACCAAGCATACATTGTAATATTTCCTTATCTATATATTGTCTGAGATAGCTGAAAATTAAAAGTATAGACAATTCAACACTATAATTATTAATTAGAATTACTTTTTAACTTTCTCTACAGTATCTCTTCATATGTATAACTATGTATTTCACATTTTTAGTTCATATTGGGAATTTGTTTTTCATGTAGACAT
This sequence comes from Heterocephalus glaber, assembly GCF_000247695.1. Next base: position 46,297,553 of record NW_004624731.1, read on the forward strand.
CCTCAGTAATACATTGCTTATGGTATGAAAAAATTAACTTCCTATACTACTTCAGATTTCCTATAAGAAATCGTGTATAATCATCTTTAATTTTCCACAAAGGCTCGGTATGAGTATGACATTCCTTTTCTTAAAGTATACCATAATAAGAGATGCATTAGTATTGAACTAATTTTCCAGTCAAATGAGTAGGCTTAGAGCTAATAGAAGTCTGAGTAATAATAGTACACAATTCATAGAATAGAAAGGCCTATTAGTCCATAGGATTGTGACTTTGATATATTTAAATATTATCCTTCAAATTAATTTGTAGTTCTGCTTGTATTTAAGAATTCCAGCTCAAACTAGATTTATTATGGCTAAGAAAGCATTATGATATAAACCAATGTAATAATAAACATTGTACTTTCGGTTATCTTCATATAAAATGTGATTAAGATCATAACTAACATTCATGAAATAAACAAGCTGGCCTGTGTTATAAATACATAAGCATTAGAGTATTTTTATAAAATATATTTGATTCAATGAAAATTCAGTCATAAATGTAAATGATTTGGGGAAAGCATATTCATGTATGAAGATATATTACACATTAAACTAAATGAAATAAATAATTTTCTCTCTTACTCTTTACATCAATTTATTCCATTTTTCTTATAAAAAGTTATTTCACTCAATAACTTTAGCCCATTTTTCTATTTTTAAATATAGTTAGCACAAATGAATTTCATTCATGCATGCTCGAAAACAATGGGCCATAACTGTGAAGAAATG
>NW_004624731.1:46309578-46347916 GCF_000247695.1 Heterocephalus glaber
TATATATAAATGTGTAAATGGATATATATGCTGTGTATTCATAAAATCTCAACACCTGCTTCTAATTTTGTAAGCAATGCTATTTATCATTGTAGAATTACCAATATATAATTATCTGAGTCACCTAAATTCTATATATGGGAAAGAGATCACACAGAAATTTTTTTTGTTTTAGAAATGTTTATGTTTATAAATAATATTTATGTTTTACTGCTTGCTAGATACAAAAGATAGAATCCTGAACACTAAATTTTTGTTAAACATGTAAAAAAGGAAATTAATTCATCTAAACACAAAATGTTTTTTTTCTTTACTGTTTTTTAAATTAATTTTATTGGTACATTGTAGGTATACAATACAGTTACATTCATCATTACAAACTTGTACTTTTACATGATATATCTTGATTCTTATCTTTTCCCCATTCCCCTGACCTCCCTTCAAGCCCTCCAACCCTCCCTATTTCCAAAGACTTTGTTTCCATTTTTTCATTTTCTCATATTAATTCTATACCTTTCTTTTCTTTCCCCTATCCCTCTCACTTCCCCTTTCCCTTAGCCCCTTTTCTTCCTATTCCACATTATCTATTATAACTGTTGAGCCTTATTTAGACTTTCTTTTTCTCACACCAGAGAAATTATGCAGTATTTTCACGTGTGTCTCATTTATTTCATTTAAGAGTATTGCCACAATGTGCATAAATTTAGCTATAAATCTTTCTAATTTCTCATTCTTTATGGTTGAGTAGTACTCCACTTTATTTTTAAAAACCCACATTTTCTTTATCCAGTCTCCAGTTGATGGGCAATTGGGCTGTTTCCAAGTTTTAGCTATTATAAACTGTCAATATGAACATGGGTACACATTTATCACTGTAGTGTGGTTATTTTAATTCTTTTGGGAAGATACCCAGCAGGGGAATGGCAGGGTCAAATGGGACCTCTTACTCATACATCTCTGAGGTATCTCCATAATGATTTCCACAGTGATTGCACAAGTCTAAACTCCCACCAAAAGTGGAGAATGGTTCATGTTTCCCCATAACTCTGCCAGCATTTTTTATTAGTTTAATTCAGGGCAGCAGCCTTTCTTTCTGAGGTGAGGAAGAATCTAAGCATTGTTTTTGTTTGCATCTCTTAAATGACCAGGAATGTGGAACATTTTTTCATATGTTTATTTGCTATTTCTCTTTCTTTGTCTGAAAAACGTCTGTTCAATTCAGATGCCAATTTTTGGATCTTTAATTTGGGAGGTCTAATTTTTTTAACTTCTTTATATATTCTAGATAATAGACCTTTGTCTGAGAAATAGCTGGTAAAATTTTTTTCCCACATTGTGGGTTGTCTCTTCACACTGTTGGTGGTTTCTCTTGCTGTGTAGAAGCTTTTTAATAAGAAGAAATCCCACTTGTTGATTCTTTGTGCTAGTTCATGTGCAACTGAGGTTTTATTCATGAAATCTTTTTCTAGGCAGATGTCTTCAAGAGTTCTACCTAACCTCTCTTCCATCCGGTTTAGTGTTTCTGTTTTAATATTTACATCTCTAATACATTTTGAATTTAGTTTAGTGTATGGTGAGAGATACAGGTCTAGTTTTAATCTTTGGCAAGTTGAAACCCAATTTTTTCAGTACCATTTGTTAAAGAGGTGATCTTTCCTCCATTGAGGGTGTTTGGCTCCTTTGTCAAAGATGAGGTTGCCAAGTGTGTCAGGAGTTGTTTCTGGGTACTTTTCTTTGCCAGTACCATGCTGCTTTTATCATAGTAGCTTTGTAGTATAGTTTCAAGTTGGGGATTGTGATACCTCCTACTTTGTCTTTGTAGCCTAGAATTGCTTTTGCTATTCTAGGTCTTATCTAGTTCCAAATAACTATTTGGATTGTTTTCTAAAGTCTGTGAAGTATGCTGCTAGAATTTCAATTGAGATTGCATTGAATCTCTGTAGCAATTTTGGAAGTATGGTATTTTCACCAAATTGGTTCTTCCTACCCAGGTGCAAGGGATGTCTTTCCATTTTCTGATATTCTCTTCGATCTCTCTTTTCAGAGTGCTATAGTTTTCAGAGTAGAGGTCTTTGATTTCTTTTGTTAGGCTGATTCCTAGGTTTTTTGTTTGTTTGTTTGTTTTTGTTTTTGATGCTATTGTGAAGAGCTATGTTTCCAGTTCCTCTTTCAGTGAGTTTGTTGGTCATGTACTGGAAAGCTATTGATTTTTGTGTATTCATGTTGTATCCAGCTATTCTAATGAATTTGGTTATTAAATCTAGATGACCTTTGGTGGAGTTCTTGGGGTCTTCTATGTAGAGTATCATGTCATCTGAAAATAATGACAATTTAAATTCTTCATTTCTCATTTTAATTCCTTTTATTTCTTTCTCTTGTCTAATTGCTGTGGCTAATGTTTGCAAGAATTATATTGAACAGGAGTTGTGATAGTGGACATCCTTGTCTTGTTCCTGATTTTAGAGTGAAGAATTTCAGTTTCTGACCATTTAGTATGATATTGGCTGTTGGTTTTTATCAGTTTGAGATAAAGACCATCTATTACAATTTTCTGAAAGGTTTTAACCATGAATTCATGTTGGATTTTGTTGAACACTTTTTCTGCATCTATGGAATAATCATATGGTTTTTGTCATTGCGCTATTAATATAGTGTATTACATTTATTGATTTGCGTATGTTGAACCATCCCTGCATCCCTGGGATTAATCCCACTTGGTCAGGGTGTATGATCTTCTTGATGACCTTCTGTATTGTATTTGCCTGTATCTTATTGAGGATTTTTGCATTGAAGTTCATTAGAGAGATTGCCCTATAGTTCCCTTTTCGCTTGGGTCTTTCTCTGCTTTGGGGATCAAGGTGATGCTTGCTTCCAGGAATGAATTTGGGAGTATTGTTTCCCTTTCAATTTCATTGAAGAGTTTAAACAGTAGTGGCAGCAGTTCCTCTCTAAATGTCTTGTAGAATTCAGCAGTGAAGCTATCAGCACCTGGGCTTTTCTTAGTTGGTAAGTTTTTAATTACATTTTCAATTTCCTTCATTGATATGGGGTTGTTTAGAATTTTTCGTTCAACTTTGGTAATTCATAACTACCTAGGAATCTGTGCATTTCTTCTGTGTTTTCCATCTTATAGGCATATAGCTTTTTGAAGTGGGTATTGATGATCCTCTGGATTTCTGCTGGATCCATTGTAATTTCATCCTTTTCACTCCTAATTGCATGGATTTGGGTCTTTTCTTTCATTTTTTTATAAGGTTGGCTAAAGGTTTCTCAATTTTGTTTATTCTTTCAAAGAATCCAATCTTTGCTTCGTTGATTTTTTGTATTATTCTCTTAGTCTCCATTGCATTGATTTCTGCTCTGATCTTTATAATTTCCTCCCTTGTATGAGCTTTGGGTTTGTCCTGCTCTTCTTTTTTCTAAAAGCTTGAGCTTCAGCATCGGGTTATTTGAGCTTGTTCTGTTTTCCTAATGTGAGTATTCAGTGCTATGAATTTCCCTCATTAGATTGCTTTTATCATGTCCCACAGATTCTGATATGTTGTATTGGCATTACCATTTAATTGTAGAAACTGTCTTATATCTTCTCTAATTTCCTCTGTGACCCATTTGTTATTCAGAAGTGTGTTGTTCAATTTCCATGTATTTATGAAATTCTTGTGGTTTCTTTTGCTATTGATCTCCAATTTTATAGCACTATGGTCTGATAATATACAGGGAATAACTTTAATTCCTTTGCACTTACTGAAACAGGTTCTATGAGCAAGGTTGTGCTCTGTTTTGGAGAGTGACTTGTGTGCATCTGAAAAGAATGTGTATTCTGATTTTGTGGGGTGGAACACTCTGTAAACATTTGTTAAGTTAATTTGTTCAAGAGTTTGATTGAGTTTAGTATTTTGTTGCTTACTTTTTATCTAGTTCATCTATCTGTTTGTGACAATGGAGTAGTGAGGTTCCCCCATTACTATTATATTAGTGTTTATTTTATTTTTCATGTCCTTTAGTATTTTTTATATAGTTGTGTACACTAGTATTTGGTGCATATATATTTATGATTGTCATCTCTTCCTCTTGGATTGTTCCCTTTTCAAGGATGTAGGGTCCTTCTTTGTCTCTCTTAATCAGTGTTGGTTTGAAGTCCTTTTGATCTGTGAAGAGGATAGCTACTCCTGATTTTTTTCTCATTCCTGTCAAATGGAGTATTGTTTCCCACCCTTTCACTTTCAGTCTATGAGTTTCTTTTTGAATTAAATGTGTTTCTTCTATGCAGCATATTATTGGATCTTGCTTCTTGATGCATTCTGCCAGTCTATTTCTTTTGTTTGGTAAATTGAAACCATTAACATTGATAGTTATAACTGATATGTATTGTCTTATCCTTGTCATGACTTTCTGTTTTTGTTGGATTCTCCCTTTTTGCATTTATTTTCTTGTTGTGCCTGATGGATTCATTCTGCTGGGCTTCCTGGGGTTGTGATCCTCATTGCCTTTTCCTAGGATATTGTTTTAAAATGTTTAGGAGTGTTAGTTTCATATTCACAAAGTTCCTCATGTCCTCTTTGTCATGAAAGTATTTTATTTCTCCATCAGTTTTGATAGATAATTTTGCAGGGCAAATCAATCTGGGTTGGAAGTTGTTTTTCTTTAGGGCTTGAAATATGTCACTCCAGGCTTTTCCTGCCTTGAGGGTTTGCACTGAGAAGTCTGCTGTGATTCTGAGGGCTTTCCTTTATATGTGATTTGCTTTTTTTCTCCAACTGCTTGTAGAAATTTGGATTTCTGGAATCTTAACTATTATATACCTATGTGTAGATTTTTTTCTTGTCATGGCTAGTTGGAGTCCTATGTGCCTCACTTATCTGTATGCCAAGTTCTTTTCCCCAGCTTGGGAAGTTTTCTGCCATTATGTCTATGAACAGTTTTTTATGTCATCTTTGCTCTCATTTTTTCATTTACTCAGATCAGTCATGTTATTCTTGTTTACATTGTCTAGCAGCTAGTGGATTGATTTTGCATGGTCCCTTACTATTTTTAAGAAATTTTTCTTTTCCTGGTCACTAATTGCAATCCTGTCTTCTATATCTGAAATTCTGTCCTCACATTGGCTCATTCTGCTGCATAAACTTTCAGTGGAGTTTTTAATCTTCAATGGAGTTTTTATAGATTCCATTTCTTTCCTATGTTGGGATTCCATCATAGTCCTCAGCTCATCTATTTTTTTTTTAATCTGTGTCTGCTCTTGAGTTTTTAATCATGTCTTGCACTATGGACACAATCTCTATTGTTATCTGAGAAATTCTTTCTGATTTTGGTTTTTCCAGATCCTCTTTTGTTGCCAGTTTAGGGACTCCAAGTGATTGTGTCAGATTTTTCAATCTCGTTGCCCTTTGGGGTTGCCTTAGGTGATCTGAAAGTTTGGTTTTGAAATTTATTTATGTTTCTTCTCATTTCAACAGATGCAGCCTGCTACACCTTTGTTGAGGCAACTTTTTGCTCATCAGGTGGTCTTCAATTCTCAGCAAGCCACTGAGTCATCTTTTCTCTGCTGCTCACCACTGACCCAATTGCTGGGTTCAGAATGGTGCCCTTCTGGTTCCTTGTGCTCCCTTGTTGTCCAGGAGAGGTTCTGGCTGGGGCCTCTGCACACTTGGCATGGTATCTAGGTGTGCCTCTGACTTGGGCCTGTCCCCCTACATAGATGTTGTCTGGGGACCCTTGGCTGGGGTCTGTGCACCCCAGTTGCTGGTGTCTGATCACCTTACTAGTGGTATTGGGGTGGGCCTCTGGCTGTTGCTTGTGTAACTGTGCAGCTCTATTTTCCAGGTGGGCATTTGGCTGGCATTTGTGGGCCCAAGCTTCTGGAATCTGGGTGGGGCCCTGGCTGGGACCTGCTTGCATGTGTACTGCTCTGCTCCCCTGAACTTATCTATGGAATTTCCAGAAAATGTTTTTAAATGATTTAACAATGTTCTTGTTAACAGGCATAATATTACCTCTATTAGCTGATGGTGTGAGGGAGAGTGTTCTCCTATGTCTCATCAATACTTTTATTTGAGAGCAAATGAATGTTATATTATCTGTCATAATGTTCAGAAAGCCTATCCCTTCAATTTATGATAGATACACAAACCAAGAGGGGCAGATTGGAGTAAACAGTACTCCTCTGTCAGCCTTGCAGATGCAATCAGAAATCCAGCAGAGCTGTCTTCAGCATCTGTTACCTTCATCCACTGTGAACCATGATTTTGTTTCAGTGATGGGAGATGTGAATCCCACATCACCAGTTCATCATTAACCTTTCTAAAATGGTTGGAGACTCCTGAGATAAAATAAATGCTATTAGTAATACTATGGCTATCTTATTTTCTTTGAAAGAGAGAGTGATGTTGTGATTCACAAGCTTTCTCTATTTTTTCTTTTGCTTCCTAGAATATATTTGTCATGTTGATGCATTCTCCAGCCATTGCCAATGAAGAAAAATGATTGCATGTCTCTCTTCACAAACTGTGGGAGGAGAGAGACTTCAAATCAAATTAAGCACACATCAGTGAGTTCCAAATAAATGATTCAGCCTGAAGGCTGAAGTGTTACCTTTTATTCTGTGGCTTATAATTGACAGTTTGTGTACAGTAATTCATAAAACACAAACTATGTAATACTGGAATATTTTATTATAGTGAAGTATCATTATTTTCAGAAAAAAGTACAAACACCTTGATTATTAAGCAACATTACATATACTAAGTTAAATTGTAAGATTTTGTGCTGAGAACACATTTTTATAAGATTTGATAAGTTGTTCTTCTCTATTTTCCAAACTCTGAGGCTCAAAGTCCTCTTCAAATGAATTTATATTATTTTTCTTCTATATAAGAATTGTTAGCACTAAAAAAATCATGGTATCATCTTTGGGAAAAGTACCAAGTGTTAGAAATTTTGAGAATATTAAAAATAATATGCACCTAAATAAAACTTAAATGATAATAATAATACATGTACAATTTATTTTGACTTATTCACAGCCATAATGACCAATTTTAAAGTATAGTCACAATCTGAAATACTGAGGGCTAGAGGTAAAACAGATTAATTTTGAGAGGAACATAATTCTGTTCATATAGATCTTTAACAAACAAAATGCAATCCTTAGACTGAAGGGCAAATCATTCTAATATTTAAATCAATTTAAAAGGCATTTTTTTGATCTGAGCATCATGACACAGACCAGAAATTCTAGAAGATCCAGAGGGTGAGATAAGCATATTGCAAATTCAAGGCCAACCTGAACAATTAGCAAGACTTTGTCTGGAAATAAAAAAATAAATGAGGGCTAGAGAGAGATCTCAGTGACAGGCTTTGGGTTCAATCCCTAGTACTAACAAAATGTAATTCTGTGTTTCTATTGCAGATTTTTAGCCTTGAAAATAACAAATGAGATACTAAAAGTTTAGGGGACTTCCAGGAAGATGATGAAGTGGTGAAGAGTAGAGAAACCCTTGCTGAGATTTAGTGTCCTACCATTGGAATATAGTGCCATGAGAAAGAGAAGGAGAGAAGTGGGTCCCTGGGTCTAGGAAAGGTCTGGTGCAAGAATTTAAGTCAATGAGGAATGCAAAGACAGAGATTTCAACAAAAAGGTGGAGGTGCCAGGTAGCATTTTGTCCCAGAGTCCTGACTCAAAGTGTTGGAAGAGAGGGTTGAATCTGCAGATGCATGGTGACTACTGGTGACCCCAGAGGCCTCTACAGAGAAACACATCAGTGGAACAGAGCAGTGGACAGAGTGGACTGCAGTATCTGGTGAGATATTTGGGTTCAGATATGACACAGAAGAGAGTAATTGGCTGGAAGCCATCTTGGTGAGGGGCTAAATGAACTTGGAACTCAGAACAGCTACAGACTGACTCCATCTAGTGGCTCCTGGTATCTGGGTGAGAGTGCCAGGTTCAAGTCAGCATGAGGTCAGATATTGGAGTTCAAGCTGGCAGGAGACACACCAACTATTGCAGGCTCAACAAATCTGTTCCAGCCTCAAAGTCAGAAGCCAGCCTGAACTTCAATGGATCTAAGGGTCTAGGCTTATTGGAATTATCTATTACTCCACTACAAATCTACATCTGGCTTGATGGGATTAAAACACTCATATCTGGACTCTTTCTGCCCATGTTTTCTACCAGTAACAGCAGATAATTGCCTTAAATTGGACTTTCCTTTCTTTTCCTTTTCTTTGTTTTCTTCTTTTCTGTTTTCTTTTCCTTATTCTGTTTATTTTTTTCTTCTTCATTCTTGTTTTTGTATGGATTTGAACATGATTTCTAATGGATTTTGTTTGTTGTGGTTCCTCAATTCTGTTCTTGTTTTTATTTCTTCCTTCTCTCTTTCCTGCCTGTCTGCTTCACCAGTGTCCCAAAATTTGTATGATCTTCTTTTGTCCTCCAGCCTTGTTTCTAATCTTTTCTTCTATTTTCCCCCATCTTCTTTTAAATATTCTCCCCTTAGGGTATAATTGCCATATTGAGGGCTTATCTATTGCATACAATTATTTAGTTTGTTTTGGATTTTATTATATAACCACAAATATAGTTCATATGGTTAAAGATGGCAGATTAATAATTGCCACAGTATGTCATTTTCCTAGGCTGTGTGATGCTAAAGATAAGTACTACTTTAGATAAGGTGACATAATTGTGCTAATCAATTGTTCTTCCTCATATACCAAGTCCTGGCTGAGTATGTCAAGAGTTATTTCTGCATCTTCTAATACGTTCCATTGATCCTGGAGTCTGTTTCTTTACCAGTACTATGCTGTTTTTTTCTTTTTTATCACAGGAGCTCTTTAGTATAGTTTCAAGTTGGGGATTATTATACCCCCAGCCTTGTCTTTGTTGCCTAGAATTGCTTTTGCTATTCTAGGTCTCTTCTGGTTCCAAATGAATTTTTGGATTGTTTTCTCTAGTTCTGTGACATATGCTGTTGGAATTTCAATCTATATAGCAGTTTTGAAAGTACGGCCATTTTCACTATATTGGTTCTTCCTATCCCCCAAGTACAAGGTATGTCTTTTCATTTTCTGATATCCTCTTCAATTTTTTTTGTTCAGATGGCTGTAGTTTTCAGAGTAGAGATCTTTTACTTCCTTCATTAGATTGATTCCTAGGCATTTCATTTCTTTGTATGCTATTGTGAAAGGAGTTGTTTCCCCAGTTCCTCTCTCAATGAATCTGTTGTTTATGTACAAGAAGGCTATTGATTTTTGAGTGTTGACTTTGTATCCAGCTATTCTAATGAATTTGGTTATTAAACCAAGAAGACTTTTGGTAGAGTTTTGGGGGTCTACTGTACAGAGTATCTTGCCATCTGCAAATAATGACAATTTAAATTCTTCATTTCTTATCTTTATTCCTTTTATTTCCTAATTGCGTGTATTTGGGTATTTTCCTTCTTTTTTTGATAAGGTTGTCTATGAGCTTGTCAGTTTTGTTTTTTCTTTCAAAGAACAAACTCTTTGATTCTTTGATTTTTTGTATCATTATTCTTAGTCTCCATTGAATTGATTTCTGCTCTGATCTTTATAATTTCCTCCCTTGTACAAGCATTGAGTTTGTCTTGTACTTCCTTTTCTCCAAGCTTGAGGTTCAGCATTAGATTGTTTTTTGAGCTTTCTCTGTTTTCCTAATATGGGCATTCACTGCTATGAATTTCCCTCATATGACTGATTTCATTATGTCCCATAAATTCTGGTATGTTGTATTGGCCTTATTATTTAGTTGTAGAAACTGTCTAATTCCTTCTTTAATTTCTTCTCTGACCCATTGGTTGTTCAGGAAGGTGTTGTTCAATTTCCATGTGTTTATGAAGTTCTTGTGGCTTTGCTATTGATCTCCAATTTTATTGCACTATGATTTAATAATATACAGGGAATAACTGAAATTCCTTTAAACTTACTGAAACATGTTCTAAGAGCTAGAATGTGGTCTATTTTGGAGAAAGACCCATATGCAGCTGAGAAGAATGTGTATTCTGTTTTTGTAGGGTTGAACACTCTGTAAATGTCTACTAAGTCCATTTGTTCAAGGGTTTGGTTGACTTCTAGTATTTAGTTGTTGATTTCTTGTCTAGTTGATCTGTCTATTTGTGACAGAGGGGTATTGAAATCCTCCAGTCCAACTATAACTTTTCATGTCTGTTAGTATTTGTCGTATATGATTCGATGCACTAGTGTTTAATGCATATATATTTATGATTATCATCTCTTCCTCTTAGATTGTTCCCTTTACAAGAATGTGGTGACATTCTTTGCCTCTCTTAATTAGTCTTGGTTTGAAATCTACTTTGTCAGCAAATAGGACAGCTACCCCTGCATTTTTTTTCAGGTTCCTGTCATATTGAGTATGGTTTTCCATCCTTTGACTTTCAGTCTATGAATTTTTCTTTGAATTAAGTGTGTTTCTTCTATACAGCATATCGTTGGATCTTGCTTCTTGATCCATTCTGTCACTCTATTTCTTTTGATTGGTGAATTGAGACCATTAACATTGATGGTTATAACTGATATTTATGGACTTATCTAAATCATGATCTTTTCTTGTTCTTGTATTTTCAACCTGTTTGCCTTTAATTTCTTGCCTTGCCTGATGGATTCATTCTGCTGAGGTTCATGCATTTGTGACTCTCATTGTCTTTTTGTCTTTTGTGACTCTCATTGTCTAAGATATCATTTAGAATTTTTGGATCACTTGTTTGATATTCATGAAGTTCCTCAGGTGCTCTTTGTCATGAAAGTATCTCATATCTCCATCAATTTTGAAAGATAGTTTTACAGGATACATCAATCTGGGTTGATGGTTGTTTTCTTTTAGGGCTTGAAATACTTCACTGCACACTCTCCTGGACTTGAGGGTTTATGTTGAGAAGTCTGCTATGATTCTAATGGGTTTTCCTTTGTATGTGATTTGTTTCTTTTCTTTAACTGCTTTTAAACTTTTGCCTTTGTGTTGGATTTTTGAGATCTTGACTATTATATGCCTAGGTGTAGATTTTTTGATTATGTCTAATTTGAGTTCTGTATGTCTCACTTATCATTATATAAAAAAATTTTTCCCTGTTTGGAAATTTTTTTTTGTACCAGAAATTGAACTTGGGTCCTTGTGCTTGCAAAGCAGGCAGTGGAACCACTGAGCTAAATCCCTGGCCCAACCCTGATTGGGAATTTTTCTGGGATTACTTCTATGAAAATTTTATTTATATCTTTTGTCCTATCTCCCGCTCCTTCATTGAGTCTAGTCAATCTTAAATTATTCTTTTTTGTGTAATCTAGTAGTTGGTTGACTGATTTCTTATGGTCTCTTGTTATTTTTAAGAAATGTTTCTTTTTTGGGGGAGGGGAGGCTTGTGCTTGCAAGGCAGGTGGAAGAAACACTGAGCTAAATCCCCGGCCCAGAAATGTTTCTTTTTGTGCTCTCTTACCACCATCCTGTCTTCTATATCTAAAATTCAGTCCTCACATTCATTCATTCTGTTGTGGAAACTTTCAATGGAATTTTTAATTTCTTGGAGGTCTGTGTTTTATGTTTTCCAATTCTTTCCTTTGCTGGGTATTCATAGTTTCCATCAGTTTCATTAGCTCCTCTATTTTTTATATCTGTATCTGCTCTAGAGTTATTAATCATATCTTTCATTATGGTCACCATCTCTGTTGTTATCTGAGAAATTATTTCTGATTTCATTTTTCCAGATCCTCTTTCATGTTTTGTTACCTCCCTTATTACCAGTTCGGGAAGTACAGGTGGTTGACTTTTGAATTGTTCCATCTCGTTGCCCTCTGATTTGCCTTTGGTGATCTAGAAATCTGAGTTTGCTTCTTGTTTAGGTATCTTTGCATTTCTATTTTTGTTGTTCTTATTGATGCTGTTTTTGATTTATTTATATTGTTTGTTGTGAGTATCTTTATTGCTAGTATTTAGAATCTTAGGGAATGCTATTTCTCAGGTTGTCATCCAGGTATACCTGGTCTTTGGATTGAGTCTGTAATGGCCTTTACACAATCTCAGTATCGGTACACCAGGAAAAACAACTGACTAGAACAATCATGTAACATGGGCCAAAATAATACAATCAGCATCAACAGTAGCATCAAACACAGCCTAGAAAGTGACAAATTGTGGTAACTATTAGTCTGTCACCTTTGACTCCATGCACTAGACTTGTGGTTATATATCAAAATCTAGAACCAACCAGAAATATGTTGGCAGTAAATAAGCCCTTCCTTATACTGAACTTACCCTCTGGGGAGAAGACTTACCAGGAGTTAGGGGATGGATAGAGAAATATAAGGCAAGGTAATTGTTAGATGTAAGGCTAGAGGATGTAGGTACATCACACAAACTTTGGGAAACTGGTAAGAACAGAAGGAAAGAGAGAAGGAAGGAACAAAAACAAGAATAGAAAAAGCTAACATCAACAGGAAAACCAGAAACTATATTCATACTCCTATAAAAATAAGGACATCTGAGAAAACACAAAACAGGACAAAAGCAGGAACAAGAAAGGCAAGAAATGAAGAAGACAAAAAGAGAAAAGAAGTAAAAATGTTCCCTTCAAGGCATGTGTCTGCTGTCACCTGTGGAAAACATGGGTAGCGTACAGATCTGTATCTATGGATCTCAGTGATCTACTTGTAGAGGACTGTAATATTAATTATTTCCATAGAAGGCTGTAAAGAGTTAACCTCACAATTGGCTTATTTATAGAAGTGAGTCTGGCTGAAACCTATGTGCCAAGGTCAGAGTAACCCAGACACAAAGTCCGTTCCCACAACTAAAACCTTCAGACTAGAAGGACAATGTTCTAATTACAATCATATATTTTGTCTATTCTGTTCCTAATTTGAGAATGCTTTGTCTTATCCTTTATTACCCTTGTTTACATTAATTTCCATAGAAACCACATGTCACCTTTACCCCAATTGATTGCCAATAAAAGCCAGTGCCAGGGACTGTCCAGAGGCTTTGTCAGTTGCACCAGCATTGGTTGTCCTGATAATACACTTTCTCTCTCTTAGTGCTATCTCTTAGTGTATTTTTTTCCTCAGGCTTGTGTCGTATACTGGGCAGGTGGATACTGGAACCTGACTACATGGATCTCTGAGACTACTAGAATTCAGGCTGGTTTCTGGCTGCAAGGCTGGAATTGAGCTCCCTGACCTCCTTCATGTTTGAACTCTGCAAGGTTCTACTGCATATTCAAGCCACCCTTCCTCTGGAGCAAGTCCAGTTTATGGCAGGCAGTGCTGACCCCAACAATTCACCAGCCACTGCAATCTGCTGTGTCTTTATTGCAGTGATTTTCTTCACTCTCTCAGTTGGCTTCAATTCTGTGCAAGCCTAGGAGAGTCCTTCTCTCTGCTGCTCACCACTGGGACATCTTTCTGGGCTCAGAATGATGGCCTTTCTGCTCTCTGTTATGTCAAGTCTGTATCTCAGCAGTGCTGGGCTCCTCTGGGTGGAGCTCAAGACATGCCTAATTGAATGTCTTTTGATTATTGTAAATCAATATTTTAAATTATTGTCTTTTGTGAAGTCCAGATACTTCCTCTTCCTATGGTGCCTGTCTTCCATAACTGTATCATCATCCTCTCAAATATATCTTTTGCTTTCTGTTGCCCTAAACTCTGATCAGTCTCAAAATCCACACATTATTTTCCATGAAATATTTTCCATGTCTCCCTTATCTTTTCCATTTTCACAGTTTCTTGATTAATTTTTTTCTTCATCATTGCTTCAGCGTTTCACTGTCTGTTTTGAGATCTCCTCCTGCAACTGTGGTTTATCTTCTATCCTTTGCTCATGTTAATAACTAGAAGGCACCACTTTATTTGTACCATTCTGGAATGTTTAAGAAAGCATAAAACTTTTTTTTTGTTTTATCCTTAGATTTTTCAAATACAGCGGTAAACTAACCTAGGTGAGAAACAATGCTTCTGCCCTATAAATATAGAAAGTTTACTCCTAGAAAAACTCCACATTAAATCAAGTGCTTACCATTTCTGTCTTTAGATCATGTTTTTTTATTGTCTAAACAGTTCGATGTGTGATTAGCTCAACAACAGTAACTGGTTGTAGGATGTCAAGGGATGTAATTTGATCCAAAAAGTCAAAAAGAAATATTATTTTGCGGTTCAGTTTGGATTTTCCCACTCATCTCCTCCAGAGATAAATAGCAAATAGGTATGGAGTTCCAAATTCTGAGAGATGCTACCTTGTACCCACGAAGGTGACTCTCTTGAGGACAGAGCAAAATCTTGAGAAGTACAAAACTAAGAGAACTGCACAAAAATATAATGCAAATTCTGAATTTCTGTTATTGGAATCTGCCTACTTCTGAACTCCTTGTTATTGGAAATAATAAATTCTGCCAGGGATTTAGCTCAGTGTTTCCAGTGCCTGCCTCCCAAGCACAAGGTCCCGAGTTCAATCCCCAGTATCAAAAAAAAAAAAAGAAAGAAAAAGAAAAGGAAAGAAAATATACATGGAAATGATAAATTCTCTTATCATTTAGACCAGCTTGAATGAACTCTGTTCCATTTATTATCATTGTGTTTTTCCCCCCAACTGGTGTTTTCATCTCTTCAATTGCTCTCTCTCATTCTCTCTCTCTTTCTATTTCTACTTCAAGATATCTCCATCTTACTGAGTAACAGCTTTAGGTGGCTTTTCTTTCTCTTCTCAGGTAAAATTCTTTCCTTTTTGAGGCTTATAATATTAATAAATCCTAAATTATCATGTGTACTCATGCCCTTCTAATACATTTCACTTTTCTTAAAGTAGATTATACATTCAATTCAGTTTATTTTCTCTCTAGAAACTCTGACAAAATGACATTTGTAGGTAGTCAAGAGCTAGTCACAGAATATTTTTTAAATTAATACATAATTCTGTCAGTTATTTTTCCAGAGTTGTCAAGAAATTTTAGGATGGGATTATCTGCTGATTTATCTACCTATCTTTTGCAAAACATTTTATCATATCTGTATTCTAGGCTCCATTCTTTTTTTTTTTTTAACTGGGCATTAAACTTGGGCCCTTGCACTTGCAAAGCCAGCAGGGGAATCACTGAGCTAAATCCCTGGGCCTCTAGGCTCCATTCTTATGTTTAATTTCTCTTTGTTGCAAAAGCTCATGCTATTCTTCCATTTTAAAAAATATTCCATATTTTCCATTTTTTGCATTATTCCTCCAGGATAATAGCTTTCTCACAGTTTATTCTCAAACACCATTGAATAGCATATCAAAGATGAAATAATTTAACTTTCTCTTTAAAAGCTACTACCCGGGCAATATATATATCATGTTTCATATTTTTAAAATTGTATTTCAATTCAATGGCTACATTTCTCCTTGGAATGCTGAGCAGTATGGGCTTCATCTTTAAAACAAATTCTGTAAAGCTATTTCTCTACCCACAGAGTAAATAAACAGCTAATAGTGGTTGCTTTTTTCAAGAGATAAATGAATAATCTCCGAAGTCACAGAGCTAGATTATGAATCCTGAGCTGAGAATGAGACATGGTGTATTATATACTTATAATAAAATGGAAGAAAAATATTTAAAAGAAAAGCATGTTGGAGAAAAGACTGAGAAGCCTTGCAATGAATTCAGTTATATATTTTTCTAAAATCATATTCTCAAGATGAAATATAAATTCTCAATATTAGATTAATAAAAAAGTTGGCTAGTCAAGAATTAGTCAAGAAATGATGAAACAGAACATTATCAATACATCTCTGACCAACTCAACCATTTATACTCATCTCCACTCTCCATCAAGAGTGTTTACATTTTTATGGTAATGTTTAGTGTACAAGAAAAACATTACATCTGAGAAAGACAACAAGTTATTTCTTATAAAAGAGATACTCTTCATAATGAAATCTAGAGGAGAGCTGTTATAGTTTGCCAAGAAGGGGCATATTGGCTTTGGGGGTAGTTCATGAATGATAACTTTATGGAATGTAGATTATGATCAAGTTAGAGTAGAAAGAGTGGTAAAGAAAGATTATTGAGAGTAAGGAATATTGCATTAGATTTGCAATAAATGATAAAATGGATGTAATTAGTGCAGTTTTTATTGATTGCATTTTATACATTTAACTCATTTTAATACAATAACATAAAATTGGTACATGTAACCTAGGTCTTTTCCAGGGCAAAAATGAGAATCCAGTGTAGACAGGATATTGAGTCATTTGAAACAGAGGTTATATTATTTTCAATATTTTTGTTTCAAAAATAAAATCTTTTTTCAAATCATTTTCAGTTGTTGCTACATAAAGCTACTGGGGCTGGACATGCTGCCATCACTTGGTATTCGTTGGAGATTGATTTCAAGACTTCCCACAGATAGCAAAATCTTTGGATTTTCAAGTTTCTTATATAAAATGGTGTAATATTTCCATATAAATTGCACACATCTGCTTATACTTGAAATGATTTTTTAGATTGCTTATAACACTCTTTGCCCTGTAAATGCTATACAAACATTATTACATTACAATGTTTAGGAAGAAATTTTTAGATAAAAGTATTGACATAATTTCTAAAATATATTTTTGATTCATGAACACAGTTTCTTTAAATACAGAGGGACAAATGGATTCTACTAGAGTAGGAAAAATAATGGCCACCTGAAAGTATCCATGCCTTAATCCCCTGTATTGTGTGAATATGTTTCCCTATAGAGCAAAAAGGACTTTGCAGACATGATTAAGGTTAAAGATCTTGAAATGTGGATGCTATGAAGGATTATCAAAGTAGGTCCAATTGTATTAGTCCTTATGATGCTTTTTCCAGTTGCAGTTGAAGAGAGATGTGAAAATTGTAGAAGAGATAGAAAGGTTATGAGGCTGCTCTTTGTGAAGATGGGGAAAGGAAATGAAGAATCAAGGATGGGGGCAGCATTTAGAACATAGAGTATTCATAGAAATAGATTAATCCTTCCAGTCTCTCTCCACAAAGAGGTGCAGTCTCATGACAATACCTATTTTAGTGTAGAAAGACCTATGTTGAATATCTGAGCTAAAAATAGTAAAGATTATAAATTTATGATGTTCTGAGATACCAAATTTAGGATTATTTGTTAAAGTAGCAATGACAGATTAATAACCTTGCTAGGAATGGGTCTATTGAAAAGCTTTCAAAAACAAAGTGATCAACAGTCTTTTAAAAAATTCTCTGTGGTTGAGCTAATTTACCACTTCTTTCCTACCACCTCCATGATAATATAAAGTCAGATGAATAATTCTCAAGTATATCTTGATTTTTACTTCTAAGTTATTGATTCCTAATCATGAACATGACTGGTATATTAATGATAATTTCAACTTAGTTTCTATCAAGATAGGATAGTGTTTAATATGTTTTGATATTATGGTTGTGAAAAATTGTGAACATAATACAAAATAGCAACAAGAAATGATTAAAATAAATTCAACTGTATTCATAATGATACTGAAAACTAGCAGGAATGATACTGATTGATTTACTTACTGGATACACCAACTAACAGAGAGGAAAATATCAAACCAATAGAAGTTTGTAAAAGATAGTTTGATCTAATGAAAACTACTGAATAAAATTTTAGCTCAATGTGAATTATATTATGAATGTTTAAAAGTTGAGTAAAATTTCAATATACAGAAAGAGATTAGCTGGAAACAATTACACTGATTTTTGTTGTTATCGACATAGGGGAAAAAAACATAAATTCTCTACAATACTTCTTAAACAATGAAACTCAAAAGTAGAAGAGATTAATTTACACAATGATGTGGATAGGGAATTATTTTACAGGAATGCTATGCTCAGAGACATCATAAGGTGAATAGTCTCTTTTTTCTCTCCTGTTTGTAAGATATATTTTCAGCAAAACTGAAGATGAATTTCCCTTGGTCAACCTGAAATTTTATACATCTTTGGTTGAGAAAATATACCTAAGACTTGGTCTTTCCATCTACTGTTAAAAAGCAAAAGAGACTCACTTATTTCACTTTGGGATATTTGTGTGATATTTATCTAACAAGGAACAGAAACTAAAAGCTTCAAATAAAAATTAGAAGTAAAAAACTGTGATGTTTTTCAATCACATGCCATATGTTATTGTGGAGTTAATTACAATGCAAGGGAAGGAACTCGGAGAATCTGCGACCTCTGTCACATCTAGGAAAACTAAGCACAAAACACTGTCTTCCTGCCCCACACCTCTTTGCTCTACATTTTCTATGATACTTCTCAATGCCTAAAGACCAAACACAGCTGCTCTCTTTATAAATTATTTCTTTAAAACTTACTGTCCATCTTCCTACTATCACAGTCTTTCTACAAAAGTTAATACATATTTTGAGCCATAAACTTCTCCTGCTGTATTTCTTCTCTCAATTCAGTTCACTTACTCCCCACCAAGTATTAACATAACTTCACTCCCTACAATAATATATTTGGAGTTCATCTTATACATTAGCATGAAACAGGTAAAATACTATATGAATCTTTAAAAACAAAACTAATCCAAATTCAAAAGAGTCTATTGTATCATCCCAGGAAAATTTGTGAGAGCTATATGAACTGTTAAACTAAACTAGTTTACTAAACATTTCAAGTTAAATTTCATAGGTATATTACAATATTGTTTCAGTATATATGTTGGTATTTCAATTTCAATGTTTCATAGCATTTAAATCAGTAGATAATTTCTACTTAATATTTTTAATTCATTAATTTTATTGGTACATTTTAGGTATATAATATGATGATATTCATCATTGGGAATTTGTACCTTTACATAATATATCTTGGTTCTTATTTTTTCCCCATTTCCCTACTCTCCCTTCAACCCCTCCACCCCTCCCAATTCACAAAGAATTTGTTTCCATTTTTTCCTTTTCTCATATTTATTCCTTTCCCTTCTTTCCTTTCCCCTAATATTTTTGACTTTGAATAGAAATATACATGCACTATTTTCACAGTCATTATTCATTTCTATAGTGCTAAATAAAACATAATTCATTACAAAGTTTATTTTCTGGTAGAAATTATTTCAGACAAAAAAATGAATGCAATAAAATTACTTCAAGTGTGCTTTAAACCATTTTAAAAGAATAAATTATTTTCATTTTATATTTGCTTTGTTAAGTCATACTACCTGTGTAAATGAAACTTTCTTCAAACTGCAACACAAGCTTGGCATATTTAATATTTTGTGTGGATTTTTAAAAATCTACTGTGTATCTCTGCATCATACACAAAGTACACCAACTTATTAAACTGATATGGATATAAATCATACAAGATATAAATTATGCTGAATCAAGTTGGAGTATTTACTGTGATTTATTGATTTAAGATTTCACAATATTTCTTAAATACGTTCTATTGAGTGATTGCAAAGTTTGGATGATAATACAGAGATAATATTTTTATAATAAATTATCTTGTAATACAAGGACATAAAGAACTGTTTTCAAATTCCATATAGGAATATATATTGATATTTTAGGAAGTTAAAAATAGCATAATAATCTGTGGATAATAGAACTGTATATTATTAATATGCACAAGAATTTACATCTAAATCTGTTTAAACATATCATTCCTATGTTAAAAATCACAAGGGAGGGCTGAGGATTTAGCTCAGTGGTTCCTCTGCCCGCCTCCCATGTGCAGTCCTGAGTTTGAAGCCCAGTACAAACAAAAGAAAAATTCACAAGGGAAGTTCAATGATAGGATTGGTGAATCTTAGATTTGCTTTCAAGAAAAACCAGTTCTTATATTCATGTGTTCTCATTTATCTTATTCATTTTGATTATGGATTGTGTTCTCTATTGTCCATTCCTCCTTGTGCTCTCTAGCATACCCTGTTTAGTCATGTACATCTGGTATTTCTCACCTTTAAAATGACATTGCACAAAATATATGACATTTTTAAGAATATTCTGCCACAAAAAAACATGCAAATTTCATTACCAATAGATCTTATCCAGTCATTATGTATTGGATTTTCTAGCACATGAATTGTTGAGAAGGAAAAATACAAGGACATAGTCTTTAGTACAAAATAATACACATTTAAGAACTGAGTTGACAAGTTACTGGAAGACTTTAGAAATAATCATAAGGTAGTAATTTAATTTATGAATCAGCATTGATTCAACCTCATTAATTTGAATAAATCCCCTTTACATTTTATGTGCAATGCATGCCACATAGTACATATCTTAACACCTGCTTCTTTTATGGAATAAAATGAAGAGTTGGCCTGAGTATTTTAATTTTAAAAAGCACTAATCCTAGTGGTATAATTGATGATAAGAAAAGTAGACATTTCATGTCTCCAGAATTCTAAGGAGGCAAGCAGTTGTTGAGTTTAACACTTCATTAGTCACTTCATATATCACAGGCTCATTATTATTATTTTTTCTTTCTATATCAAGGAAGTGTTCCATAGCAGGTGAAAAAAAGCATTAGAATAAAGGTATTTGTGGCACACATGAAAGGAAAAAGTACATGAAGGAATTGAGAATGAAAAATAAACAGTATGGAAGCAGCACTTTAATGACACAGTGATAATGACTATTACCATAGTGAGAAGGTACAGTCATCCAACCATCTGTTCCAAAGAGATGGAACAGTAAACAATGTCAAAGAAAAGAAAATACTTAGAATTTAATACTTTGCTCAGTTTTTACTAGACATCTTTTTCATTTATGTAGACTTTGTTCAAATGAAGTAAGATCTCAGAAACTAATTTGTGAGTGTGAGAGAGCTCCAAAATCCCACTGGACAGGTGGATGCAAGATTTATACACCCATGTGAAAGTTTGAGAGAGTCATGATAAAGTGTTTTTTAAAATCATTTAGCAAAGGAGCAGATATCTGAAAAGTATAGCTTGGCTCCCTGAAATGTAAAAGGAATGATGCTGTGTTCATTTAAAATAAGAGTATCCTAAAAACAGATAGCATTACCTGAATAACCCTGGAGCAAGTGAATTAATTTTCTCAACTTACCTCCTTAGGACTTTACATAGGTCTTGGTCATATTTTCCTTAATTTTTTTTTGTCTTAAAGACCAACAATATCTGTTGTTGTTGTTGTTATTTTTTCATTTTACATGGCTATACCAGAACACCAGAAACTAGGTAATATAGAGAGAGAACAAAAATTATTTTCTCATAGCTGTGGAGCTAGAAGTCCAAGATCAAGGTACAGGTATCTGGTGATAGCACTTGTTGTTGTGTCATCACATGGTGAAAGGGCAAGAAAAGGGGAGAAGGAGAACAAAATCACCCCTTTATAATGGCATTAAGCCCACTCATGAAGGTAGAGACTTCATGGCCTAATTACCTCTTCAAGCTCCATCACTTAATACTGTACTCTTACAATTAATTTCAAAATAAGTTTTGGAGGTGACAAAATGAAATAACAGTAATATCTACCTTGTTCTTTTAAAATGCTCCTATAAATGCTTCTATCTTTCTTTAACCTATAAAAATCTGATTCTCAAGTCATTTACTTGATCTAACTGAGATACAACATGCTTTTGCTTAACCTCAGGACAAATACTGGCTAATTTGTAACGTTAACACTTCCAAACATCATTTATCTTCATGTTTCCACAGGCTTCACTGTGCACTGTGGAACAGAAAATCAGTTCTCCTCATCTGTCTTCTCAACACTGTTTTCATTATTATTTTTAAATTTTTTACTTTTAAAAAGTTACAGATTTCCAAAAAGTTACAAAGCTAATAGAAAGAGACTATGTACTTTTCATCCAGGTTCTTCAAATGTATATATCTTAGGTAAGTAGTACAGCATGAGAACTGGGAAATTGATATTAGTAACAATGAGTATTCATAATTCTATGCAATTAAATCAGCTCTGTCTGTGCATTTATGCAATGACCTTGGCAATAGATAGATAGAAATATTTTCTTATAAAGTTCTCCCTTTTACTAAAACTTTATAGTCACGATCATCAGTCTACTGACCACTACCCTTTCTCTTCCTTAAATCTAAGCAATCATTAATGTGTTCTCTAGCTTTATAAGTGTGTCATTTTAAGAATATTACATAAATGAAAATTTCCAGGATGTAACTTTTTGAGATTTTCTGTTTTTACTTTATTTTTTGCCCTTATTATCCATTGTATATCTGCCCTCTCCTAAATTCATCCTGGAAGCCCTAATTCCCAATATAATGGTATTTGGAGATGAGACTTAGGGACAGTAACTCAAACCCCAGCTCTTTATAAATATAATATTTCTTTCAGTAGGCTTAAGTTTTTTTCTAATTTTTCATCAGTATTATGCAGTTCAGAATACAACTTTGGTTAAATTCGTTTTTAGACTTGTATTATCTACTTATTAAATTCATATTATATATATTATAATTTTGACTTCCATGTTTTTAATTCTAGTATTTAGGTATACAAGTAATTTTGAATTTTGTCCTTATATTTATGATCTTGCTAACCTACTTATACAATGTATAATTTTTTTTGTAAACTAAAGAGTAGTTTTCCAAGTCCACATTCCCACCAATAATATATAAGTGATCCAGTTTCTCTGCACTGATGCCAGTATTTAGTGTTATTACATTTTTAAAAATTACCTATTTTAGTATGTGTGCATACTGAAATTTATACATGTATCTTTATATATACAAATATGGAACATCTTTCTTCCTTTTGGATATTTATCTCTGTGTTTTTCCTTTTCTTTCCTGATTGTGCTTTTTAGAACTTCATTACTATATTAATATTGGCAAAGGTGAACATCTTCATGTGTTCCCAATCTTAGGGGAAAGAATCAAATTTTAGTTAAATATTTATTGCATTAGCAGTATGTTCTTTTTAAAGTCCATCATCATGTTGAAAAAAAGTTCACTCTGTTCCCAGAGTTTCTGATAATTTTCATCAAAGTGGTGAATTTCACCAAAATTTTTTATTTGACAACTAGAATTATCTAAAATTATAATTTATGGACTGCTAATATAGGCTTTCATATATCAAAGCAGAAGTGTAAAGATAGAAGTCCCATTTCTCTGCCTGATCTTCACAGACACTATCACAAAGGGAAGTAGTAACAAGTTTAGAAGTCTAGGATCCCATTCTACTTTTGGTGATGAACCTGACTACTGGATCAGTGATGTTTTCCAAATTGTTTTGTTAAAGTTGGACAGTTATTATAGTCCTGAGTTTTTTCTTATCTTTTGGCTGTTAAGAACAGGAATTCTTATAAATGTTTTGTCCTACTTTTATTGCTATTTTGAGCTTGACAGCTTCTCTAGCCTCTCATGGGATTTATAAACAAATGAAACCCAGGAACCAAGAAACTTACTTCCATATCATTCCTCAAGTTTTGAGGTCCCCAAACAATACAACTTCTTCTCTCCCTATTTCGGAATCTTATGTTTGCTTTGTATATAAAGTCCGAGGATTTTAGTTGTACTGTAAGCATAAGAAATATACATAATGCATCCTATTTAGCACTGAAAGTTGATGGAGCTTAATAACAGTAATTTTACATATTGTTTTTCCTAGTAAATCTAAAATATTTTTACCAGTTATTTAAAATTAATTAAACACACTCACACATGTACAACCTTGCCCCACAAGGAGATTTTTGAGATTTTTTGAGAGTGTAATTCTTTGATGTTTCTTTGAAGTAACTAATATTTCATCAGAGAACTCAGAATATAATACTTAGTTATCAAAAATGTTCTAAGAAGAGATAATAATAGAAATGTATATTAATATTTTGGGTAGTCTTAATTTTGCAGGGCAGAAACTTTGGTTGAAAGAGAAATATTACTAATACTTATAGAAATCAGAGAACATTTAAAATTAGGATGTTTGGATGAAAAAGACAAAGGTCCAACTTCATTAAGTGTGATCAGAAAAGTTAAAATGAATGAAATCATTTCCAATATATTAGAAAAGAGGTTATAGGCCTTTAAATCTAACAAGTTTTCATTACATTTAAACCTCACCCAAAGCCTATTTTATCCAACCAGCTGTAATAAAAGAAAGTGAATCTTTGAAAGTAAAGACAATACTAGATTTGCTAAGTGGATTTCTCTTCCTTTTAGTGAACCAAAATATTTCTAAAAGTATTTTCTGTGTCATGTCAATTAAAATTTTTTTCAGACATTTATTTCATATCATTCTTATTAAAGAATGAAAGAATTGTTCTTTAATATGATAAACCTTAAGTTGTCACATTTTATATTTTATAGATTGCAAACTCAATCTTGGGAAATTTTTCTTCTCTTTCTCTAATTAATTATTATTTAATTAATGATATTTTAATTTGTATCTAAATTTTTAGTACCTGTATGGACAACACATGATTATTTTTAGTTTTATTGTCATCTGACTATTTTTGTGAGGCACATTCATTTAAATATGTCATTGTCCAGAGGTGGAGGTTCATGAAGTATAAAAACAGTCTCAAATGAGGTATGTAACACATATTTGTCAAATGACCAAATATTCAATTAGCCTTACCCAATATTCCCATAGCCAAGTCACGTTTTTGGCTCCTAAAACAATGTTTACCTAGAAGTCAAGGTCGGTCAAATGAGTACTCTGATTATATAAAAGGACTACAGTGAAACAATTACAAGTAGGGGAAAAGGCAGAGCAAGATTTCTTCAGCTGCATGACATTTAGCAGTAAAATTAATTTTCCATTCAAAATAGTCATCTTCAAAGTGAAGATGATTTTTATAATGGGACACACATTATGAGGTCAGTATATGTAAAACACACATGTAATGCACTTTTTAGTTTCAGTGGTGCTGTTGTGTCTTTAAAATGTCTCCGAAGCATCAAGTCAAATTATCGAGGCTACTTTATTCTAAATCTTAAAAAAAAGTAGAGTAGTACTGAAGTCCTCTGATTTTATCTGCCAACTAATTTTCTTTGTCCTAAATTGGGTGATAAAAGTGAAGAGATTCAGGGCACAGGTGAGTAGAAGCACAAATGATGGCTTATGGTCTTTATCCCAAAGAATGGGAATGTTTCAACCCCTAAGCAATGGGAAACCATGCTGGTAAATCAAGACTGGCAATAATGTGCTGTGGTTGGCATATGAAATGCCTCTGAAAACTTCAAGTGTTAAAGGCTGGACCCTCAATGCAACAATATTCAGAAACAGGTGGTGCTTAAACCCCAATGGCTCTGACTTTGCCAATTCATCAATGAACTCAAGTAATAGGCTATTGGAAATGGGAGAAACCTTAGGAGGCATGAAGTAGTGTGAATTTGAAGAGGGATTTTTTGTTTTTCCAAGACACAAAGACCTCTTGCTCCTCTCCTCTTCTCCACTCCCCTTCCCCATCCTCCTCCTCCTCCTTCTTCCTCTCCTCTCTCCCTCCACCCCACAACCACCATGATTTGTGTAGCTTTCCTCTGCCATGCCCTTCCAACAAGTTAATCTGCCTCACTACAGGCTCAGAAACAATGGAACCAAGTGATAATGGATTAAACCTTCTAAAAAAAGGGAGTCAAATTAAATCTATATTTAAATTGGTTTCTGTCAGGTATTTTGTCACAATGACAAAAAGTTGAATAATACAAATAACTCTGCTCATTCCGTGGCTATGAAACTATGGCCATGATTTTTTCTGCTGTTTCTCAAGATATTGAGCAGCATCATTAACACACTGCACAGGTGAACTCTTCAGTCTGGTGAGCTTTTTCAGCATTACTCACTGAGGCTAGATTATAGAAAGCAACTATCATCAATTAACATAACCATCTTGTTGTTCTACTCTCTTTGATCTGTGGGCAAGTTTAGGGTGACCTGACAATTGTAGTTCTACAGTCCACAAAGCAAAATCATCAAGCCATGTATGCTCACATAAAAACATCTTGAGAAGGGAACATCTTGAAAAGGGATCTTTCTTTATATAGAAACATCCAATGGAACTGATTCAATTACTTTTACTCCATTAAAAAAAAAGCTAAAATTTTTGATTGTATATTTAACACATCAAAATGAAAGGGATAAAGCCATTATTTAGTACACAATTAGGAGGAGAGAACATGGTCTGTAAGTCTACAGGTTTCTACAAGCTCAATTTCATGTCACTCCCAGATGTTCTAAAATTAGGTACATACACACTTTCCTAAAGCAGCGTGCAGGTGGATATGAACATAAGAAATAAGGATTAAAACATGTGAGCCATATACTTGTTTCCAAACTTCACTGCCTCCAGCCCTCCATAGCTGTTCCTTCCAAATTGCCGACCTACCAGTCATGCTGTACTTAGCAGCCAGGATCTGCTAACTCAGAATATTTCTCTTTCACCATCAGGTTATGAAAGAGTAACGAGATCAAGGCCAGCTAAGATGATTCTTCACAATCCTATCTTTCTGGACCATGTTTATATGAAGCTGTAGTAGAGTAGCAATCCATTTTTAGCCCTTGCCAAACCACCCCTGCCATGAGCCAGGATCATATTTTCATTTTACTCCCATCATTTGGTAGTTATTCCAGAATCCTTAAGGGTCATCAAAACAACTTCCTTTGTTAGATTTCAAAAATTCATGGAATATCCTTATATACTACAAATAAACACTAAAACACTAGGTCCATTTGTATCATCCTTCTGGAACCAACTCAAATCTAGAGTTCTAAGAAACTCAGTGATAGATCACCCAGCCCCAAGATATCTCCCTTCCCACACACATGGGCCTTCTTCCCACAATACATCATGTCCTTGCCCCCCCCCCCATTTTGCACCAATCCGAACCCTCCAGGTCACCTAGCCCTCACCCAATCCTTTAAAAAATTTCTCTAAGCCTCCAAATGGCTGCTTTTTTCCTTTGTTTCACAGGCAGCCTGGCAGCCCTTTCTCCTCTGCAATAAAGGCCTGTTTGGTTCCTGTCCTGGTTTCCACCCTGGATTTTTCTAACATTTTGGTGCCAAACCCAGGAGGTAGGCAACCAATTAAGCGACTATCCCCAGCTTGTCGGGTCAGTTGGCCTTTCGGCTGCCTTCTCTGAACTTTTCCTGGGGCTTTCTGCCTTTGCTTTTGCTGACTCCACATCCACAACAGTCACGATTTGAGGAGAGTGCTTTGGGGAATCCTTTTCACTCAGATCATCCACTCGTTTCCGGTCCTGAAATCCCAGCACTAGGTTGGATTGATCTCCCACCCACGAGGTTGTGATCTGTGAGGGATGTCCCTCTGATCCGATCCTCCTCTCCTCTACAAGGGTTGCTGAGATAAACGAGGATGCTCCTTTCCCTTGCCACCCTGTCTGGGAAACTCTGGGCACTCACCTCCCTTTTCTAAATTGCCACGGGAGCCCAACAGTCCAAAGACCCCATTCAATGCCTCTCAGCTGCCTTTTGGCTCAACTCAAACCCCTCTGACTGTTGGACCAGATTTCAAACCAAAAAGACTTATTTTTTTACTGCAATCAGTTCTGGCCCCAATACAAACTAGACAATGGGTCTCAATGGCCTGAAAATGGTACTTTTGATTCCAATGATTTAGATCTATACAACTTCTGTCAATGCAACGGTAAATGGTTAGAAATCCCTTATGTACAGGCCTTTTTCTGCCTTCACACTCTTGCCCCTCCTAGTGTCAGACATGTTCCACTCCCCAAGTCCTGTTGACCAGAGCCCCACCCTGACACGGATGCTTTTGATCCCACTAACCACTCCCTTTCACACCTCCCCCTCCCTACAATCTGGCTTGTTCTTTGGAACACTCCAGTGCCTCTTCACACTCCTCATCCACCTCTCCTCCCACCTCTTCACCACACCAGCCTGTTCACTGCTAGACCACCCAGTCCTTCAGGTTCCCCACCTCACATCTGTTCCAGATACCCCATACTTCTACCTCTAGACCCGGCATCCCAGTTGCCCCTTCAAGAGGCGGCCATAACTGAAGGAATCGTTTGAGTTCATGTTCCTTTCTCATTCTCTGATCTCTCCAGACACCTATATCAGAGTTTTGCTATCTCACACAGTCCTATGACATGACATGGTGAGACATCTATACTGTCCTTTCTACCACCCTGTTCCATGAGGAGCTACAGAGAGACTGGCTGGCAGCCCAGGCAGCAGCAGATGATATCCATGCCACAGATCCCACCAAGCTAGTACCTTACACAAGTGGTGCTGGACTGGAATTACCAGGATGGAGATCCCAGCGGGGTCCTCCACAATCACATGATGACTTGCATTATAGGGAGTTGTAAATGGATTCCCAAAAGACTGTTAACTTTGATAAGATTTAAGAAGTTACTCAGGGCCCCCAAGAAAACCCAGTGCAGTTTCTTTCTTGCCTGGCGGAGGCCCTACAGAAATACACTAAAATTGACCCAACATCACAGGTGGGTATGGTCATTATTAACACTCATTTTATCTCCCAGTCAGCCCCCGACATCAGGAAAAAGCTCAAAAGGGTTGAGGAAGGACCCCAGGCCACCCAGACTAAACTTTTCAATGTAGTCTTTAAGGCTTTAAACATCCGTGAAGAGAAGGCAAAGCAACAAACAATGGCTAATTACCAGATCCTGGCAGCATCCCTACACAGTAAACCTGTACCTCAGAAGAAATCTGCCAACCATGGAGGCCCTCAGGGGCTTGCTTCAAGTGTGACCAGTTTGGACATCAGGCACAAGACTGTCCCAATCCCAAACCTCCGCCTGGCCCTGAATGCAAGCTAAGGGGTCATTGGAGAGTTGACTATCCTCTTCACCAAAAAGGTAAGAGGCCATCCCCTTCTTAGACCCAAGCTGTAGATACAGGGATAGCTCTATCAGAGCTCCTTGGGCTTGCTGCAGAGGACTGATGGTGCCCAAGATCATCTTCAGTCACCACGGTTATCACCACTGGTGAACCCAGGATAACTGTCTCAGGTAAAACTAGTTTATTCTTGCTCAAAACAGGGGCTACATACTTGGCCTTACCTACATATTCAGGGCCTAGCCATCCATCTCCAACTACTATTGTTGTGGTCCAGGGAGTACCCTCCAACTCTCTGCTTGCCCAACCCCTTACATGCTCCCTCTTAGGCAGTAAGTTTTCACATAGCTTTTTAGACATTCCAAACTGCCCCACCCCTCTTTTGGGTAGAGGCATCCTCACTAAATTCAGGGCCTCCTTGATCCTCCACCCCATCACAAATGACCCAACCAATATTCTGCTGCTCCAGGCTGCTCCCTGGGTCTCCTCCTCTCCTGACTCCCTTCTCTCCTGCTCCTTCTTTCTCAATATGCTTCCCTTGGCAACTGTTGATCCCTCCATCTGGGACACTTCCTCTCCCTCCATAACAGCCCATCACCCATCCTCATTCAAATATCCTGCAAAGATCTGTCTCATTTTTCCAATATTCCACAGTACCCCACTGACCTGAAACATCTGCAGGGCCTTAAACTTATTATTACTGATCTTCTAAAAAAGGGCTTTCTTAGACCTGCTCACTCCCCATTCAATACACCCATTCTTCTGGTCTTAAAACCCAATGGCTCTTACTGGCTAGTTCAAGACCTTAGAGCCACTGATCTTCAGATCTCCCCACCCACCTGGTGGTTCCCAACCCCTACACTTTGTTGTCCCATATCCCCTCCTCCTCATGCTACTTTACCATCTTAGACCTTAAAGATGCCTTCTTCATGATTCCCTTACACCCCAATTCCCATGACCTCTTCACATTTACATGGACAGATCCCGACACCCATCATTCCCAACAACTCATGTGGACAGTCCTTCCCCAAGGCTTTAGAGACAGTTCCTATCTCTTTGGTTGGACAGCCTTTGGCCTCAGACTTTACAACCCTAAACTTTTCTCCTTCTACCCTTCTCCAATATGTGGATGACCTCCTATGCAGCCCATCCTAGAATCCTCTCAAAAACAAGCAGCCTCCCTCTTTAATTTCCTGGGACAACTCAGATACCGGGTGTCCCATAGTAAGGCACAACTCTCCCAGCTTTCAGTCCAGTATTTAGGTGTCAAGATATCACATCAAAAAAAGAGAGATCACGACTGACCATAAACAAATCATCTGGGACCTCCCAGTGCCTTCAATGAAGGCTGAAATCCTGCTCTTCCTGGGGCTCGCAGGCTATTTCCACCTATGGATTGCTAACTTTAGTCATCTTGCCAAACCTTCATATGAAGCCTCCAAGGGCAACCTCACAGAGCCCACAGCCCACACTGAAATCAAAGGACCCTTCCTCAAGCTCCAGGCAGCCATCCTCTCAGCCCTGACACTCTCACTCCCTGACCTCCAGAAACCATTCACACTATATGTCACTCAGCAGGGGGGTCTCGAATTGGGAGTGCTTGGTCAGGCAACTAACTCTCATTTCACACCTGTTGCTTATCTTTCCAAACAACTGGACCCCACTATCAGAGGATGGCCAACTTGCCTCAAAGCTTTGGCTGCTGCCTCCCTCTTGACCCAAGAAAGCATTAAACTTACTTTCAGCTGAGCAATGACAGTAAAATCACCCCATGGTCTACAGGACCTGCTCACTCATCACAGCCTCTCCAATCTATCTCCCTCCCACTTACAGCTTTTTCACGCTACATTCATAGAAAACCCTGCCATCACATTGCAATTTTGACCCACTCTAAATCCTGCCTCCCTCCTCCCTGAAACTTCCCAGATCCTCTCTCATTCATGCACTGAAGCCCTTGAAAACTTCCTTTCTTCCTTACCCTCTGTGTCTGCTGAAGCCATTCCTAATCCAGATTTTACCTGGTTTATAGATGGCAGTTCCATTCTCACCCACATCCTTGGTCAAAGAGGAGTGGAATACACCATAGTATCCTTTACCCAGGTCATCAAGGCCAAATCATTGCCAATAAACACTACCTCCCAGCAGGCAGAATTGATCACTCTCACTCGAGCCCTTATTTTGGCACAGGATAAACAAGCTAACATTTATACAGACTTTAAATATGCTTACCACATTCTACACTCCCACATGTCCACCTGGCAAGAGAGAGGCTTTACGACAAGTAAAGGAAGTTCTATTATAAATGGTCACCTTATACACTCACCCCTGGAGGTGGCAATCCTTCCAGTATGAGTAGGGGTCATCCACTGAAAAGAACATCAGTCATCCTCCACTCCTATTCGCATTGGAAACAAGGCAGACCAAACCACCCGTGAAGTGGCACAAGCCTCTTTACCTCAGACCCAGATGATATCTATCCCTCCCTTAAAACCTGAATATACCCTACAAGAAAAACACAAGGGAGCTATAATAAAGGGCAAATGGCTACTCTTTAAGGGGTGCTATGTTATCTCCGATGTCCGAGTCACAGCCCTCCTAACAAACATTCATAGCTCCTTCCACACAGGAACTCAACCTCTTCTACAACCTTCTTCACCCCTTCATATATCACCCCTCTCTTATAACGCATATACAAAACATAACACAGGTTTGCCCCATCTACTCCACAACCACCCCTCAGGGAGGTCTCCAAACACGTCCCAAAGACCCATTAGTCCCAAGGACAACTCCCAGGAGAGGACTGACAAATTGAGTTCACCCACATGCCTCTGGTAAAAAAGGTCAAGTATTTGTTAATACTGGTAGACACCTTTATAGGATGGATTGGGGCCATCCTGGTGCACTTCTGAAGGAGCAGCCACTGTAGCTCAAATACACCTTGAAGAGGTTATTCCCCATTTTGGCCTCCACTACTCCCTACAGTCATACAATGGGCCAACCTTTATTTCCCAAATTACTCAATAGGTAGCTGAGGTACTCAGCATCCAATGGAGACTCCACATTCCTTAATGCCCACAATCATTAGGCAAAATATAATGGGCAAATGGACTGATAAAATTACAGTTGACCAAATTATCCCTAGAATTAAAACTGACATGGCCCTCTCTCCTACTTTTAGCACTCATGTGACTCCACAAGACCCATTAAATTTGAGCCTATTTGAATTGTAGGGGTGAACCTTCCTATTTCACAATCTACCTGATCTCATGCCACCCTTAGCAGATTATATCCTGAAGCTTAACTATGCTTGTCATTTCCTCCACACCTTAGCTGATAAAAGCCTTCCATCTCCTGCCCCACTTGGTGCCTTACCTCTTTCTCTCTCTCCAGGAGACCAGGTATATCTCAAAACCCTATCCCCAAAGCCTCTCCAACTACATTGGGAAGGACCTTACATTATCAATTTAACTACAGCCACTGCAGGTAAAATTACAGGAAAATCCCCCCTGGCTTCATCTGTCCCAAATAAAGAGAGCGACTTCACCATTTGAGATGAGACAGCCTGGCCAGATCCAAAATCTTGCCAGGTACTCTTCTCTTTTGACAGGCCCTACAAAGATCAAATTGTCTCGAATTCCTGAGGGGTCCCAAACTGACTGATGCATTTGAGCAGACTCATTTCTCACTTCAGCTCCTTCATATGAGCCCTTCAATCTGACCTCATGTGGTTGGTCCCACAGGAAGACATAGTTGGGTCAATTTGTGACTGGATAGCTGACTTCTACTTCCAGGGCTCTCTCTCTGACTTCCCTTCTGAAGAAGTTTCTCTCCATGTTTTCCTCCTACTATGCTGGCTATCATTGCCCCTGCTTCCCTAGACTCCATCAAATTTAAGAATGCTTATGGGATATTGCAGCATCCTATCATCAGGGATGAATTCTGATGGTCTCAGCCTTCTTATAATCATACTTCTTGGATCCATCCTTGTCATTGGCTTGACATCTGTGACCCCAACAGAGTGGACGTCTTGTCAAAAGTGTCTAATCGCCTTTACTTATTACATCCTTATTTCTATCCTCTGCATCCTCATCTCCTTTCATTAACATGCTCCAACTCTCCTTTCTTTTCCTCGAGGGAGGACTAACCTGTTTTTCCTCTCACCCTCCTTGTCCAATGGCTTGTAACTCCCCAGGGATCAAGGTCTGGATAATGGATTGGAGCGGGGCCCATCTTGTAGACAAGAGCCCAACTGGGTTCAGATATCTCACTTTCATGCACTACTCATGTTACCACTCTGCCACAATATGCATACACTCAGGGAAAAATATACTAGACAGGCAGGATAATACTTTTGTCCATGACCTCCTCCTGCAGAGCAAGCCAAGGGTCTGCTACTTGTTGGAGCTACCTCCCCTTGATCAGAACAAGTGATGGGGGAGGGGGAGACACAGGACCAGGCCTTAAAGGAGGAGGTTAAAAACATTCAAACCACACTTGAAAAGCTTTTCAAACCCACAATCCCACCCTTATAGAAAGGGATAGACTTGTCAGTTGTCAACCAGATAACCCAATCTCACAAGACTTTCATGTCTCTTCAATACTACACTCTATGACCTCCCTGGTAACTTCTCTGACTGGTGGATGTGCTTGACTATATACCCCCATCATTTTGCTACAGTTCCCATTCCCCTAGACTTTAACATTTCATTCCCAGACATCCAGAATATCTCTGTGGCCCTTGGACTCTTCAAGATTAATTTACCTCCTCCCTCCCAACCCAGAAATTTGACTTGAGCTGGTTTTCCCAATAATTGCACAAGCTATCTATGCTCCTCAGTCATTCATGCCAACCACCCAGTCTGCCTCCCCTCTAGCTTATACTTTGTTTGTAACCAGGAAGCCTTTAGGTGTCTTAACCAGTTGGAGACCTTTTGCTATGCCATGTTCCTTAGCCCCATTTAACTGTGTACACTGACCAGCAAATCACAGAAGCAGCCCTGTTACAACTTGTCAACCATGACAAAAGGGCAGCTCCCCTTCTTACTCCTTTCTTAATGGGATCTGGGGTACTAACCAGCATGGCTAGAGGTATAGTGAGCATCTCCACCCCTGCATACTTCTACCAAGTATTTTCTATTTAGATCTCTGAGGACATGGACAAAATAGACAAATCCTTGGCCACTATCAAGGACCAAGTCAATTCCCTGGAAGCCCCTGTCTTATAGAACAGACATGCCCTGAACATGCTGACAGCAGCAAAGGGAGGGACATGCCAGTTCCTCAGTGAAGAATGGTGCTATTTCATCAACCAATCAGGTATAGTTAAAACAAAGGTCAAAGAATTAAAGGAACACATAGAAAACTTCTGGAAACGGTGGGGAACATGGAGGACACCCCAAAACTATGCACTATAAAAACAAGTTATGCCCTGATTGCATCCCCTCCTAGGCCTGCTGGCTTGCCTGTGCCTCCTAGTCCTGGTTGGGCCTTGTCTGTTTCACTGTTTTCAAAATTTCTTACAAGAATGTGTGGGGACATTTACCAACCAGACTGTCAGTGAACTCATCATGGCTGGCTACCAGCTCCTCACTACTGATGCTGGCTTCACCTAACAAGACCACACCTTATCAATCTAAAGCCCCCACCCAACAATGCCCATTTGACAGCAGGAAGCAGCTATGGTAGAAGAGACCTTTACCGCAGTACCCATAAAACAAAAGGCTGGAATGATAGGCCACCAAGCCCCAAGATGTCTCCCTTCCCTCCCAAATTGGCCTTCTTCAAATAATCCATCATGTCCCTGCCCCTGACCCCCACTGATCCTGTACCAATCCGAACTCTCCAGGTCACCTAGCCCTCACACAACCCTTTAAAATCTGCTTAAGGCTTGTAACCAGGAGCCGGAGCCAGTGAAGACCCCTCAGGCAAGCCCACAAGCTGCTAGTGTAGCTATGTGGGCAGAGCACCCTGGGCTGACTGGAGCCCCACTCTGTCGGGCTCACCACGTCCGCTTGCAACCAGGAGCCAGAGCCACCCTTGGCTGTGCATCTACCTGGTTCCACACTACAGAGGCACAGGGGGTCATAAAGGCCATTGTCCTGAGCTGAAGAAGGGAACAACAGAGAGAGGGCCTCTCTCAGGCTCCCTGATGAAAACTGAAGCCCACTGGAAAAGTGAAGAGATTCTCTGCAATAAAGGCATACCAGACCACCATACTTGGTAAGTTGGAGGGATCGTCACCTCCCATCAGAACCTGGACTATCTTCAGGGGAAAGGCAGCTGCAACCTGCAATAGAATTTTGCACAGTTCAACCCTGCAGGAGGACAGGGAACTCAACTTGGGACTTGTAACAAGAACTCTTCCTGAATCTCATGGGTCTGGGACTAGCTTACTGAGACTCATTGACTTATAACTGCACACTGCTGCCCACATTGTCTATTGTGACAGCAGAGGTATACCCTAAAGGAAGCCCTTCATTTTTATTTGTTATTTGTTATTTTCAAAATTACCACAATTTTTTTGCTCTTATTTTTAATTTTTTTCTTTTTCTAATCTTTAAAACTTTTATTTTTCTCCTTTTTCTTTTTTTTCTCTTTTATTTCTTTCTCTCTCTCTCTCTCCCTCACTCCCTTGCTGGCCCACATTGTTCTTCATCTCCCTTTGTGTTCCTGTTCTGGACCTAATTTGTATTTTTTCTTTATTTTTCTTTTCTTCTCTTTCCTTCTCTCACCTGTGTCCTCAGACTTCACTGCTAACCTCCCCTTATTCTCCTAACTACCTATCCCTCCTTCTCTAACTCCTTCTAAATCCCTATCCTGAAGGGTGAAGTTGCTATTTTGAAGAGTTTATTCACTAAAAACATATGTTGAGTTGGTCCTAGATTTTGATTTAATTCACAGAATTAAAGGTGATAGATTAATAACTGCAACAAATTGTCATTTTCTAAGAGGTCCTTGATGCTATTGTGCTGCTGATTGTATCACTTGAGCTAAGGTGTTGCAATTGATCTAATCAGTTGTCCTTCCTGAGATAATGAAAAGGAAACAGCCTCAGAGCCATTAGAGACTCAAAACCTAAAGACCAGCTATATCTGGAAGACACCTCTGAGAAGCAATCATTCCATAAGGGTTCTAAATATATCAACAAAGATACTTAAAATAAACAATGTCAAAGTATCAACCCAGAAACTAAACCAAGGACAGTACCAAAAACAAAAATGAGAAGACATTTAAGTAAGGCACAAACTCAGACTTCCACCCCACAAAAGGCAAATTCTGAGGGAAACAAGGTGGAAAAGTCTGATAATCAACCACCTGGACACCCTGAACTGATAGCACATGAAGTAACAAAACAGATGAATGAGGCTCTAGAAAATTTCAAAGAAGAAATAATCTCCCAGATAACTACAGAGATGGTGAGCAGAGTGAAAGACATGATTAGAGGCTCTAGAACAGAAACTAATAAAAAAAAACAGATGAGCTCAGAAACATGCTGGAAGCCATGAATGCCCAGCAAAAGAAAGAAATGGAAACCATGATAGGCCAACATAAGAAAGAAATGGAATCCATGAAACAGATTCAAACAGATATTCGGGAGATTAAAAACTCTATTGAAAGCATCTAGAGAAGATTAAGAGAATCTGAAGATAGAATATCAGATATAGAAGACAGGAATTTGGTTAAGGACCATAAAAACAGAGATTTCTTAAAAATAGTAAGGAACCATGAGAAATCAATCCAGCAGCTGCGAGATGATGCAAAGAAGAATAACATAAGACTGATAGGAGTCCATTAAAAAACAGGAGAAAGTACAATTGAAATAAAAAACTGTTCATACAAGTAATAGTAGAAAATTTCCCAGACAGAGGTGGAGAATTGGACATACAAAAATCCAACTAGCCATGGTCAAAAAAAATCTAAACCTAGACACATAATGGTCAAGATCCCAGAAACCCAACACAAGAACAAAATCCTACAGGCAGTTGGAGAAAAGAAATAAATCACCTACAAAGGAAAGCCTATCAGAATTATGGCAGACTTCTCAACAAAATCCCTCAAGTCCAGGAGATCCTGGAGTGAAGTACTTCAAGCCCTAAAAGAAAATAACTTCCAACCCAGATTGTTGTATCCTGCAAAATTATCTTTCAAAATCGATGGGGAAATTAGATACTTCCATGACAAAGAACACCTGAGAAATTTCATGAATGCCAAACCAGCATCCAAATAATTCTAAGCAATATCCTACAAAAAGACAATGAAGGTCACAATTCCATGAGGCCCAAAAGAGGGACGCCACCAGGCAAGGTAAGAAACTAAAGGGAAAGGGGGAAAAAATAAATAAAAGAGCCAACAACAGTAAAACATCATGACAAGAATAAGTCAATATTTATCAATTATAACTATCAATGTTAATAACTTCAATTAACCAATCAAAAGAAATAGACTGACAGAATGGATGATTAAGCAAAATCCAGCAATATGCTGTATGCAAGAAACACAATTAACTCAAAAAGAAATTCATATACTGAAAAAGGATGAAAAACAATTCTCCACATGACATGAAGCAGAAAAAGCAGGGGTAGCAGTCTTATTTGCAGACAAAGTAGATTTCAAGCCAAAACTAATAAAGTGAGACACTACATTCTTGTGAAGGGAGCAATCCAAGAGGAAGAGATGACAATTCTAAATATATATGCACCAAATATGAATCCCCTCAGCTATACAAAACAAATATTAACAGACATGAAAAATCAAATAAGCACTAATACAACTATAGTGGGGGACCTCAATAATCCACTATCACAAATAGACAGATCATCTAGACAAAAAATTAAAAATGAAAATCTAGAACTGAACCAATGTATTGAACAAATGGACTCAATAGATGTCTACGGAGTGTTCCACCCCACAAAATCTGATTACACATTCTTTTCAGGTGCACATGGGTCATTCTCCAAAGTAAACCACATGATAGTTCATAGGACATGTCTAAGTAAATGTAAAAGAATTGAAGTAACCCCCTGTATATAATCAGACCATACTACAATAAAATTGGAGATCAATAACATAAGAAACTGCAAAACTCCCACAAACACATGGAATTTGAATAACACCCTCCTGAACAACCAATGGGTCACAGAGGAAATTAAAGAAATTAGTTTGTACAAGTAAATGATAATGCCAATACAAGAACTATCACCATTACTCTTTAAACTCATTAAGGAAATTGAAAGAGAAGCAATACTTCCAAATTCATTCCTGGAAGCAAGTGTTACTTTGATTCCAAAACCAGGGAAAGACCCAAGCCAGAAAGAGTACTACAGGCCAATCTCCATAATGAACATAGATGCAAAAATCCTCAACAAGATACTGGCAAACAGAATATAGAGAGTCATTAAGAAGATCATACACCCTGACCAAGTCCGATTTATCCCAGGAATGCAAGGATGGTTCAACATTCATAAATCAATAAATGTAATACACCATATTAACAGAGTCAAGGACAAAAACCATACGATCATCTCAATAGATGCAGAAAAGACATTTGACAAAACTCAACACCCATTCATTATAAAAATCCTA
>NW_004624731.1:46351700-46363901 GCF_000247695.1 Heterocephalus glaber
CATTTCATTCTCTCAAAAGTACCAATGATCAAGGTAATGGCAGCCAGCTGTGCTTTGGAATCACTGATTTCATCTTCATACAGGGAAAATGCCTGGGACATAAACTCATATGCTACTGTTTCATGATTTTCAAAACCAATTTCTCCAGCAGCTCGTGCTCCTTGAAGAAAAAGTCTTAAAGGTAATTCTGCCAGCTCTGCTTTGATCAAAGCACTGATAGTCTGGTGAGCAAATGAGAAAATCTTCTGGCATTTTTTTTTCCCATTTGTCATCCACTTTAGAATTCTCTTTGTATCAAAAAGCCAGCTGGTAAGCTGCAAATACCAAAGGTGGCAGTGTGAAGCGAATCCGTTGATTTCCACCAGCTCCAAAATGCTTTTGTGCTGTGTTTAAGATCAAATACTGCTGATCAGGGTCCTCAGACCAAAGAAGATGAATGAATCAGCCCACAAGGCTCTGCTCATCAGCAAAGTCTTCTGGATCAGGGTCTTCTACAGGTTGAACTGGCTGATCCTGAATCAACGTGGACACCAAGTTCATTATGGAATCCACCTGATCCTGAGAGACACTTTCTGTATTATAATCCAGAACATTACTAAGCACATAACAACTCATACTCTTTCTGGACTCATAGTCAAAGTACTCAAAGAGTGGGCGGAAATGTTTTAATTTCAAGACTGTCAAAATATTGTTGTAAGTATCAACAGGTATCTTTAAAAGTCTGGTGAGTTCCTTTGAAACTGCACTACTGGTAGCAATATGTTCAAGGTTGAGCTTGTTGAATATCTCCACTGTTGTTTCTAGAACTTTATCAACATAGTCCACACGATCAGGATAACATTTCATAGCAAGATTAATGAGAGAGACTTGTAAAGATACAACATCCTCTGAAGGCATGTCTTGTCTAGACTGTATAACTGTAGCCACCTGCTGTGAGAATATATCAAAAAGCTTAATATCTGCTGGGATTCCAGACCCATCTTCATGATGAGCAAATAAAGCTAATCTATCAATTAAAGCAATGATTATATTTTTTACGTTTACATTTTGGTGTAACTCAGCACAGGCCCGAAGAAAAGGATTCAAAGTCTGGAGGTGGAATTCATCAGGAAAAACCTGAATAATACACTCCATGAGATATTCTTGAGCCAAAGCATCCCTACAATTCACAACCTGCTCCAATATACCACTTAAAACAATCTGTTTGTAACGTTCCACATTTACACCTTCCAATTGACTGAGGCGCACCAAATTTGTTCCTACTAAAATTCTCAGCTCTTGTCTTTCTCGTTCTCTTTTTTCTCTATCTCGGCTATGTCCTTGATGTTACATCTGAACTCACAACTTGTTCATTTCTGCAAAGTTGAGTAGTACAAAATTCATGGAATCACTGATATCCCCAGTCGTTTCTTCATCTGTTGGCTCCCCTTCGTCAGGTAAAATGTTTCTGGTACACTGAAGAAGGTAGTTTCGAAGAAATAAATCCCTCAATGGATGTTGCACACCACGGCACATTTCTACCAAATCTTTCAAAATATTTTTCCTGGATTGAGGAAATGACTTGATGTATACAACTCCAACTGTGATCAACAGACAAAGCCTTAGGATGATGTTTCCAGCGTATTGTAGAAGCTCATAGAGATCTGCCACTTTCCTTCCTTTGGCAAACTCATCTGTCAAGTAGACCTCCAAGTAGTGCAGTTCATCAGAAATAGCCATATAAAGTTCATAGTAGCTCTTTGGTGATAACATAGAAGTCCGGAGTTCACCAAGCATATTAGATGCATGTTTCAGAGCATCCATAAGCTTGGTCTTGTCCAAGCATCTCTTCATCTGGAATGATTGAACCTTTACAGCCTGTATGGCTTCATCCAAGGGTTTCTCCTGTTCATCCTGAGGTGACTGCTGTATTGTAGGCATGGTGACTCCCAGAGCCCGCAGCAAGAGGCACCCCTTGCCACTTTTATTCATCACATGGAATCAACATTATTGTATCAACATAGTGCAGCAATATGATGCCCTGAAGAATATCAAAACTCTCAGTTTCCCTGCAGACTGTATTGCCAAAGGAGTTTCTGGGTGTAGTGGTATATGTCTGCAATCCCAGCATTTGGGAGGCTGAGGCAGGAGGAGCACCTCAAGTTCATGCACAGCCTGGGCTATATAATGAGTTCAAGACCATCCTGTACTGCACAACAAAACTGTGTTTCAAAAACCAACCAAACAAATAAAAAAGGAGTGTAGGACTAGCAGACATAGGTAAGACATTCTCAGCATCCCTAGTTATTAAGGTAAATCAAAACATCATGAGCTATCACCTAATAGCTACTGATGTAGCTACTATAAAAACCATAAAATAAAATAAAAAAACAAGTAACAGGGATAAGGAGAATCCTTGTGCACTATTTTTGGTTAAGCCTTTATGGAAAACAGACAGTTCTTCAACTAAAATTAGAATTGTCATATACTTCAACAATTTCATTTTTCTTTCTTTCCCTCCTATAAAGAATTGAAAGCAGTCTTAAAAATATGTTTGTGTATCCATGTTCATAACATTTTCATTCACAATAGGTAAGAGGAGGAAACAACAGAAATATCGATTGATGGATGAATAAGTAAAATATGACATAAGTGAACACATACACTCAATGTATGTTAATTCAATCTTAGAAAAAGGAAATTCTAACATAAGCTACAGCATGGATTAATTTTGAATATATTATACCAAGTGAATAAGTCATACACAAAAGTAAAATACTGTAAGTATGACTACACTTTTTTGAGCTATTTATAATTTAAAAAATCATAGTAACAGAAAACAGAGTTATAATTTCCAGGGACATAGTGGAGGGAGAAATGGGGAGTTGTTTTTCATTATAAAATGTGATAAATAATGGTTTCATAACAATGTGAATTTGTTATACCACCAAACTGTATATATAGAAATGAGTAAGATGATAAATTTCATGTGTTCTTACTACAATTGAAAAGTAAAACTTACCAGAGCATAGTAGATCACAATTATTCCTATTTAGAAGGCTGAGGCAGGAGGTCAGAAATTCAAAGCCATCCTGGTCAAGTTAAAAGATTTTGCCTCAAAATTTAAAAACTAGTCCTTATTTACACTTTCAGTTTCTCACACCAGAGAAACTATTCAGTATTTACACATGTGTCCTATTTATTTCACTTAAGAGTATTACCTCAATGTGCATCCACTTAGCTATAAGTGTCTCTAATTTCTCATTTTTTATGGCTGAGTAAATAAGGACTAAATGTATAACAGGTCATGTGAAATAGGAAGAAAAGGGGCAAAGGGGAAGGAAGTGGGAGGGATAGGGGAAAGGATAGAAGGGAATGGGATTAATATGAGAAAATGGAAAAATAGGAACAAAATCTTTGTAAATAGGGAGGACTGGAGGGGTTGAAGGGAGGGCTGGGCAAGGGTGAAAAATAAGAACCAAGAGAGACTATGTAAAGGTGCAAATTTCCAATGATGAATGTCATTATATTGCATACCTAAAATGTACCAACTATTAGAATGAATAATCGATAATGTAAAATAGGAAGAAAAGGTCCAAAGGGGTAGGGGTAGTGGGAGGGGCAGGGGAAAGGAAAGAAGGGAAAGGAAAAAATGATGAGAAATGGAACAAATGGAAATAAAGTCTTTGTAAATAGGGAAGGATGGAGGGCGTGAAGGGAGGGCTAGGAATGGGGAAAAAATAAGAACCAAGATGCATTATATAAAGGTACAATTCCCAATGAGAAATGTAATTGTATTGTATACCTACAATGTACCAATAAAAGAATTTAATACAAAAAAAAAAGAAAACTTAAACATGAAATTTAAAAACTAAAACAAAAGGGGGTGGAGATGTTACTCAAGTAGAGTCTGATTGCCAGTACTGTAAAATAAATAAATAAATGTTATAGAAATATAAAATTATAAATGAAATGGTTGAGTTTCTTGGAAAATTTGAAGTGTGCAAATTAATATTTATGACTTGCAAGCTAGGAAGGATAAAATGGAAGAATATTTTGATCACATTAAAAATCTGTATGTCAAAACACATACACAGAAGAAAAATTCAAAAACAAATGAACAATACGGAAGAAATAGTGTCAATTTTTATCTTAGACAAAAGGTCCACCTTCCAAATATACATATTACTTCTAGAAAATGAGAACAAAATGAACAAGGATATGGAAAATTTGCAATATTTATACATTTTTTAGTTTGTCATATTTATGTTTTTCCTGAAAGAGTAAAATGGTACAGGCACTTAGGAAAACAATCTGGTGGTACTTTGAAAGATTAAATGTAGAACTATCATATGACCCAGAAATTCTCAGTGCAAACACTCAAGAAAAATGAAAACATACATTCATGCAAATCTTCAACATGAATAATCATAGCAATATTCACAGTAACCAAATAGTGGAAGTGAACACAATCTATATCAAGTGATGAATGAATAAGTAAAATGTGCTGTAACATGCAATGGAATATTATTCA
The DNA here is from genome assembly GCF_000247695.1 of Heterocephalus glaber. The sequence continues at coordinate 46,356,214 of NW_004624731.1, forward strand.
ATGATAAAAACAAATTAAATATTGAAACATGCTACAAGGTAGATGAAACTTGAAATACTTTTCTCTATTAATGGAGTCAATCACAAAATACTATTTACTGAATGGTTATGTTTATACTAAATATACAGAGTAGGAAAATCAATACAGACAGAAGTAGATTGATGGCTGTCAGTGTCTTGAGAGGTTGGAGATAAATTGGGATTTCCAGTAATGAGCATGAAGTTTCAGGTTATAATTTGTGGTTATGTTTGGAAAACTTCATGAATATATTCAAAATGACTAAACTGTATCATTTATATTGTGAAAAAATGGAATACAAAGTACATCTCAATAAAAATTTTTACCTCCTATAAGAAGAGTGTAGAATAGTAACTATAGTCCTATAGCAAGAATAATAATGTATACTGCCTGCTATGATGGTTACTGGTGTTATTGTTATTTTAATAAACATATATTAACTTATAGCTTGGGAATATAGCCAATTAGAAAATTGTATACTTCTACTAAATCATCCATAAGAGATATTTTTGAATTTTAAGAGGGCCGTTTTTAGTAAAATAGTCAACTAATGAATAAAAATCTTGAAGCACTGCTTCTTTGAAATAAATTCTATTAATTTTCATATTACTTTATTAGAACTCAATTAAACAAAAAGACAACTAAACCAAAAGTTTAAACTACACTTTAGTGGTAAGGGCCAATGCAATCAGCTGAAAATTCCATATAGGATAAAATTTTCAGACTTGTGAAAACTAAACAAAGAATATATATTTTAAGAAAAAAATTTAATAAAATATAATCCATAGTGTTTAAATGAATGTATTCAAATCCATCTCTGTAAAGTATTGTACATTATTTATATTCACAAGTAGATATATAAATTTTAAATACCCTACTTAATATTTTATTGATTTCTAGAAAGCTAAAAAAAATGTAACAGTTTACCACATATCTAGCAGTTTGTTTTTGATCTCTGGGATAAAATACTGACATAAACAACCTAGAGGAGGATTTGATTTTGGTTAACAGTTTCAGAGGATTCAGTCCATGATCAACTGGCTCCAAGGCAGAAAGATCAGGGATGAATGGCATAGCAGAGGGAAGCTGCTTATCTTCTGGTAGCCATGTAGCAACAAACTAGGCAAGATTCAGAGTGGAAGAGTCCAGATGCAGTCACCAAGGCCTCCAAACATACCCAGAAATGTGCTTTACTAATCTACTCAGTGTTTCTAAATTCAAGGATGCTGACAGTCAAGATTAACCATCAAAACATCTTTGTTGTTTTCAGCCTTTAGGTTAACAAATAATTGTTTTAGAAGTTCTGATATGTAACATGCATGTAACAAAAAAACCCTCAAAATTGAAATAACTCTACTTAAGTCCATTTTTAATGCCTCTTAGACCTTAAAACAAATCTTGAAACACTATATAATTGGAGAAATAATTATTTCCATTTGATTAAAATCTTCAATCAAGTTTTTATTTTCCTTATTTTTTTCATTTAAAGTATTTAATAAAGTGAAATAGGATAAGAATTTTACCATCATCTAAAAATTAATATAGGATTTTTCTACAAACTAGGACCAAAGAATGCTCCTAAAAACTTTTGAGACAATAAAATCTATATTAACATCTAAATTCTAGGAATACCTTTCAGGAATTTTTCTTTTTAAATTCCCTTCTCCACTGCATTTTTTCTTCCCTAACTGAAGAATAGTGTGAAGCAATTAGTTAAGTAATTCAGGGGAAAAAAAACCAACCATTTATGACTTTGAATTTGACTCTAGAGGTCACAAAACGAGGGTCATCATAAGGGTAATCATTTCTTTCACTCTGATTGAGACAATAAGGACTATAATATATTAAACCTTTCATGTTTCCAAGAGGATTAAATGAAACCAGAACTCAAGGTAAATTTATTTTTTGTTTTTTTGGTATTGAGTGGTGTGACAGTTCTGAAATTGATCTTCAACTTTGACAAAGCTTCCCCCCATTTTAGATTCTTTAAATTAGTCAGGAAGTTTTAACATTGTCAGCATTCTCCTGATTCAGTTGCCTTTTACATCACAGAAGTGGACAGCTGGCTGACAGCTTCAGAGAAACTCCTACTCTAATTAAATATGATATTATTCTCTTCAATGGTGCATATTGTTGTTTTAATATGAGCATGATTCATGATGACCTTTTATTCCTCAGTAACAAAAATATCTCAGGAAGTGTTTGAGTTTCAAAATATAATAAGGGAAGTGTTCCCACATCACAATAAAATAACTTTGATAATAAATGAAAACCAGGATTTGTAGGTATCAGTTTGCAAAATAGAAAAATTCTGAAACTGTATCTATTGAGTTTAAATAATTTTAAATATTTGATTAATTATCCAGATAAGGAACATTCTTTGAATATGCTTTTTTGTCTTTTTAGCCTACTAGTTTATATTATATTATAATTTATTACCTTAATAGTATATAGATGTTAAAAAAAAGACCAAAACATTGGATTTTGCCTTACATTTTTAAATTAAGGAAGCCCATATTTTCCTATAAGCCAGCTACTTAAACATATCAATACTTCATAATAAGAGTTTCTCTTTTTTAACATAGGATTTATAGATTACTATTATTCAACAATATGTTTCAAATCTCTTGCTCATCTCTCAATCCTTATCTTATTTCACCTATCAGCAACATTTGTCTTTAGAAATTATTTTGTCCCTAAAATATTTTTTTTCTTGTTTCAGAAAGTCATATCCACATTTGACTCTTCCTATATTTTTTACCATTTTTGGTGTCTTTTGTTGATTTCTCCAAACCTCAAGTAATTTAAAATGTATCAATTCTCAGTCCTTTAATTGTTTTTCTCTATGTGAATTCATCCAGTCTTGTCTTTAAACACCAAGTATATGTCATTTACTCCAATTTTTATGTCACTCTTTAACTCTACAACCTAATATCTAACTGCCTACTTGATGCTTGACATTTCCCACTTGGATGTCCAAAGAGTTCTCAGATATTGTGTGCCCAGAATTGGATTCTTTTTACATTTTCCCATCCTACCTAATAATAATTCTCTTGTTCCAGTTTCCCAGTCCAAAACATTGGTGTCAATTTCCAAACTGGCGAATCTCTAGCCCTGTTCTAACTAATCATACATTCTTATCTACTTTACCTGTAAAAATTGACAATTCCAAAATCTGTCACTTCCAGTAATACTATTATCACCAGCCTGGTTGAAACCACCAGTATTTCTCTCTTCAAATTATTATTTGTAGTTTTTCTTCACTATTACAACTGGAGTGCTGTTCATACGTAAATCTGACAAATCTTTCCCTTGGTCAAAACCCAGATCACTGAACATAAGTCAAAATTATTACTAGGATCTAAAATGGCCTGCAAGACCTGGAAGTTCACTTACTTCATGACTTTTACTCCTGCTATTTTACTTTTTCGGACTCTGCTATGAACCATTTGCTTTTCTTGCTGTCATTTTATTCCTTTTCTATATTTGGTGAGACATTCTTCCCTGCTATCCTAAAATAATCTCATTTATTTTTTAAAATCAAGAGAATTCTTTTCTCCTATTTGCTTTGCTACTTGCTTAGTTGATTTAAATAATTATTTAAATGGAATGATACATTTTTTTTGTTTGTTTTGGTACTGGAGATCGAACTCGGGTCCTTGAGCTTGCGCAGCAGGCAGCGAAACCACTGAGCTAAATCCCCAGCCTGGAATGATACATTTTGATACCATACTTTCATCATGGCAAAGGCTCCCGGTGTTTCCAGTAAACGTGAGTATTTCAAAGAACACAAACATCAGATATCAGAAACTGCTTTAATAACTTTATTAGTCCCTTTTAAAATGTCAACCATATTTACATTTACCTGAAGGGTTTTGGTAAAATACAGTTGAACCAGAAGTATGCACAAATTAGAGGAAACAACTATCATGGAACAGTCTTAGCAACAGCAAATTAGAACCTGTGAATCTATGTCTTTAATTTTTATCAAAGCCTCATTCTTTATATAACAGACAAATGAATTCAGATTCAGGAAAACATTTCCTTTTATCTTCGTTTTATTTTCATATATTTTTTCCTGAATTTCTTCATCCTAAATCTGAGGATAGAAAACTAACATACCACCACCTTCTTCATGAAATGTGTGGTAAGATTTAGATTCAGCTTGCTATCTTGATGTATTTCTGATAACCAAATAACCTACTTTCATTATCCTTGCAAATGATGTCAACACAAAATTTCACATCCTCGCTACTAATTCTTATTGTTTAAAAATAATCATTAGAAAAATACAACTAATAGGGTGAATCTATAACCTCATTAAACGGTAAATTAACTCAAGAATTGTAAAAATAAACACAAATATTACAAAAATCCCCCAGGATAGGGCCGGGGATTTAGCTCAGGGGTGCCATTGCCTACCTTGCAAACTCAAGGTCCCAAGTTCCATCCCCAGTATCCCCCCCAAAAAAAACCCAAAACTCCCCAGGGAGTGTAGAGGGTAAACTAGACATCTGGAATGGAATAATTATGGGGAATATTTTTAAAGTAATTAAAACTCAAAGTCTATGTTTGATAAATGACTGATTTTTCTTACCCTATTTCATCATATGCTTCTGCATAAAAATCAAAGATTTATTGGAGAATTTATGTATGGAGAAAAAGAAACAGCTACAGCTAATGGAAGCTTACCTCCACTATTCACAGAATGGAAACTGGTAATAACTTACTTGTGATATCAGTGTTTACATTATAAACTTCCTTTACTTGTAGACAATTTGCATAGCCATTATTATTTGGCTTGAAAATATCTATGCTTAATTTATGATGTTTAGGGTTAAAAATTCTTGGACAGTAGCACTGTATCTCACATAAAAATCTTTCATTATTACTCTCTCTATTCATATTTCTAGAAACATTTACTTTGGTGTAGAAAAATATATATATATATCCTCTCAGCATGCTGATGAAAATAGCTCATAAATGTATATCTCCATCACACATTTAAAAAGTTTCCCTAAAGAGCATCAAAGTTTCTGCTAGACTCTAAGTTGGGACATATTAATGAAAAGGGAATAGAGTTGGACTCAAAAGGAAAATTCATGCACTGTAACTTATTATGATTTGATAAAACTTAAAACACATGTTGAAGGTAGCCTGAAAAAATATCTTTGTTGAAGAGAAAAATCAAGGATGTGAGGGACAAGGTAGTCCTTTTCATTCTCAAATTGTCAGTACCATGGGAAGTCACTTTGTATTTGAATGTGTTTCATCTCCAATCTGAATTTCACAAAGACTATTGCAGAAATACCAATGGTGGTCCATATACAATGTATATCTAAGTATTTAAAAGTTATACATCATGATTAAGACCTGCTATAAAAAGGTGTATCTTCCTGTATTCAACCTTTTGTAGTGAAAAAATAAAAAAAATCAATACAGTGATACCTTCAGTAACAAACAAATCATTCCAAGTTGATGTTCGAACACCAAACACTGAAAAGTTGAGAACTGAACATGTTTTTCCCATACAAAATAATGAAAAACCAAATAATTGGTTCTGAAGCCAAAAACCACACTTAAAAATTCATTATTCCAGAACTTAAAATTTGCAACGATGTCTTTCTTTAACTCTGTTGTGGTTCTCACAGTTTTCCTCTTAGCTTTACTGTTGATATAGCTCTTTTTTGGAGCCATAGTCATGATATTTTATGCAAAGAAAGCGAAAAAAATGCCCAGCACAATGATGAATGTTTTCATACACTAACACAAGCACTGTATGTAGCCTGGGCATGAATGGTGCTTAGACTGAAGCATCATCCCTTTGTGTCTGCTGTGAAATCTGATGTGTGACTCACACTTGGCCTGTACAGGTTTTGTAAAGTTGGATTTTCAGTTCAACTTACAAAAATTGAGCAGATTTTTTTTTTCAAATTTTGCTGCTCGATTAGTAGAAAGTTGGAGCTTGGAGCCATTCAATAACCTAGGTATCACTATTTCTCACATGATGTTTTTATACAACTAAAAATTGTCCAAATAGTTCACACAGACTCCTGATGTTTTGGTGAATAATACAGTACATGCTTGTCTTATTTATTTCTCTCATTGATGAGACAAAATATCCAATACCACAAGTTAAAGGAGGAAAGGTTTATTTCAGCTTACAGTTTTGTAGAGGTTTTAGTCCATAGATGGCTGGCAGGGTGGCATAGCAGAGGGGAATCAAAGGAGAAATAGTTTATGGCAAGGAGTCAGGAAACAGAAAAGCAGCAAGCAGTAGCACCAGCAGCAGATGCAGCAGCCGGCTGCCTTCTTTGTGTTCCTTTTATATTCCATTCAGGCTGCAAGTTTATTGAGTGGTGGCACTCACACTCAGGGTGAAGCATCTTTAATCCCAGCATCACACCATTAATCCCATAATCACACCCTTAATCTCAATATCACACCCTTAATCCACATTTACACAACCTAATCTAGCCATCTTTGAAACTCCACACTTACATTAGGCATTGCAGGGACACCCAGATATAAGCCATAACAATACATAATTCAAAATCAGTCTATAATTAGTTCAGTAAAATTTTGTATGATTTGCTCAATTAAATCTTTCTGGCATCCTTGTCAAAAAATCTCCTTATGGGCTGGGGATTTAGCTCAGGAGTTCCACCACCTGCCTCAAAAGAGCAAGGACCCGAGTTCAATCCCCAGTACCAAACAAACAAAATCTCTTTACCTGAGGATAAAGAAGAAAGTTTTTAAAAATCCAATTACCATAGGTTTATATGTTTACTTATATATTTTCAATTCAAATCCATTCATCTAAAATTCTAGTCCTATGCCAGAATAACACTGTTTTTATCACAATAGCTTTATGATAAAATTTTAACCATAAAATATGGGTTCTCCTACTTTGTTCTTTTTCAATTTTACTTTTGCTGCTCAGGCTGCAGAAATTCCATGTAAATTTAAGTATCTGCTTTTCTTATTTTGCAAACAAACATGTCATTGAATTTTAACAGCAATTTCATTAACTCTGTAGATCATTTTGGGTATATTTGTCCAGTTCATAAACATACAATGTTTTACCATTTTATTTATGCTTTCTTTAACTTTTCTAAGAAGTATTTTGTAGGTTTTATTGTATATGACATTTACATCTTTAATTAAATTTATTACTAAACTTTAGTATACATTTATCTTTGATGATATGTTAGTTGTGATTATTTTACTAATCAGATTTTTAAGAAAATATGTGGAAATATAATAAATTTTTTGTGTAAGTTGATCTTGAATTCTACAGATTCATTATTATACTTACCAGTGACCTTGTGGAACTTTTAGTATTTTCCATATATAAAATTATAACTTCTGAAATTAAGGATTTTGCTACTTGCATCTTAATCTTAGATTCTTTTCACTTCATTAATTTTGTAATTAGTTTGACTATAATTTCTCATAAAATGTTGGTTAAGTATGACAAAAAATAAACATCTTTTTCTTGTTTTGGATGTGGAGAAAACTTTCAGGTTTTTGCCAATGAGTGTGATAAAAGCTCTTATGCATCTTATATCCACTTAAGAATATTTCCTTATAGTCCCAGTTTCTTTTTCTTTTTTTTTTTTTTTTGATACCAGGGATCGAACTCCAGTACTTGTGCTTGTGCAGCAGGT
>NW_004624731.1:46364001-46437937 GCF_000247695.1 Heterocephalus glaber
TTTGCTTTGTTAAGAGTTTTTCTTTTCTTTTTAAACCATAATAGTATATTGAATTTTGTCACATGCTTTTTCTGCCCCAAAGTTACACATATTTCCTTATAGTCCCAGTTTCTTTTTCTTTTTTTTTTTTTTTTGATACCAGGGATCGAACTCCAGTACTTGTGCTTGTGCAGCAGGCAGCGAAACCACTGAGCTAAATCTCCGGCCCCCCAGTTTCTTTGTTTGTTTTGCTTTGTTAAGAGTTTTTCTTTTCTTTTTTAAACCATAATAGTATATTGAATTTTGTCACATGCTTTTTCTGCCCCAAAGTTACACATATTTCTTCATTCCATTAATGTAGTCTATCAAATTAATTGACTTTTGCATGTCTAGCAAACTTTGGATGAATCTTTCCACTTTTTTGTCAAAGTCTCCCCTAATGTACTCTTACAAATTCTGTTCATCATCACAATTCTCTGTGAGCAGAAACTAAAAAGCTTCTAGTATTTTTTTTTTCTTTTTGGATTCATGTGATTAGGTGGACCATACCATGATAATATTCCTATCTCAAAGTCCTATTCCTAATCACAACTACAAAGACCGTTTTTGCCATATAGTTAGAATATTCCTACATTTCAGAGATAGTAGAATAGATATCTTTAGTAGACCATTTGATTTTGATGATAAATGTCTTGGTTACCTTTCTCATTGTTGAGCCAAAATACCTGACACTCAAAGTTAAAGAAGGAAAGGTTTATTGTAGCTCACAGTTTGCAGAGGTTTCAGTCCATAATTGGCTGGCACCAAAGCAAAGATAGTATTGCAGAGGGGCATCATAGAGGAGAAAAAAACCCATTTTTTGATGTGTAAATCAGGAAGCAGGAAAATCAGTGAGCAGCAAGTGACAAGCAACCCCACAAGCCCTATTCTGTCCAGGTTACCCATCCTTAGGACAGGTAGGCCTCAAACCCAGGGAGGGACTTCCCATTATCCACTCCCAGAACTATGTCAAGCTGATCAATGGACTAATTTAGTAATCACTCACCCTTAATCCCATCAATGGACTAATTTAGTAATCACACACCATTAATCCCACCATCATATATTTAATCTCAGCATTACATGCTCTAGATCCAGCCAACTCTGAAAACCCCCACCTATGACCACATGAGGCTTTGGGGTGACATCTAGACACAAACAATAACAATAAATAAAGATGAAAAATAAGAAAAGCTTAGGTTATTTCTATTTTTCTTATACCACATTAAATTTTTCTTTGTGGCATTTACTACAAAAATAATAAAATAATTACTTTATATTTTTATTAAATGCTGAATCCTTAATTAGATTTAGCTATGGTTTGGATTCAGAATGTCACACAAAGATCAATGTTTTGCTTGTGAGGCACTGAAAGACTGGCTCAAGTAGGCCCAGGTTCACTTCGTACTGGAAGTAAACCTTGGCATCAACCATGTGATGTTTGCTGTCTAGGCATGCAGACTACAAGAATTATGGGGTCTTGAGGCTACCATTGCTATTTCAAAGTAAAGCAAAGGAGTCCAGGTAATGTGTGTTAGAATCCCTCAAAGCAGCCTTTTACAGGGCAATTCATAGAGATGTGACAGTTAAATTGAAGTTTCAGTGGAAACCTCAGAACGTAAGAGATGCTGGTGATGTGCAGCTTCTGTTGAGGGAAAAAAGGAAGCAGTGTGTTAAACCCTCCCGAAAGAGTAGCCATCTGAGGTTCCACAACAAAGCCTAATAGGCAGATCTGGTCAAGCCATTGGGATGTTAGATCCTACCACAGTTTATTTCAGATCCTTTTCTTCAGATCTTCCCTTCTGCGGTGGGAATGTATACCCTCTAACATTGTGTATTGGAAGTTCTTTTTTATTTTTATAGTAACAGCAGAGTTCACCTTAAGTTTTAGGGAAGACTTTGACTTTGGACTTTTGAGAAACACTGAGACAGCAAAGATGAATCTCGCAGATAGATTGAATACATTTTGAATTTTTCAAAAGATATGAGCCTTTGGAAGGCAGGGACAGAATATTATCATTTAGACTTAGATTATCCTTCAAATATCATATATTAAATGTTGGTCCCTATCTTGGCAATTGAGGGGGGTAGTGGTTATTGTGAGAGGTGGGGTCTAGTAGGAGATCTTCCAGTCATTGAAGGCACAACCTTGAAGGCAACAGAGAAACCTCAGCCCCTTCTTTCTCTTTTTTGCGTCTCAGTCATGAAGTGACCAGTTTTGCTGTGTCACAAATCCCTTGCGATGGTATACTACCTTGTCATAGGGCTAAAGCCATGGGGTCAACTGACCATGAACTGAAAGATCCAAAATTATGAGCCAAAATAAATCTTTAAAAATATTTTAATAATTATTTCCAGTATTACTTATGGAGAGCTGACTAACAGTCTATATGCTTCAAATGGGCTTATGTCTCCTACTATTAATTCAGTACAAACCACGTCACAAATATTCAATAAAACGTCCATGAATGTTGACTAATTGATTTTTAAAACTTCTAAATTTAGTTTTTGACATGCACTCTAAGTTTTGGTGAAGTTTAATGTTCTTTTTTTTCTATAATTTTTTCTTCTAGTATATGTGAAGACCTAAATTAAATCACTCCTGCTTTTCTGGCAGTTGTCCTATGTCCTATGCTTTGCATTTTCAGCTAAAACACAGGATTTTATGGTATATTTAACTTTCATGTATGTCCCAAAATTATTTGTAATTTTTGAATATTTACATATGTCCTTGTAACTTTTGAATATTTACACCAAAATGTTAGTCATGGTCTATCTAAAATTTAAATTTAACTTGGTGTTTTACATTTCTATTAACTAAATTTGAAAATTATACTTGTTAGATACCTATATTTCCTATATTATTTAATTACAAACCAAGGGTACATCATAAACTCATTTTTAATATCTTTGTCTCTGGCTCAGTGTATTAGTCAGATTTTCATTAGCATAACCAAAAAAAAAAGGGCAAGATAACTTTATAAAGTAAAGAGGTTTCTGTAACTCACAATTTTGGAAGTTCAAGGCCATGATGCAGGCAGTGGATTATAACCTACTTAGTGTCAGAGTTCCACAGCAGCACATAAAATCATATAAGGAACAGGTATATATTTGTCTGTGTGTGTGATCTGTGTATCTCCTTATAAAACTCCAAGGATTTAATCATAGCAGCTCATGCTAGTGACCTTATCTAAACCTAATCACTTTACAAAGGCTCTACCAGTAACACCATTTTTGGATTAAGCTCTCATCCTTTTATTACTGTCAAAATATTAATTTGGAGATTGAACATGAGTTTGGGGAGACAAAATTATTCAAATCTCAGTACTTGTTTTCTATTCTTGAATTCCTCTAAAACAGAGACTTTCCATATCTCCAGATAGTAAATGCTGTGGACTTGAGAACTCACATACAATTCATTTCTTCCTACAACTGTGCCTCATCTTCCACCAGAGTTGAAGCAACCATTGCTTTCTTGGATTATTCCAAGTAATCCAAGAAGCAGACCACAAGATGGAAGTAGAAATCAATACATTTATTGTTTGAAGAGCATGTCAGGAAAAAAATAGGAAAAGACTGTCTATTCCTATGTCCTATTCTAGGACAACTATCTGCATTCAGGTCTCATCATTGTGAATGAGAGAAGATAGGGGAAATGTAGAATAGAAACAAGTCAAAATGAAGGTTTAATCCATGAATATTCACTGGATTTATGGACTGTTCCATACCCAAAGTCTGCCATCAGAGCTCTATTTCATTTCCCAGGATTTGGGATAACTTAGTATAATTGCAGTGTTCAAAGTTGTTGCCATACAGAAGCTGGGAAGTATGTCCTCAATGTGAACAGAATGATAGATTTCAGCTCACAATTTTGGGGGAAGTCAGTAAATCAGTCTTCTCGTGGTCTTAGACATTTTCTTATGGCACATGCCAATGCCACAGAATATCACAGAATCAATAATCCTTTTCCACTCAATAGAGCACTGTTTTATAGCTAGTGGAATACATAATAGATTGAAAGGGTGAATGGATGAATAGATATATGATAGCTAGCTAGCTAGATAGATAGATAGAGTTTAAACCCCCCATCATTATTCTCCAGCACCTCTCATTACAAACAACCTAAAGAGAACCATTTATCAGTGATAATTGGTTCCTCATTATGAGAAGTAATTTGTATAGATAATATTCTTTGCAATCACACAGGACAATCTTAGACTCATAAAATATAGGTAAATTGATAGAGGCTTTTTCAGCAGTGTCGTTGCATAATGGAAACTACAATACCTTAAATTTATTAGAATAACTGCAAAAGTCCACTCCCCACCTAGTAGGCTTTTCCTCTCACCCAAAATTTTATCAAGTGCAGCCACATGGCATTGTAAACTTTTTTTCTTTTTTCTGTTTGTTTGTTTGAGTCAGGGTCTTGCTCTGTAATTCAGGCTGGCTTTGAATTTCCTCTGCATCACAGGCTAGCCTCGAACTCATGACAATTCTCTTGCCTCAGCCTCTTGAGTTCTGGAACTACAGACCTGTGCCACCATGCCTGGCTCAGTGTAAACTATTTAAGTCTATTTCTAATTGCTGTAATTGGACCATAATATTTTAAGTGTTTTTTTTTTAATTTTGATCTCTTTGATCATTTGTACCCAAGAGGAAATTAATATTATTATTTTTTTTGCAGCAATACAAAAGTGAGTCTTTATTTTAACTAGGCCTGTGTTGCAGCACAGGGTTGTCAGTAAAAGTATGTAAGTGTAAGATCTCCTAGACTAAAACCAAGAAATGAATTGAGATGCTGCTTATGTAACAGCAGACCTGTTTCATTGAGGAACAGAGTGAAAAGCTTGCTATGGTAAAAGGAAGCAAGAATTGTTTAAGATTTTGGGGGGTTTTGTGGTACCGGGGATCGAACTCGGGTCCTTACACTTGTGCAGCAGGCGGCAAAACCATTCAGCTAAATCCCTGGCCCAAGAATTGTTTAAGTTTTAAAACTGTGGTAGTTTAATTTCTAACATTTCTCAGTTTATAAAAGAGTAATGGTAATGATTCTGTACATAAACTTTTAGAAGAGTTAAATATTGAGTCAAAATTACAATTTCATAAAAATTCCATCATATATTAAGTAATTTATCTAAAACAACTAGTATAATGTCACTAATAACAAATGATGTACAAAGTATATATATTTTTTTCTATAAGCCATTTTTGGGAAATATTGTTAGAATAGAGCATGTAATGTATTAGTCTCTTATTTTCTTAATCACCAAAAGCATAAATATAAAGGTGAAGCTCATAGGAACAAACCTTACATACTAGAAAAATGCCAAAAACATGTATCTGACCATAATGAGTATGGTGCTTGCTTTTCAAGGTCTATGTAAGAGGTAGATGTACAGAATATGCTTCTCATTTGTCTTTTGTTTAGAGACATAGCTTCCATTTCATATTTATCCCGTGTATGATTCACCACTATGTAGGTTGATGCATATCTCTGCTCATTATTTTTGCTCAATTAAATTTTGTCACACAATAAATAGAGCATCAGACAATTTTTAAATAAAAATCTATTTCAGTGCCTGTTCCAAAAAAATCAATAAAAATTGGAAAATATTGACTTTTTTTGTCCTTTTGTCAATTATCCTAATAATCCATTCATAACATTAATTCTTGCTATATCTTCTCTATACTCCATCTCTAGTCCATAAAATGTGGAAAGGGGAAAATTTTTATCTACCACTTCACATTTCATTAAGAAGGGTTTTTTTTTTTTACTATTGTTATTTTATTTTCAGTATTATGTCACTTTTACCTATAATCATCTGAGTTTTGTTCATTCATTTTAATCCTATTTTATGTTTCAGTGAAAGAGAAAAGTTTACTATTGTTAATTTATGAAAGGCTACAATACACACCAAAACAGTATTATCTTTCCTGTTACATTATTCTTTTAAAATAAAAAGATAATTTTTTACTTACTATCATTCCCTATGAGCAATTTCCAATTGACTCACTATTACTATCAAAATTTTGGAATGACTCCAAGAATTTTTAATTAAACTCATGAAATTAAAAAACTGTTTGCTAAATGTTCATCATTCCTGGGTTATACATTTTTGAAGATTATTAGTGAGTAGGTAAGACCTGCTAAGCATGGAAAATTGTGGGTTGGAGAAGAAGAGTGATTTATCACACAATGCCAAAAATATCAAAATAAAAATTGGAATAGAAATTTTAACTGTGCAGGGAGACCAATTATTCAAATGAGTTCAGAACATTAAGATAAACAATTACAGCAAATGGACATAAGTCTGTAAAATCATGAGATAGAAAGTTTCTAGATAAATCAAGGGAATTGAAGATTTATTTGAGCAGGGAGTTCCTACTGCATATTTTATGTGACTCCTGCTGCAAGGCTCTAAAGCAGATCTACGAAGATGTTTCTCCTGAATTTACCCCATTTTGGAGGTAGATTTCATAGGCTTTCACGTATATAAAATAATTTAATCTTTTTATTTTATTTTCATTAAAAATGTTTGCAGTATATCATGATCACATTCAAGGTAAGGAGTTGATTATATACATGACACATCTCAGTTCTTGTTTATTTCCCCTCCCCCTCCATCATCTTTTGGCCCTCTTCCCTTTTGCATAAAATCTAACTTTTTCTTATCTGTCATTCAGTTTGCTTTTTAAACGAAAGTAGAAATTCCATCTGACCCAAATTTTCCCCATTAAGTATCTTCCTGAATGAGTTAAAGACATCATAGTATAGTAGTACATACATATTCATGTTTATAGCAGTGCAATTCATAATAGCTAAATTTTAGAAGCAAATTATATGTCCATCAACAAATGAATGGATAAAGAAAACATGACATTTATACAAAAGGGAGTACTATTCTGCCATAAAGAAGGATAAACTTCAGTCATTTGGAAAAAAATTGATACATTTTTGAGACCCTAATTTTAAAAGAAATAAATCAGACACACAAGCTTAAATATCACATTTTCTATTATATGGCAGGCCCAAAATATTAACTACAGTATTTAATCTTTATGAAATCTAAGGGGTAGATATTTATTCCCTTGATTTATACTTGAGATTACTTGTATTTGCAGACTTGGTCCATAGTCACTAACTGAGCAAACACTATGTTCCAATTCCCTCAAACATAATTTTGTGTTCAATGTCTTCAAAGGTACTTGAAAAAGCCCAATGGCTAAAAATTTAAAGTAAAACAACTAGCAACTATTGCTGTGGAAGGGATTTCTAAGGTTATTTCAAATTCAATCAACAGATATTAGAAGTTATTATATAGGATGTTAATCTATTTTGTCCAAGTCATTTGAGAACAACATTCAGAAACTACAGAACATTTGGGGAAACTTAAGACAGTCAAATAATAAAAATCTAATTAATTAGGCATGCTCAGTTTGTAGCTAGGTATTTGTAAAAAAATCTTAATTTTTAAAATAAGCGTACAACCATCATGTTTATGGGTGAAAAGTAGGTCATCAAAAAACTTAAGCTCTCATGATTACACAACTCTTAGTGATAGAGGCAAGACTGAAATTAAAGTCTGCCTAACACAAAGACCTGTGGTTAATACGCAATAACAAAATTTTTGAAAACTATCCTGTGAGTCCCATAAAAACAGATTTCTAGAAAAGTCATATGACAGTACTTTGATAATGATACATGAAATTAGAAATTTCATATTTGGAGTTTTCTGAGACCTCTTAAATTTTCATTATTTTCTTATTCCAAAAACCTAATCTTCAGTTGGTAAATGGGTCACAGAACTTGAAATTAACAAAATCAAATTAGAAACTATAAATAGTCATTAGGTCATTTAAATTCTATTTAATTTATGGTATATGTTAAAACTATGTTAACGTTAATAATATATAAACTTAATAAAACAATACTAGAGAAAGCTTTATGCCATGCAAAATAAAAGGTTCACTTCACAAGGTTATCCTCTACCCCTGTAACAGATTAGATCACTGGGATTGGAAGATTAAGCATCAATTTTATGTCCAAGTATGTGTGAAAGTGTAAGCAGGAAATGATATCAAATGAAGTATATTTAAATATTAAAAGAACCCATAAAATCACAAACCAAAGCAAAAGAATGCTATCCCATTTTTAATGTGTGATGTTCAACAACCCTGGCCATCTGTAATGTAACTGAAATGTGAGAGTCAAACAAAAAATTCCCTCTTATCAATGAAATAATGTATAAAGATTCTTTGGAGTTAGTACTTAGTCAAGATCCCCCAAATGATTGTTGCACATGGTTCTATATCTCTTTTCCAAGGCTAGGGAACATTTGAGGGGAAAAATTAGCCGATGGAGTTATAAAGCAGAATGGTTATAAAGCAGAAGAAAGAAGTAAAAATCTACAGCCTGAAGTTGAGGGGTAAAAGTAAATATTGTAAAAAAATTTTTAAATTCAGGGAAGCATATCAATTTATTATAAGACAAACAGTTCTGTTGTCCTCAATACCCTCTGAGGATATTCTATAGGTGCAAGAATTAACTAAGGTAAATGTGCTTATCTTAATGTTACCTCTGTATCATTAAAGAACTTAAATTATATGCTGGCAACAAAAATAGGAAAACATGTAATACTTTTAAGAGAGCATAGTCATTTTTTTTTCCCATCAAGAATAGCTGAATTGGAAAGTTAACAAATAAACAAACATTCTCTGCACAAATCTGACCTTTAAAAAACAAGCCTCAGTTAGGAAGAAATGTATTTTTTATAAAATGAGACATCTTTGCAGGAATGTATGATGTTCAAACACATATCAATAAATATGAGCAAGAGAAGGTTAATGAGATAATGAGATGCCATAGGTTCCTTTGAGTAATAAATCAAGATTAGTCACATTAAGTGCCTATTAAATGTTTCCTGAGAGGTTTTTTTTTAATTGGAAAAGAGATACTATGTAGGTTATTTTATGCATCATTTTAAGTTTTTATCATTTCTTTTTGCAGTCACTCACTTGTTTCTCCTTTTCTCCTTCGGTCTTTCTAGAACTGTTAACAGAGCATGAAGAGCTCCATGAGATAGATAGACAAGTCTATCCTTTCAGCGATCAGCTCTCCAGTCAAGCAAGCTGATGCAGTAAATCTCTCAGAAGACAAATTTGTCATTTATTACTGAAACAGCATGTGAGCTCTCTACTCAGTGATTCTAAAAGAATACAAAAAACATAGGGAAGAGTGAAATTTGAAAGCTACAAGTATGAGAAATGTGTTAGAAAGAATCAGGTCAGAGAGACAAAAACTCAATTATATCCCCCCAAATTGAAATGGCAAAAATCTCAACTGACCCAAATTTCTTGGCTTCTACCACTAGCTACATTTATATTTGGATTTTAAACTCAAAGAGTGCTGGCAGTCTAACACCTGCTCCCTTCTTTCCCCTTGGGTGCCTGAAGTAATTATCCACCTCTACCTGCACCAGCTCAGTATCTGTGAAATATTGGTCATGTAGAGTCAAACATTCCTATGTTCTGGGGTGCCAAATGATCATCTGCTAGTCAGGATTGCTACACTGCTGGCAGGCAAACCTATTAGTTCTTCCATTTTTGAGTCTTGTCATGCCCAAATTTTTACTGGCCAATTTGCATTTATTTTCTACAGTATGAACCCTATGGAAAGAATTATAATTTATTTGAACTCTATTTTCAATATATGATTTTTAAAATGAGCTTTACACACGATTACATTTTAAACATATCCTCAATTAGGCCTTTAATATAGTCATGATTTCCACAGAACAAACACACACAGTAGAAAATATCACTTCTTTTTTTAAGCTTATACTTGTGCCAACTCTGTGAAATATTTGTCAGATTAACCATGGCAGACTTTAATTTATAGTTCAGATCTCAGCCATAAATCTGTCCTACCTGGACAAAATCATCTCTAAGAGGAGCATCCAAGTTATAACATCATTGTATATCATTGTGAGCAAAATATCTAAGCAAAAAGTTATTAAAACTTTGTTTTCCAGTTACTCCATAAATAACTGTGGAAAAATGCCTAATATTGCCTGTTCAGTTCCATAGTCTTGACTGGTGAAATAGAATAAATATTTTTATTAAAGCCTGTTTTGTAGCTTATGCTGATAATATCAGCTGACATTTTTTTTTCTTCATCTGACTAAGAGGCAAAAATGGGCTTAATAGCCAAGAATATAACTGTGAAGAAACAAGAGTGATGAAAAGATAAAATTCACAAATTTGAAGAAGAGGAAGTTCATGGAGATCATATCATGTTACAGGAAGTTGTTTTATAAAAAGCATAGGAGTCACACCTGCTGAGAGGTAGGAGATGGGTGCTGGATTTAGAAACTAGGAAATAACAAGTTATAAAAGGGTACTGAAAAAAAAAATATGAGTGTCATAAACTAATGAGTTACCAATTTACAAGTAAAAGTGTTAAGCTCAAGCCCATAGTCCAAACATTAACAAAAAGCCCACATCAAATTTATTAATTTATCATTATTAATAATGTTTGGGCTAGTGACACCCTATTATGTGTATGCCTGGAGAGTGGAATTTTGAATAGATTTAGAAATGCTGAAGTGATTTAGAGACAGAAATCTGCCCATTGGGTAGGATTCAATATGGCACAAACAGTTAATTTATGGTAATTACATCAATATAGCTACTTTCTAAAATTAATATAACCTCACATAACAAATACTA
This sequence comes from Heterocephalus glaber, assembly GCF_000247695.1. The sequence continues at coordinate 46,374,748 of NW_004624731.1, forward strand.
AGGCCCTATAACAAGAAATTAGCCTCAAAATGAAATATTTAATTTAGTGAAAGACATTATGCATGTAAGAAAATGGGCAAACTTGCACAATCAGAACCATATATTGAGAGAAACCAAAGAGCACAGAACTAGGTCTTTAGCAGGAAATTTAAAATGAATTTGAACCTCTTCCTCCCATATCCATTGTTATTAATACTTTGCCTTTGAAGTAATATAATATTAATTATTAGAAAAGTAATTTAAAATTCACTTCTCTCAGTAGGGGAAAAGTGAGAAGGGGCATCGAATGTGTCATATGAACTTAACTCAGAGATACATTTCTTAATTCACAAAAGAATAAGAGCAAGGCCCATTTACTAAGGCATTATGTGAAGAATATCTAATTAATTACTGTACTTTAAGCATTTGAAGTGGTTACTGATGAAGTACTCTCAAATATAATCAGCTAAATAAAAGTTTAAAATGTCTACTTAAATTTGAAGACTTTTCATAAAAAATGTGTCAGAACTTTTCAAATGGTTTTTAAACAAATTATTTTGATAATTTTATATTTGCATTTTGCTTTAACATTAATTATAATAATACATGTACAGGAGGATTATAATTAGTATAAATCCAAATATAATTATAATAAATGTTTTATCATCATACATGTATAAATTAATAAAATGCTATATACTGTAAAATATATCATATATATTTTTATATTTTCACTTACTTATATGTGTACCAAATACAAAAAGTACATTAACCATTTAGAATTTAAATGTTTTTAGTTTTATTCAGTAGAAAAGAGTGAGGAGCTGTTCCATTTCAAACCTTGTAATACAAAATTTGATGATCATCATAATAAAATATTTACTATTTTAAGCTGCTGTCTACTGGTTACTAAGCACATATTAAAAGATATCATTTGGTATGAGCTGAGGAAAAGAAGTGCTAGAACATTTGGAATATTTTGTGACTAAAACCAAAAGAATTAATATAAACTAATTTAATATATACTAATAGATTAATTAAAGCTTTAGATTAATTAAAGCTTTCTGAAAAACAGGAGAACATAGAAGACAACAGGAGTTAGATTTGGAGGGAGGAACCAGTGGAAAGATAAGAGTCTTCATTCATCTATGTATTTTATTTGTCAAATATATTTTAAATACTAACTGCATCAGATATTATCCTCAGTGTTTTAATAAATGTCTTATCAAGGATTCTAATAAAGTTTTGAGTAACAAAATGATTCGATAGCATTAAACTAAAAGCGAGGTAAGTCAGGGTGAGAGGCCCATGTCTGGCCTCTCCCCTTAGGGAGACAAGCGTTAAGCCAGGTAGTTCCAACTCCAGGACTCAGGGAAATCTATGGCAAGATGTGTTCTCCAACCCAATTGGGCATGCCCACACCTATGCCACTGCTGGTGGTTGTACCCTCATGAGCTTACTCTTGAGCTGGATTTGCTTGCTGCTTGTAGCTTTTATCAGATGTTCCACATTCCTGGATTTTCCAAATTCCTGGGATCTCCACCGCACTTTCTTTTTCAGACTGACAGTGTGAGACCAAAGCGACTCCATTTTGCTAAAATCCACCATTCCCCTAGCCTCTCAAATTAATGGTTAAAATGTGTTCGCTCTGGAACAAAAGATACAATCTGTAACAAACCAAAGTTCCTAAGTTAATTACTCAGCCATCTGTTTACCCAGGAAATGAACATCCTGGGCCCACTATCTGTAGGAACCGTCTGTCAATGTGCTGACTGTCAATGCTGGGTGGTCGTGACCATTAGTCACCGTGTCTGCTGACCATCAATACGTGACAGTTGCCCACTAACCTTTGTCCTTCTTTTCTTTTGTAAAACCTATACATAATCCCCCCTTACCCCTAATGAGTTCAGCCAATCAAAAATGTACACCTCATGCTCGCTAAATGTTAACCAATCATGTAACTGCTAAGTGGAAAATCTCCAAACCTTGCTGTAACCTCTATAAAAACCCCTCTAATTTGGAACTCGGGGCTCTCAATCTCGATCCGCTGTGTCGGTGACAATTGAGAGTCCCTGCTTAAGCTTGAATAAACGACCCTCGTGTGCTTACGTCGGAAACGGCCTCCTGGTGGTCTTTGGGACCTTACAATCTGGGCACAACAACAGCTTTATGTACTGCTTTTTCAGGAGCACACTGCTTAGCCTCCCAGTACTTCTGAAATCTTGTTGAAAGCCTCCCTGTCCCCAAAACACTTGTATTCTCTATGTGCTTGAAACCAGCACCACATGGATGACACCAAAGCCTGCCAACAGCTTGAGCAGTAGCTGTGCCATTTTGCATCTTGCTGGTGGTAACAGAGGCCTATGAGTGCCTGGATGGCTAAGTAGGATGACCTAAATCATGAGGAATCAATTGTTGTTCTTGAGGCTACCACCATCCTGGATCACAGTGCTCTGAGGCCCTCTTCTCAAATAAAGTCTTTCACATTTCCACCCTTAAGTCTGCAAATGGTGGGGTATATTGGATTCCTCCCAGGTTCTCAAGACATCCTTTGTAATTTCCATATCCCAAGTACTTGATTTCTTTTTAATGCTAATCATTTTACCAACCAAGCTCTCTTCTGCTCCATTTTTTTAGACCCTAATTTTGTTGGAGTTACCTTTCTGGAAAAATTCAACACTTATAAACTTATTCAGCTGTGCTATTTGCTCTTTATTCTCAACATAGTTTCTGCTAAAAATCCCACAAAACACCCATACTACAACCTCAATATTAGGCTGCCTTGGAATTTTCTCTGCCAGATTATTTTACCATCCATAATCTCAGTCTCCCACAAAATTTGATAACATGAGCCAAGCAGACAGATTTTCTGCCAGGGTATAGCACACATGGCCTGTAGCCCCATTGGCAATGCAGTCCTTCTTTCCAATTGAAACCTGTTGAACCTGGACTTGTCCAGCTGCATTGCAGTCAACATTCTGGTCCTCTTAGCTCTGAGCAGAATATTCCATCAAGCTCAGCTCACAGCATACTAGGGCTGCTTCTTCAACCAGCACTGCCAAAACTTTCAAAACTCCTCCTACAAACCAGTTCCAAAGGCTTCTGAACCACATGGTCAGGAAGAGTCACAGTAAAAACTTCACTTCTCTGGAGCCAAAATCTTTGTTGTTTTCTCCTTACTGAGATACAATATCCAATACCATAATTCTAAGGAGGAAAAGTTTATTCAGGCTCCCAGTTAGTAGAGATTTCAGTCCACAGTTAGCCGCTCTTTCTTGAGCCAGCTTTGCCCACTGCTTACAGCTTTTATCATATGTTCCCTATGCCCAGCTTCTCTAACTTTCTGGGATCTCCACTGCTACATACTCACAGCTTTATGCACTGCCTTTCAGGGACACATTGCCTAGCCTTTCTTCTTTCTTTGGAGGAGCATTGGTCTTCACCATTTCCTTTGGATATTGGTCTCCAGTTGCTTCACATTTCTGGTGCAAACTCTTCAGCTTTACAGCACAGACTCATAACAGTGACTCTGAAGTAATTTTCTAGGCCTTTAACTACTACAGAACCTTTGGCTCTCCTGAAAGCAGATGGCCATTTGGATTCTACTATCTCTCATCTGGCAGAGAGCCATCTGCACTCTTGTGATTATGATTCTGTAAGCTTACCCCACAAATCACTTTTATAATCACACATAAAATTTATATTGTATGCATTTCTCTAGAGGACCCTAACTAATATATCTACCAACTAAGAAAACTGCAGGATATAATGGATTTGCCACTGAAGTTTACAAGAATCTTAGAGAAGGACACCAATACTCTTCAAAATTTTCCATGCAATTGAAAAGTAAACAGTATTCTCAAACTCTTTCTATGAAGCCAGGATTATAGTAATACTAAAATTGTATAAAGACTCAACAAAAAGTATATACCAAGATCCTTGAACATATAATGCAAAAATCCTCAACAAGATACTTGCAAACAGAACTTATCAAAATACTGAAAACATGATATATCACAAGCAAGTCAGCTTTACTCAAAAGATATAAATATTGTACAAAATACATAAATCAATAAATATAATACACCACATGAATAGAATCAATGATTGCCAGATTTGGACTATCAAATCTTGGTAGAGAGACAAATGAAAACCCAGGAGACAGAGAGAATCTTTGTAGAGAGCCAGAGGATTCAATCAAAATGAAGTCCCCAACTGACTCAGACTCCCAGGTTTATTGAGGAACAACAAAGGCATAGCATTCTGCTGAGTGCAGATGTTTGTTTCAGGTTAGCAAGACATAGTGACAATATGGCTGAATTATTCACTTTTATCTGATTGTTCCCTGGGAAGCTTTCTTGTTTTCCTGTAGGCGCATCTCTACTTGAGTTGGTAAAACATCTTCTGTTCCAGCTCTTCAGAGTTAGCAGACATTGACCTGTTGGGTGTTGCAAAGAACTCCACATCTTCCCCTTTTTGTTTCTTTAAGCAGTTGGTTAGTAAGCCAAACTTGGTGGTGGTGTTTTGGCTCTCTAATAGCTTCAATCTGATTTTACAGACTAGATGAAGAAAGAAAAAGATCAATTAATAACAAGGCAGCAGTGGCTATCATTCTCCAACATGTTCCTGAAATTCAGGTTCAGAGATCCAGCCAGCTAAGATTGGATTTGAAGGTCTTAAACCATTCTGTCCATTCCATCTGCTCTTCAGCAGCCAGGATAGTTTGTTGGATTTGTTCATGTAATTTCTGTACATAAAAACTAATGTTATCTTTGATGGGCCCTTGTAAATAGTTTTTGATCATTTCCCAAATATGTTGGGTTTTATACCATGGCTGGGGCATGATGCACGTGTGCTTATAATGCCAATCACAGGCAAGATAATTTTTATATTAAGCACCATTAAGCAATCCCTAAGAAACTCAGTAACAGTTTCCACAAGCTGTAGGCAGACAAGCAGGTTTTTATTTATAGTTTTGAATTTTAAGGGCTGTCATGAAATTAAGAATAGCATGATTGATATATTTAGCAGTCTGTCCTGATTGGGTCGTAGAAGCAACAGCAGTAACAGCTGTGGACAGAACAACTATGGCAGCCATGAGAGCAGCAATGAGCATGCCAATAAACTACTTAGGGTGCCAGAGTCAAGGGTCTGTGTCATAATATCAAGGACATGGGACTCTTCCCAAGGATGGGTTAAGTTGACAGGCAAATAAGTGAATGTCTTTCAATGTAGCACTAAAATGCTACAATTTGTAGGTACCTGAGGCCAAAAAGAATAATATGTACAGCTGTGACAGATAACTTCATATAAAGAATCCTGGAGAGAAATATTAAGAGGCCCTTGTAAAAAGACATAAGGATGGCTAGTGCAAACTTTGATATAGGAAGTACTGTTATGATGAAAGGTAAGGTTGATTTGGCTCCTGATTTTAGATAATTGTCCCTGCAATATTCAGAGTGCATGGAAGGAATAGCTCAACCTCCAGATGGTAGTCTGTGGTGGGCAGTTATCCAAAAAGGATAGAAGAGCAGATAAATCACATTCTCCCCAGATTATGGAATCATTACTATAAACAGTGGGATGTGAAAAATTGGAAGTATAAACAGAAAGCATGGTTATGTTTATAATAAAGATAGCCTCTTGGTCTCGAATCAGTGATGGTTAGGTTTCCCAGTTTGGTCTCATGGTTGATGGGGCCACTACATGATTCCCAATTTATTTCCTGATATTTAGGGTGCAAGTTTTTGCTGACATGGCAAAGGAGCAAGATGGATCTGGATACATTTATAGTAGTATTACCATGTTTGTAACTTCCCAAAGATAAAAATTCAAGTCCATTAGGATCTGAGCACAGGTGGAGCCATACCAGTGCTTTAGGAGTTAAACAGAGGGGATCAGCATACACAAAAATAGGGAGTTGTGTGGACCAATAAGTATATTGTTCCTGTTGTGTGACATGGAGTCAGATGAAGATACAGGGTGGGGCTCTATGCTTCCTAGCCAGGAAATTTTATTACTGGTTCCCATAAAGAGGAGTCTTGTATGAAAGCCCAGTAGGGAGCCGCTTGCCCCACTGGGAGGTGTTCCAGAATTACCACACAGCTGACCATGGCAAGCATGTCCAGGAAAAGGTTTTTGGGAGTCTTTGCTGTCCTGTGCATTGAAGGGATTCATCTGCTTATTGGGTTATTTTTTTTTCAGGTTCCCTCAGGTCATCTAAGAAGCCCAAGTTATCCCTGGTAGCAGAAAAGAGATGGAACTTTCTTCTCTTCCAAGTAGAGGCTTTGAATCTGGGGAACCATGTTCTCTCCCCATCCACCAAAGATGATGGTAAGACTTCACCAGTGCACTAGTAACCAAATTGGTCTTTCCTGCAACAATACACAAGCAAACTCTCAACCCCATTTTAGTAGAGAAACAGGGCCCTCCCAAAACCCTGCATTAATATCTTTTGATAGAACTAGTGGATGGTCTGGGTGTTTGGGCTTAGAAGCCCAATGTCATTCTTCAGGGGTGTGATCTTGATCATTAAGATTGAAAAAATTAAGAATAATCAGAGCTTTATGTAGCCTCATTTGTGGGGTTGCTGTTTGACTCCCATCATTTCTCCTCTTTTGTTTCTTTATCACATGTTTTTTTAAGGTTTGGTGAGCATTTGCAACAAGCACTTGACCTTGGGGATTGTAAGGGATACTTGTTGTATGGGAAATATTCTATTGCTTTCAAAAAGCCTGAAAATGGAAAGCAGCATGCACAGGGCCAGTCTCTGTTTTAACTTGCTTAGGGGGGTCAATATGAGCAAAGCAGCTCAGGCAATGACAAATAATATGAGAACTAGTTCCTCCCTGTTATACAGTTGCACATATCATTCCTGAATATGTATCAAGAGATATGTATACATCTAATAGCATGGCAAAACAAGGGACATGAACAACATCCATATGCCAAATTTGATTAGGTCCCAATCCTCAGGATTAAACCCCTGTGGAAGGCCAGTGGTCCCACCTTCTGGCATGAGGAGCATTGCTGTACAATATTTTTGGCTTGAATCTTTGTTAGAGAAAAATCCTTTTGAAAGGCATGCCAATTTGGGTGCAAAAGTTCATGAGAGAGACAGGCTTCATCAAAAGCAGAAAACATAACCAAAGCATCAGCTGCTTCATGCCCTTTAGAAATGGGTACAGGGAGTCCAAAATGAGGATGGAAATGAGTAATAAAAAGAAGGCGAGAGTGTGCCCAGACTAACTTTTGTATGAAAAGTAAGAACATGTCTTGCATGATAGAGTTTGATATGGGTGATCTCAATATGCTCTATAGAATACATAGGATACTGAGAATCAGAAATTAGATTTAAAGGTTTCTGAGGAAAGGTTTGTGAAGCACCCAATTCTCCCTTCTGAGTTGAAGAGAATCCACCTGTAATTAATTTTAGAGAACCTCACACTATACTTGCCTTCTTAGAGTGGCCAAGGTCAGGTCTGGCAGGAAAAGCCATTACAGAGCACCATGACCTGTCTGCCCCCTTGCCCTCTAGTGGGAAGAGCCAGTACAACCAGCATCACCCTTGGTTCCAGGAAGTCTGAGCTCAGCCACACTATCTCTGCCCTCTGACACTTCAAAGTAGGGACTTCTCAGAAAAGTCCCTGGCAACCACCTCCAATGCCCAGCAACCACTTCCCTTTCTAAGTCTTTGCCCCCCTCTCACTCTGCTGACTCCCCTTCAGACTCAGCCCACTCATGACTCAAGAGAAATAAACAGCCTCATTGCTTACCAAAGCCTTCCCAAGTGGTATCCCTCCTTTCTACATCTCTAACACAGCCAGAACGGTCAGTGAGCACAGTGGGAGCCTGAGGGATAGGTTCAGAATGAACAATTTGAGGAAGAATAAAAGAGGTGTCAGTTTAAAAATGTAGAAGTTTGTCAGCAGGCCATAATCCGAGAATTTGTCCTGTGAAATAGGCTAAGGCACATTGTAAAGATATGGATTCTTGAAGCAAAGACTCAAATTCTTCATGAGTCTGAATAACATGAGGATCATAGCCAGATAATTGATTAATTATTTTTCTACCCATGATAATAAGGGAAGTCAAAAGTTTAGCATAGGGGGTAATATTCTTGTGGCCTCCATGACTCAAAAAAACCATTCAAGAATTTTTAATGTAGGAGATAATTGTCCAATAAGTCCCATGGTCAAATAAGAAATAGAGTGGAGAAATAATTGAATAGGAAACTTTGGGTCTGTGTGATCTAATTGACATTGGTGGATTGCTTGTTCTACCAATTTTGTGTTTTTCTGCTTCAAGGGTAAGGGTCTGAGGAGAGGAAATATCAGGACTATCACAAAGGACATTAAAAAGAAGTGTCAACTGATGAGTTAGAATTCCCAAACTGGGAATTGAAATGAAGCCAATTAATATCACCTAGCATTTTCTGAAAATCATTTAAAGTAGTCAATTGGTCCCTCCTAATAAGGGCTTTGGATGCATGATAGTACAGTCTGCTGAAATGTAACCTAAATAATTCCAGAAAGGATTTTTTTGTACTTTATCATGTGATATAATTAGCCCAAAACTTTGAACTTGATTTAGCAGTTGATGATATATAGCTTTCAGAGCTCCAGGGGGATCTATAGTACTCAATACAATATCATCCATGTAATGAAAAATAATTGCTTGAAGCCATCGCTGCCTGATGGATGGTAGTGGCTGAGCTACAAAAGTTTGAGATATAGTGGGACTGTTATCATACCCAGGGACAGCATTTTCAAGTGAAATCACTGGGCCAGAGCTGAGTTGTTGATAGAAGTAAGGTTGAAAGCAAACTTTTCACACTCTTGATGGGACAACAGAATGGTAAAGAAATAATCTTTTAGGTCAATCACTATCAGTAGCCAATCTTGGGAAATCATTGGGTAAGGAAACCCAGACTTCAAAGCCCCTGTAGGCTGAATGATTTCATTGGTTACACAGAGGTCATATAATAGTCTCCATTTCCCTGACTTTTTTTGGTATGACATAGGGAAATTCCAAGGATTCTGGGAAGGCTCTATATGTCCTTGATGTAACTGATTCTAAAATAACAGGTGATTTTGATATAATTTCTCCCTTTTAGTGGCCAGTGTTCAACCCAGACCAGCTCCTGCATGAGACAGTTGAGGGCTAGGAGAGTAAAAACAGTGGCACCTATGAAAAAGGTGGATTACCTAATGAAAACCCCCACTGTTGTAATAGATCTTTGTCCCAAAGATTTGTAGGTATATCAGTGATCTATGGTTGTATGAGCATTGTCTTTCCCTCTGGGGCAGTCACAGAAGGAATGGGACTGCTTTAGAGCACAAAAGACTGCATTCAAATGCCAACCAACTCAAGGCCAAGTTTGGGGCCATTGCCATTTTGCAATAATAGTAACATCTGCTCCTGTGTCCAGCAGTCCTAGGAAGGTTTTCTTTTTTTATTTGAGCAATAAAAGTAGGTCAAGAGGCTGTGATGGGCTGGGCCCAATAGACCCCCGATCTCTTGTGTTATCAAATCCCTAATATCCCCTCACTTTTTCTTTAGACTGAAGAACCCAATATGGTAAGAGGAAGAGTTGAAAAATCTTCATTCCAGGAGTAAAAATTTGGATTCTCTTTCCCTGCATGAATACTATAATCTCCCCCTTGAGGATCTGCATCTACAACTCCAGGAATCACTGCTACACTTCCAGCATTTAGTCCAGATTTTCCCAAAATGGGTCCTACAGTCCTTGTTGGAAGGGGTCTGAAGGCTTCCATGGGAACATTTTGAGGCAACTCTCCCTCTAACAGCTTCATTTCTATTCTAGTGAGCAAATATAATCCAGCACTTCCCTGAGTATCAGTGCATGTTGCCAATTGACATGCCTTTACAAAATCCTCCACAACCTGAGCTTGGGCATGAATAGGTATCATAGCATCCTGGCAGTAGCTATTAGCATTTTCATAGGCAAATTGAAGCAAAAGATTATCCAGGGCCTGTAGATGGTTTACTTGCCTCAGATGGCCTATTGTAATCATCAACAAATCACACAAAGCAAAAGTTCCTGTGGGCACTGCTTGATCTCCGCAAATGACTCTGAGGACTGGCCAGAGGCAGGAGCGCAATCCCAGGCCTGAATGGTGGCAACAATGCATTATTACAAAGCCAGTTATGGGAAAAGGAGCTTATCCTTAACTTCAACATAGGGCTCTCTTCCTTGTAAAATTTGAACAGTGATTTGTACTCCTGTAAGCACATTTTGACCAGCTTGTTCTTCACAAAGGTCATCAAATTCAGTTTTCCATAACAAATATCAAGAGGCTTCAAAGCAGGTCTTTGATAAGGCACTCCAATTCCAGGGCACCATGTGAAACTGACTGCCTAAAGCAGTAATCAGCCCTCAGTACAGTGGCTATTTGGCCCATTTTCTCTGATTTGCTTTCTGATCTCTTTGTAGACTTCAAATTTTGGGGGTATGTATCCTGTTGTCAATTTTTATTTGCACTGGGAAAGCTGTAACCTCCCCACCCCAGCCGCCTCCCTTAGGCAGACTGTCAGTGCAGATTGGGCCATCAGAGTCAGCAGTGGTAAAGGTGGAGGAGTTGACCATCACTCAAGATCTTTTGGTCTAGCAATTGGAGAGGCCAAGCTGACTGATTAGCCTTCTTAGTCTCATCCTCCTGATTAACTGGACCAGGGCATCACAGACAATACCCCATGTTGTCCAGCTGGCCACTGGTATCTTTTTTCCTTGTCCTTGAGCTCTCCTCAGATTTTCTCCCAGTTTGTCCCATATTTTAAGATCTAAACTACTATGATCAGGAAACCATGGGTTATGTTCAATCACAAGCTCTAAAAATTTAACGAGCTGCTCTTTGGAAACCGTAACATTGGCTGCCTTCAACAGCTGGTACAAAACCTTCATGTAACAATTTTGCTCTGTCCTTAATGACTGCCTCATTGTTACTTTGACTGAAAAATGGGCAGAAAGCCCATTTGATGATCAGCTAACTGCTTCTGCCAGTTTCACATTTCTCTGGTTTAATCACTCACCATCTCACTAGCTCAAGGTCCCTGTTCAGGTGACACTTGCTGAATCTGAGCCAGTAAACCTTGATAGAAAGTTGAATGAAAACATAGGAGACAGAGAGTATCTTTGTAAGTCAGGGGACTCCACTAAAAAGAAGTCCCAAACTGATGCAAACTCCCAGGTTTATTGAGGAACAACATAGCATAGCATTCTGCTGAGTGCATATGTTTCAGGTTAGCAAGGCATGGTGACAATATGGCTGAATTATTCACTTTTATCTGATTGTCCCCTAGGAAGCCTCCTTGTTTTCCTGTAAGGCCCATCTCTGCTTGAGTTGATAAAATGCCATAGGTGATGAAAATAAAATGACCATTGCAATAGATGCAGATACAGCCTTTAACAAAATCCAACATCCATTCATGACAGAAACTCTGATAAAAATAGTTACAGAGGGAACTTACCTCAAACTGATGGAAGCTATATATGGCAAATCTACAGCCAATATCAAATTGAATGCACAAAAACTGAAAGTATTCTTTCCAAAATAAGGAATGAGACAATAGTATCCACTCTTACCACTTTTGATCAGTATAATACTCAAGATTTTAGCAGCAGCTATCAGATAAGTGGAAGAATTAAAATGTATACCGGGGGAAAGAAACATTTAAAATTATCTGTATTTAAAAATAATATTGTCCTTTACATAGAAAATCCAAAAACATCATGAAAAGTCTCTTAGAGCTGACAAATTTGGCAATTTGTCAGGATAAAAAGTAATACACAAAAGTCAGTAGCAGTTGTTTACAACAATAATGAATTTACTGAAAAAGAAATGCAGAAAACAGTTACATTGGGAGTAGCTTTAAAAAATTTAAATACCTAAGAGTCAACCTAACCAACAATGTGAAAGACATCTATTAATGAAAATTATAAAAGCCTGAAGAAATATTGAAAATGACATTAGAAAATGGAAAAATATTCTGTGAACCTAAATAAGTACAATTAACATCATTAAAAGGCCACATTAGCAAAAACAATATGTAGATTTCATGCAATCCCCTATTAAAATGCCAACAACAGTGTTCACAGTATTAAAAAAAAGTTAAACTTTTATGAAACCCAAAGAGACCCACAAGAAATCTCAATCAAAAAGAGCAAATTAACAGGCATTTCAATTCCATTTTCTCAGATTCACTATGAAGCAACAGTTTTAAACAGCAAGACACTAGCACAAAAATACACATGGGTCAAATAGATTAGAAGATATAGAATCAATTCCATGGATCTTCAGTGTTCTCATCTTTTAAAAAGGGGTCAAAAATATATGCTAAATAAAAGATAGCCTCTTTAAGAAAGAGTGCTGGGCTGGTCATTCCAGAGATGCAGATGAAATCAACACTGAGATTCTACCTCATATTAGAAAGAATGGCTGCTATCAAGAAATCAACCAATAACAAATGCAGACTGGGTTGTGTAGAGAAAGGAAACTTCTTCATTGTTGGTGGAGTGCAGACTGGTGCAACCACTGTGGAGATCAATATGGAGATACCTTAAAAAATTAGGATTAGAAGTCCTATTTGACCCAGCTATTCCTCTGCTGGGTATCTTACCAAAAGAATTAAAAGAATTGTACCACAGTGATATATGCTTACTCATGTTTATAGCAGCACATTTTACAATAGCTAAAACTTGGACACAGCCCAATTGCCCATCAACTGGGGACTAGATAAAGAAGATGTATTTTTTTTATAAACTGGAGTACTACTCAGCCATAAAGAATGAGAAACTAGAGACATTTATAGCTAAATGGATGCACATTGAGGCCACACTCTTAAGTGAAATAAATAGGATACACATGTGTAAGTACCAAATAGTTTTTCTGGTGTGAAAAGCCAAAAGCGTAAATAAGAATCAAAATGTGTAATTGATAATATGAAATAGAAAGAAAAGGTCTAAAGGAGTAGGGGAAGTGGGAGAGGTAGGGAAAAGGAAAGAAGGGAAAAGAAAAAAATATGAGAAAAGGAAAAAATGGAAACAAAGTCTTTGTAAATAAGGAAGGGTGGAGGGGGTGAAGGGAGCACAGGGGGTTGGGGAAAAAATAAGAACCAAGATACATCATGTAAAGGTACAAGATCCCAATGATGAATGTAACTGCATTGCATACCTAAAGTGTACCCGTAAACTTAATGGAAAAAAAAAAGACATCTTTTCAGGAATGGATGACAGAAAGTTAGCTGAAAATTCTATGAGATGCTTACTCTTTCATCTATTTGAAACAGAGCATCTTTGAAATTCTAAGTGTTGAAATTTCATGTAAACAATAGTATTCTGCTTCTGAAATATCTGAAAATGACTAATATATATATCATAATTTTCAAAAGTATATAGTCATTAGAAGGTTTTAGCAATTAAAATTTATTTTATATTTTGTTATCAAAAAATATACATTTCTTAGATCAAATGTTCAGATGACACCAAGAATTTCACCTAATTGTAGATAGTCTTATCTATGACATTTATAAAACTCAGTAACAGACATCAGATAGAGAAGTTTTGATTATAGTACAAACATTCCTTATTGAAATTTAAAATCAGATTGATGCTCAAATATATGTAAAATTATGTTTTGTTATTGTGGTTTATCTACAGTTTTCCAGACTATATTGAAAATTAACAGTAGCACCTATATAGATAATAATACATAATGTAGAAATTTAGAAATTAAAAGGATAATATTTTAAATTTCCTGTTACTAGTAACACATAATAATTATTTTCTAAACAACATTTTCTGTGAATATTAATTTATTTAGTATTTAATGTCAAACATTTTTTCTGGATAAGCTTGTACTCTTTACTTCATTTTATTTTTATATGTTTATAATGCATATTAGTTACATATATTTGGGAGAATTTTGAATAATTTTATCCCTTTTCTCCTTCCTTACCCTCCTTCCACTTGTGTAAAATTTATGTCTCCCTAGTTCTATGATTTCTCCTTTATTTTATTCTTTATAATTTGTTTTTCACATATAAGAGAAACTATGCAATATTTAACTCTATGTGTCTGCTTTACTTCACTTAATGATATGAACTCAACCATTTGTTTTCCTGTAAGTGACATTATTTCATTCTTCTTCATAGGAAAACAATATCAATCTATTTATCTGTTGATGGACCTCTGGATGATTTCAAAAACTTAGCTATTGTGAACTGTGTGCTGTAAGCATGAGTATGAATCTATCACTGCAATATTATGTCTTTGTTTTAGTAAGATAACCAGAAGAGAGGTATAGCTGAGACAAATGGAATGTTTATTTTTAATATTTTTACTAATCTTAACTCTGATTTTTATTGTGGTTGTACTAGTTTGCACTCTCATGAACAATGTAGAAGTGTTCCCTTTTCTTCATAAGCTTCCCAGCATTTGTTGTTGGGTTTTTGTTATTGTTCTTGATGATAGCCAATTTTACCAGATTAAGTTGGAATCTCAAAGTTGTTTTGATTTGCATTTCTCTAATGATTAAAACTATGATTTTTTTTCATTTATTATTATTCGCCATTTGTACTTTTTTGGAAACCATCTATTCTGTTTACTACTATGTTTTGACTAGGACACTTGTTCTTTGGGGGCTAATACTCTTGGATTTGTTAAATACTGTAGATTTTAGTCCTCTATACAACAGTAGATGCTGAAACTTTTTCCATTCTGTAGGTTGTCTCATTATTCTCGTTGATTATTTTAATTGATGTGTAGAACCTTTAATTTTATGTAATGCCATTTGTTGATTCTTGGTTTCATTTTTCTTGGTATTGCAGCTCTGTTTAGAAGTTTTTGCATTTCCTTATAGCTTCAAGTGTTTTCTTTAGTTTATTTTTCAGCTCTTTAAAAGTTTGATTTTAAGTCCTTTCACACATTTTGACTTGATTTTCTTTTCTCTCTTTTTTTGGGGGGGGTACCAGGGATTGAACTCAGGACCTTGCGCTGGCAAGGCAGGTGGCTGAACTACTGAGCTAAATCCCTGGCCCTTAACTTGATATTTATAAACGGCAAGAAATATAGGTCTAGACTTCTTCTTCTTCATGTTGTTAACCAGTTTTCCTAGCATTCTTTCTTTTTTGTTCAGATATTTCTTCCCATTAAGTTTACTGGTACATTTTAGGTATATAATACAGTTGCATTCATCATTGGGATCTTGTAGGTTTTCTTCCTATTTCACAATATCAATTATATATTTTGATCCTTATTTACACTTTTAGTTTTTCACACCAGAGAAACTATTCAGTATTTATATATGTGTGTCCTATTTATTTCACTTAAGAGTATCACCTCAATGTGCATCCACTTAGCTATAAATGTCTCTAGCTTTTCATTCTTTATGGCTGATTAGTACTCCAGTTTATATCCAGTCTCCAGTTAATGGGCAATTGGGCTGTTTCCAAGTTTTAGATATTATAAACTGTGCCACCATAAACATGAGTGAGCATATATCACTGTGGTATGATTCTTTAAATTCTTTGGGGAAAATACCCAGCAGAGGAATAGCTGGGTCAAATGGGACTTCTAATCCTAGTTTTTTGAGGTATCTCCATATTGATTTCCACAGAAGTTGCACCAGTCCACACTCCTACCAACAATGAAGAAGGGTTCCTTTCTCCCCACAACCCGGCCAGCATTTGTTATTGGTTGATTTCTTGATAGCAGCCATTCTTTCTGGTATGAGTTGGAATCTCAGTTACTTTCATCTGCACCTCTCCAAAGACCAGTGATGTTGAACATTTTTTTCATATATTATTTGCTGTTTTTACTTCTTTGCCTGAGAAATGCTGTTTTTTTCAGATGCCCATTTTTCAATTGTGTCTTTATATTTGGGGGTCTCATTATTTTTAGTTCTTTATATATTCTAGATACTAGACCTTTGTCTGAGGAACATCTGGTAAAATTTTTTTCCTACATTGTAGGTTGTTTCTTAGCTCTGTTGGTGGTTTCTCTTGCAGTGCAGAAGCTTTTTAAAAAGATGAGATCCCAGTTGTTGATTCTTTGTGCTAGTTCCTGTGCTACTGAGGATTTGTTTATAAAGTCTTTTCCTATGCCAATGTCTTCAAGAGTTCTACCTAACTTATCTTCCAACAAATTTAGTGTTTTTGTTTTAATATTTAGACCTTTAATCCACTTGGATTTTAGTTTAGTACATGATGAAAGATAGGGGTCTAGTTTTAATCTTTGGCAGGTTGAAATCCAATTTTTGCAACACCATTTATTAAAGAAGCAATTTTTCCTTCAGTGAGGATGGTTGGCTCCTTTGGCAAAGATGAGGTAGCTGAGTATTTCTGGAGTTGTTTCTGCATCTTCTAATCTATTCCACTGATTCTTGAGTCTGTTTCTTTGCCAGAACCATGCTGTTTTTATCACAGTGGCTTTGTACTATAGACTCACTGAGAGAGAATTTAAGGAAACAATCCCTTTCACAATAGCATCCAAAGAATGAAATATCTAGGAATCAATCTAGCAAAGGAAGCAAAAGATGTCCACATTGAGAACTACAACACTCTGAAGAAAGAGATAGAAGAGGATATCAGAAAATGGAAAGACATCCCTTGTTCCTGGGTGGGAAGAACCAACATAGTGAAAATGGCCATACTTCCCAAACTGCTGTACAGAGTCAATGCAATCTCAATTGAAATCCCAATAATGTATTTCACAGAACTAGAGAAAACAATCCAAAAATTCATTTGGAACCAGAAAAGACCTAGAATAGCAAAAGCAATTCTAGGCAACAGATATGGCAGGGGGTATCACAATCCCCAAATTGAAACTATACTGAAAAGATCTCCTAAATGTACTTAAGATCCTGAATAATCTAAAATCACTGATATTCAATGTAAAGTTTTAGCCATGGGCTTTCTCCTTTAGGACAAAAATCGTGTTATCTGACTTTCTGTTCGCTTCTTTTATTAAATTTGTTTGGAATGCCTTGTTTTCTTCCTAATTTTCTTACTTCCTTCCCTTTCTCCCTTCCTTCCTTGTTTTCTCTTTCTCTTTTGGGACTGGGAATCAAACCCAAATTGTTACCCATGCTAGACATCAATGTACGATGAAGCTTACATTTTCAATCAGGAATCAGTTATGAATGTGTTTCTTTATTATAAAAATCAATAAACCATTTTATTTATTAAACTAAAGATGGAATCAACAATTCATGCTACTTCTTTCAGTATCAATGTTCTTGAACATAATGAAGGTGGGAGTAAAAAGAAGTTGCAGATAGTTCTTTTCTTAACAAAGCCTCAGTTTTACCCTGATAGACCTGCTTTGTTCACTAGAGCAGCGAAATATTGTCATGCTTACACAAAGCAAAACTAAGAAAAATGAATTTTCATGATAGATGTATTCAAATAATGCCTTATTCTTTTTGTATTTACCTTTCCCAGACCACTGGGTTTTATTATGTTGTAATTATATTAGAAGTGGAAAAAAATTTAAAATGCCAGAAAAAGGGACATATGATTGCAGTGTAGGCAGCTACAGTGATCACCATTCTGTCACCACTCTCAATTCCTCAAAATATAGGCAGCTTATACAGTTGAAATTCATATTAATATTTGAAGTAGTTTAAAAATTACAAAGCTTTGTATTTTAGTAAATTTTAATGTTTAACACAGATTAAAAAGTTATCAAAAATCTCCAGATCTTTACAGCTTAACAGAGATGATTTATGGCCATAAATAAGAAAATGATGGGAGAAAATTACATGAGGAAAAAGGGAGTTTTTATAGCATGAAACATTTGAGATTATGTGTCATTCTTTATAGGGAAGAATAGCAAAGTGGAGTCAATTTTGCTAGATAGATGAGATTACAAATTTAGAAATTTAAAATAATAGAATTAATGAAATAGATTTTAATAAAATAAAATATGACAGAATCTTAATTTACATTTTCTTGAACTTAGAAGCTTGATTGAATTGACAGTAGGCAGTTTATTTGGAAGTTGACTCAAAAAACAGCGGTAAACAAGAAGGAAGTGTAATCTAGGAAAGAAGGAAAGTGAATATTATCTCTAATTGGAATTTTATGCGTCAGATTCCCCTTTTCGATTTTAAGATAGATAGCAGCACACTTCTTTGGATACCTCTAACAACAACACCCAGCCTGATTAGATTAGTCATCCTCATAAGACCCTCTTAATTCCACTGAGTTCCTAAAAGTAGGAATATTGCCTTTTATTTTCACTGTTGCATTCAGACTCCACTCTCTCATTCTTCTACTTTATTGGGAAATATATCTGAATGTATTTTTCTTTCTCTTCCTAAAATGTAATGTTTCCTATGGATTTTTCTTTGGTTCTCTGCTTCCATGAAAAATATGCTCCCTGAGGGAAATGAATAACATTCATTTATCTGATTTCCAAATACAAACACCTAGAGTACCATAGTGATATAAAGTGAATTCATATAGTGGGCATCCTTATTTTTACCTTATTGTTCAGTAGGTCCATGGAAATCAAGCATGTACAAATAGAAATGGAAATTCATAGAGTTAACTTTAACTGTCTTATAAGTGTTTTCTTGTAAGGTAAATATTTTTATATTATTACCTAATTTTGTTGTTCTCTAACTTATTATAAAATTCAAATTTCTTTTAGAATAATAGAATGTGTTCATGATTATTTTAGAAAATTTCAAATTACCTTAGTGTTTTTATTACAAAAGAGTAAGTTTAAGGTAAAAAATACTTCATTTCAAATCAATTCTCTATAATACACCATATTATATAAATTATTATAGTAACTAATTGAGACATTTATGTACATTTAAAACTAGATTATAGACTTAATGAGGAACACAATATTTATGTAATGTCAAAGTTTCTCTCTACAAAAGACCCATAAGTTAGATAGAAAAAAAAGAGTAAAATTTTAGTAAAGAATCCTGACAGATATGACAACTAAATTATCAATGTAACATCTGAATAATGAAACAAAACAACATCCTGTGGTCTTGAAAGAATACAACGAGAAGGGCAATGTATCATTTTCTCTAATGTCCCTCTCATTGCTGAATGTAAAATTGACCTAAATCACATTAAAATCTACTACATAACCTGTATTCTCCAAAAATATAAATGTTATGGAAAATAAAACCTGAAAGTCTGTTCCAGAATGAGCAAAATATTACATAGAATTCAGACCAGTTTACATGTAAATTAGATTTTTAAAAACTTAATAATAAAATTAAGTAAAAGCTACAAATAATTAATTGGAGAAACTTTTTTCAAATGTATGACATGTCAAAAATATTTTCATTTTTTTTCCTTGAAGATGAATATATTGAAATTTGGTCATAGATGTGGTAATCTTTAAATTTGGTGAATTCTGACTTGGATAGGCAAAGAAATATATGCTTTTGATAAGCTGACAATATTATATGCTTTGGTATGGGAAATAGTTGTGCATATATATATGCTTTTAAAAATATATTAATTTAACCTGCCACTAACACCCTGCGTGGATAGAGGAGGAGACCACCCCCTGCGAAATGCTTGCCTTTGGCCCTCTACAAATGTGGATTTTGCTCCCTGACATGGCCATTCACAAACTCCAAGCCAATAAGGTGTTTTGTTTTCCTGGAGACTGGGCAGCAAAGGCACCAACCAACCACCATTTGGTCATAAATGAGCAAACACCCCAGGAAAGAATGTAAGTCCCGGAGGAGAGTGAATAGCCCCTGGGAGAAATAACAGACCTGGTCCATATCACGAGAACCAAGAAAAGTCCACAGAGTAAATCATGATTTGCTGAAATCTAAAACTGAAGATGCTGAAAAAATTAGAAAAATCCTTCATTCAAAAACACAGAGGACCTCAATATCCATCCATTTAGCTATAAATGTCTCTTATCTCATTCTTTATGGCTGAGTAGTACTCTATTTTGTTAAAAAAAAAAAAACCACATCTTCTTTATCCAGTTTCCACTTGATGGTCACTTGGGCTGTTTCCAAGTTTTAGCTATTACAAACTGAAATGGATGCGTATTGAGGCCATACTCTTAAGTGAAATAAATAGGACACACATGTGTAAATACCAAATAGTTTCTCTAGTGTGAGAAATTGAAAGTGTAAATAAGGATGAAAATGATTAAAATGAATAATTGATAATTTGAAATAAGATAAGGTCCAAGGGTTTGGGGATGGTGGAAGGGAAAGGGGAAAGGGAAGAAGGGAAAGAAAAAATGAGAACAAAAAATGGAACCAAACTGTGTAAAGAGGGAAGGATGGAGGGGGTGAAGGGTGCACAGGTAATGGGAGAAAAAATAAAAACTAAGATACATCATGTTCTGGTACAAACACCCAATGATAAATGTCAATGTATTGTATACCTTTATTGTACCAATAAAAGAATTTAAGCAAAATAATAATAATAATAATAATAATAATAATAATAATAAAAACACAGAGGAGGGCCAGGGATTTATTTCAGTGGCACCTTGCCAGCCTCACAAGTGCAAGGATCTCAGTTCAATCCCCAGTACCAAAACAAAAACAAAAACAAAAACAAAAAACCACAGAGGATTATTTTTTTACTTGATTCTTTTTTTTTCTTTTTCTCTTTTTTTCCAGTGTTTTTATTTTTCCTTCATTTGCTTTTCAGAGTTTAGGGTTCCCACTGCTTTTTCCCTTTTTCCTTGTAACTTTCTTCCTTCTTATTTTTCTTTTTTCAATTGATCTGCTTTATTTTTTTTTGCCTTTCATTTTATTCTGCTACTGCTATCAAATACTATTAATATCCACTTGCTCTTCTATAGGATCCCCCATCTCAATTCTCTCTCCTCTTTCTCATTTTCCAATTATTAATATTTTGAATTTTACTTTTACTACTCTTCTATTCCCCATTCCATCTATCTTTACTAGAACAACCATTAAAGTTTAAGAATCTTTAGATAATTAAATCTAAGATATAAGGAACAATTGAATATTGTTCTATTAGTGGAGTTAAGTTTGTTCCATTCAGTATATATTTACTGTAGGTCAATATTTGGGTTGTCTTGGTGTATCTACTATAATTATATATCTCTTTTCTATGGATAAGGGTTGTACATTGTTGGTTCTTAGGATATGTCAATATTCAGTTTGTCTTTTGTATTATCTTTGCTGATTTTATTACTACAGCCAAGGAGACATAGTTGCTACTATCAATTGGTTTTTACTGTATGATAATATCTGGACTGCAATTGTGTTATTAACAATACTATGGCTTATTCTCAGCAACTGATTAGGGGACCAAATTCACTGCAGCCTCCTAACCCAAACAAAAGAGGTAGCTGGATATCACTCCAGGCAAAGGCCTATAGTAAGCCACACTGACGGCCTCACTGTAAAATGTACATTAATTAAATGAGGCTCCTTACTAGTATCAAGGGGTTCTACTATAGTCAACACACACGCCCTAGCACAAAAGCAAACAAAAATAGAAACATGAGAAAAGCAATAAAATGTGCCCCAAAACTCCAAACTACCATGAACTGTTCCATGGGGCAGGGAAGGAAGGAAGTCAGAAGCCCTACAGCCAAATTGCTCAAAAGAATAACAGAGGAGTTAAAATAACAGATCAACAAGGTGCTTGATGAGTACAAGATGATATAACTAAAGAGAAAAATGTGCTGCACAAATAAAACAATCAGCAAGTCTATAGAAAACACTAATAAAAAACTCACTGAGCTAAACAAGATGATACAGAACATAAAAGCTCAGCATATAAAAGAGTCAGAGTCCATAAAAATATATTAAAGAGAAATTTAGAAGATTAAAATCTCTATCAAACGTACAGGCAACAAGTGACAAATGTGGGGACAGAATGTCAGAACCAGAAGACATGATGAGTGTCAGTGACCAATTAATATCTTAAAAAAACAAAAGGAGAACATGAAAAATAGATCCAACAGCTGCTGGATAATGTGAAAAACAAAGACTAACCTATGATTAATTGGAATTAGTGAAAAATCAGAAGAGAGTAAAAATGACATAAAAAAACCTCTCTACTAAAGTTCTTTGAAAAAATAAATAGACAAACATAGCCAGACTTATCAGAAAGGAAAAAAGAGACCCAAATAAATGCAATTGGAGATCTAAAAGGTGAAATCGCAAAGAATAATTCCAAAATGCAGAAGATTATCAGAAACCTCCATACCAATAAATTAGAGAATTCAGAAGAAACGGATACATTTCTACATAAAATATGAATTATCAAAACTGAACCAAAAAGATATAAAAACCCTGAATAATGGAATAAAAGGAAACAAAATTGAAGCAGTAATAAAAAACCCTACCGACTAAGAAAAACCCAGGTCTTAATTGATTCAAGGCTAAATTCTACATGAACTTCAGGGAAGATCTGGTGTTGATATTCCTGAAACTTTTTAATGAGATAGAGTACCCTCAAAATTCATTCCTGAAAACTAGCATTATCCTGACTCCAGACCCAGACAAGCATCCAATCAAAAAAGAGAACCAGAGGCAATCTCTTAATAAACATAAACCAAAAAAAAAAAAATCCCAAACAAGATACTTGCAAACAGAATGCATGATCAAAAAGATCATACATAATGGTCCAGTAGCCTTCATCCCAGGGATGTTCAACATGTGCAAATTAATAAATGTAATACATCACATAAACAGCAGCAAGGTCAACAATCATCTGATCATCTCAATAAATGGACAAAAAACCTCTTTGACGAAATTCAACTTTCATTCATGATAAAAGCCTGAAGAAAGTAGAAATAGAACTTATCTCAGTCTGATAGGAGGCATTTCTGACTAGACTACTGCTAACTTCTTATGAAATGAGGAAAACCTTAAAGGTTTCCTTCTGAAATCAAGAACAAAACATGAATGTTCACTAGCACCCATTTCTGTTCAACGTAGTATTCAAAATGTTAGCCCAAGCAATCAGGCAATAGAAAGAAAAAAAGGGATATGTATAGCAAAGGAGGAAGTGAAATTATTATTTACACATGACATGACCCTCTCTATAGGAGAACCCAAAAAAAATTCTGCCAAAAGACACCTAGAATTAATAATTAAATTCAATGATGTAATAGGATATAAAATGAACCCACAGAAATAAATTACATTTCTGTATAGCAGGAACAAATTTTTGAGAAAGAAATTAATGAAACAATAACATTCATAATAATCTCAAGAAAAATTACATAGACATGAATTTATTGTAAATAGGTAAGTTAATTAGATATCTTGTAGGCAGTTAGACAAGGCCTTTCTCAAGGCACCAGCACTCAAGGCCCCAGTCCTCAAGGTGCCAGTTCTCCTGGAGCCAACATAACAAAGAACCAACATAGAGAACAATTGAGGGACATTCACTGGTTAGCATTATAAAAAGATGAGGCACTACTTCCCCTGGGGATACATAGCAGAGATTGATATTCTAAATGGGGAATTCCTGGTATGTGTCTTCTTTTAACATTTGATCCTGATTTAATCAATATAACCTGGGTGACTCTACTTGTAATCTTTTTGGTTGGTCATGCTTTTTGTCCCACCTCATGCCCACCTTGTAAATTTCCATTAGGTCTTATAGTTTTGTTCTACTTTGTACCCCCCTCACCACATGGCTTTGCTGTATAAAACATCTTTGAAAAATGGGATAGATGGCAACCCACTTTCCGGTTCCCCTTCTTTCTCTCTTAGACAGAAGCTATCTTTCTCACAATAGATTTTTTCCTACTCTTAACCTCTGTTGTTCCTAGAATAGATTCTTTGATTTTAGAGTACACAAACTCATGTTTCAGATACCTAGTAGGTTTGCGAGTTACACCTCTTCCCCTTATATCAAATTGACCTAAGCAAGGAAGTGAATATCTTCTACAATGCAAATTACAGTAATCTAAAAATTAGACTAAGAAAGACACCAAAAAGTGGAAAGGTATCCCTGGACCCAGACAGGTAGAACCAATATTTTCAAATTGGCCATACTGTACTTCCAGAACTGAGATACAAGTTTGCTACAATCAAAGTAACGATAACATTTACCACAGAACTACAGAAATCAATCCTAAAATCATATGGAGCCAAAAGAGACAGCAAAGAGCAAAAGCAATCCTGGATAACAAGACCAAAGCAGGAGACACCACAAAGGCAGATTTTAAATCACATTACAAAGCTGTAGTAATATAAGCAGCATGGTACTGACACAGAAAATTGTTCAGCCACTCAGATTTTGGGGATTTTAGGGCTCATCAAATTTTAAATTCTTTAGCTGTTATTTCTTAAAATATTTCCCTACTTTTTTGTGGAATAAAACTACATATATATTAGACATTTGAAAGTTTATTGATGATATTTTTCTTTGGTCTTTTAATTCTTTTGTTCTGACTGCTTTATACATGGATCATATTAATAATTTTATTATAAACCTTTCTTTTTCAATATATAATCTGCTGTTGGTATTTCTCAGTATAATTTTATTTCAAGAGCTAATATTTGTATCTTATAAAGTTCTACTATCTTTAATAGTTCCATGTTCAATTAATATGTTCAATCTTTCATCTAGTTTCATGGGCTGGTAATTTAATTAAAATAGTTGATTCAGTATACTTATCATCGTCTAGTATTTCTTTCAGCTATTTTATTTGTATTTTTCCCCTAGCCACAGGTCTTAGGTTTCTGCTTATCCGCCTGATAAGTTTTTATTACATATCAGACAGATAAAATTTTATCTCTTGAATTCTGGTCATTTTTTATTACTATAGGTATTTTAAGGTTTGTTTTGGAACTCTAATGTACTTGGAAGTAGTTTGATATTTTATATCTTATTTGTATGTTTTTCTTCTAAATATAACATAATCATTTACTAACAGCCACTGAGGAAAATTCGAGTATATCACCTAGTGTCCCATGAATTATATGCTTTTCATTTTAGATGTTGCTGAATCTCTGAGATGTTAAATTACCACTTCCTGCAATCATTTTGGAGCATTTTTTCCAAAACATTAAATAGTTTACTTATATACTAGAGCTATTAAAACTCACCTGAGAATACCCAACACAACTCCACAGCTTTCTCTCTGTGCACCTTTGTCCTATGAAGCATGCAGCTATGGCCACTCAAGTAGTCTTGATGTCCAAGGATTTCCAATCACATTCCTCAGTGTGAGAAGATTTAAGTGATTTATCTGTTTCCCTTCTGTAAGATGAAGTCTAGAAAATCTCTAAGCAATAATTTTATAGGAAAATATAACGATAATTTTGCTTGTTTCCCTTCTTTGAAAGATTATTGCCTTTCAGCACTTGATTAAAATATTTAGAATCACTGTTTCATACATTGAATATTTTAGTTGGTTAAAGCAGGAAGGTAAAAGAATTTCTGTAATTATGTCCAAAAAGAATACAGCTAAGCAGTTATTTAAAATATTGCTTGTTCATTTTATTATGATACTAGAGGGGGAAGAATCTGAAATTCTGGCTCATTTCCTTTAATTACCTGAGATAATATATTCATTGTCATTTTTGTTATTCTTCTGATTTTTTAATAAGTTCTTTTTTTTGGTGTTTCAACACATCTTAAGGATGAAAATTGATTATTATCTAACTCCCAGGTTCAATGAAAAGAAACTTTCAGAAAGAAGAAAATGACTTCTGCAGTACTATTATTTTTTCTTTTGTTTAAAGTTAGATACTGGTTTAGAGTTAAGATTGCTTCCTTGCTATAAATCCAGAGGAAAATCTATCTTGTTTCATCAACATACACAAATTTAATCTCGTGATAACTCATATTCTTCTGTTGAAAAGCTACTTTAAGGCCCATTACCTTAGAGTTGGGAATTTTTTTCTTAGAGCTATCTATGATGAATCAACAAGAAGATCTCCATATGACAAGATTTTTAACAGCTCTATTGCTGGTAAAATGTGTCTTGCTCCATTAGTGGTATTGTTATTCTGACTTGTTGACAAATTTGATGTTGAAAATTTTATGCTTCATTGATATACCATGCTACATACTTTTTATCTATAAATAATAATTTTATATTCCCCAGACAACATCAGTTATCCACCCTATATTTTCCTTCTTCTTGGAAGTGTAGATAGAAAAGTGAAGTAGAGTAGGAGTTATTAATTAAAACTTGAACAAAAATAAATGAAAGTAGCTATAAACTAGGAGTTTCATGATGTCTTCATGTTTATTAGTCCCTTATAACTATCTTTTGAACCATTAGAAAGGTAACTAAAGAATATATGAGCAGAATGTATTTTAACTTCCAACAAATATACTGAAGAATTTTTACTTTCATTTATCAAATTTTAAAATCTTCAGCTATTTTTATTAGTACATGTTTGTAGCAATGACTACACTCATTGTGATCAGTTGGTATATATGTAACACATTTTAATTCTTTTTCATAGTTTTTAGAAGTATTTCTTTATAGTAACCGAGTAAATATGGGTTTGAGGTATATAATTTAACTTTTTATTTCTTTTAAATTTCTCTACCAGGATAATTTTATGGTTTCCTAATTATATAAGATCCCACTGGATTCACATGTACTTTTGGTGTAGCTTTGTTTTTTTCTGCTATTGTCTTTGTTCTTAATTTATTCTTATGAATAAGCCTAAAATTCTGGTAGATTTTGGAAATGTTCTACGTTTTCCTTTACTAATGAAGTGAAGGGATTATTTAAGAACCTTTGTGTGTGTAAGTTACTTAAAAAATTGCAGTTATCTTAGAGCAGGCAAAGGTGGTGAGAGTGAACAGTTTTCCACGTTGTACACATGGGGCTGCAGGAAGTTGGATGAAAGCTAGTGACGCATAGCAATTAAACGCTGAAGATTACTGAGCCAAATGCTACCACACAGCAACAGAAATAATTTAGAAATAAATCTTACCAGGTGCCGAACCCCCAAACTCCATCCTTTGGAAGGTCTCAGAATCTAATAAATGTATTTTATTTCACCATCTAAGTGAAAAAACAGTAATAAGCAAGTGAAACTCTGTTATACTGCTATAAGAAGTGCTTTACTTTCTAGGTAGGACATCAGTTATTAAATTTAGAGAAAATGGAATATAATCTTATGAAAGATCTTGAACCATGTGAGGAAATGAGAGCTTATGTTCAGAATAAGAAACTTTTTCAGTCCCACAGGGTGCAGCCAATAAATGTATTTATTTATTCAATTTTAAATAATAAAGAAACCTTAGAACAAGTAGAGTTTGAAATTTTATCCTTATAATTCATTGTATAATTTGATCACATAGTGATTGGACTTATTTTGTATTATTAGAGGTTTTAGTGGAATATTTTAGATCTCCTCAAATTAAATTGTCTCCTCACATCAAACACATGTGTGCATAAGCAAGGAAACTCTCCTGCTTACCACTACCTCTTTTTTCTCCAAATAGGACTAAAATTGGATTAGATTAGTAGCTTCTTCTCTCCGCGGATGGGGGACCAAATAAGGTATTATTTTAAAATTATATCATAGACAAGGAATATGCGGAGGAATTATTTTGTAAACTTTTTTTTTAAGTTTTGAAAAAATAAGAATTGTGTTTGGGGACTCCTCCTGGAGAATTTGAGTCTACCTCATGATAGTTTCCCAGACTAGAGTATGGAAATATGGAGAATTAGTGTAAAATAATGCAAAAGAATTCAATGAATCCATTTTGAAGCTTAATATCAAAATGGTATTTCTTTTTTAATATTTCAAGCTTTTAAAATCTATATTCCACATCAGGCCATACTGGATTTGCTGAAGAACATTTGTGAAATCTCTCTTTGACCATTGCTTTCGAGATTACATGATGATATTTATCAGGAGAGTAAATTTTTAACATATTTCCAATGATTCAGAGGCAAGCTGTTTGCTGTTTCAATTTATTTATTATTTAACTAAGTGAACATAAAGGTTATGCAGTATGGCTTTGGATTAATAAAACTACAGCATAACACATTTATAATCATTAAATTAGTGACATAATGGCCAAGAAACAAAGCAAAATATGTAGGATATAAACTGAATGTTATTGAAAAAATAGATATACCACAAATTTATTTTTAGAGCAATCACAGTTTGTTTTTATATAATAAGCTCATCAACGTATATTTTCTAAAAGATAGCACTCTTAAAATCTTTCTGTTCCAAAAAGTTTGCTTCATATTGTCATCCTCTCCCAGTCACACATTAATCTCATGCTTCCTTTAATAGGCATCAAAAACTAGAAAAATATTATATGTACATGTGTACAAAGAGATTTTTCTAGTGTATCTTTATTAGATTATGATAAATCAGTGTTTTCCAAAATATCCTTTCATTCAACTAGGTTACAAAGTTCTTCTGGATCTCATGACCAGCATATATTAAAATTATCTATTACTAAGACATACAGCCAACCTCATGGGCAAGTTTTGTTAGATTAGCTGCAATGTATCATTGAGATTTTGTAAAACTTCCTTCATACTTTCAGTTCTTGGTTTTTTTTTTTTGGTACCGGGGATTGAACTCAGGACCTTGTGCTTACGAGGCAGGCGGCGGAACCACTGAGCTAAATCCCCGGCCCCTTCACACTTTCTAATTTCTTCTGTGTTCATTCTTGTGCATCATCAGTGCTTGAGCTTAATGACAACCTTGGATTTTAAGTGAATTTCACATACTGTGAATCTTACCTATTTTATACTTTATCATGAATAACTCCCAAATATAAATCAGCCAAATATATTTTTAAGAACTGTCACACTGAGTTGCATGAACCAAACACTCCAAATGGTTCAAATATCAAATAGATGATAAAAAATTCTAGCTCAGATCCCACAAAAAAATCAAGCCTGTGAAAGTGAAGTTATATATAGAATGAGAATTTGTAGTTATAATTTTCTGAAATTAAAAAAAACATTTTTTTTCATAAGCAGAAAAGATCTACTTGCAGCTCACTCAACAATGTAAAAACAAAGGGGTTAATCTTTTAAAATGAGGCTATCTTTCACAGTATGTAAAGCAGATATTTTCAGAACTTGGCGATATTAGTTTTTATTTTTGACAAAGTCAAATTTTTCCAATTCTTACTAAACAAGTGAAAGGAAACTTGAACCTTGATAAAATGGTTATGTTCAGAACAAAGTCAAGAAGTTAGTAATGGATATTATTTTTCCAAATTATGTCTGTGATGATAAACAAATATTTCTTCCTTATACTGAGATAAAATCTACTCCTCCTTTTTTCGAGTAAATTATTTGATTTCATCTCATTTTTTCCGCTCCTATTTATAAGGCTTTTTTTTGCCTCATTATTCTCTATGTGATATGGCTGTTGTTATGTTCCCCAAATTAATTAGTCACAAGTATTTCAACAGAAATTAAAACATTATGTTTTTCTTTTCTTTAATACTGATATTTTTCAAATAAGATGTTATTAAAACTTTGGGAGTAAAATTCTGCATCTTGTGGAATTTTATCATGGAATGACAAATCCTTAGCATTCCTTCTCTTATTTTTAAATCACAAGAGGCATTTATAACCCATTGTAACAACTATACAGCTCTTATGCATTTCTGAACATCCCCTGGGTTGGTATAGTCTGATTGAAACCACACTAACTCTTAGTCTACTCACATTTTTTGAAACTTCTGTAGCTTTTTGCAAATGTAAATATCTTCCTAGAACTGAACAAAATATAACAGTGGAGAAGGTAGAACTATTTTTACACTTGATCTTAGCCAAAAGGCCAAGAAGCGATAGGTAGAACTATTTTTAGATATCATTTATCCATATTATTATTGAGTTAAATTCTTATATTTAATTTTAAACATATTGATCCCATAGTCAAATTCCAAGTCTTTTTCAGATGTGCCACTGTTAAACTTATTTACCTCAACTGTGGAGATGGTCATGTGTACCAAACAAGCATATACTTCACTTATCCCATAACACATTCCTTTGGATACCTGCCAAACTTTTTCCAACTTTTGAGGTCATTAGGAAGTCAAAAATGGTTGATTTTTTAAAAGCAAATTTATCTCTATCCAATAATGGTATTGTTATTTTGTATATTTCAGATTAGGTCATTTTGAAGAACACTCATGCATTAAATTTGAATAGATATTATCTGAAAACCTGAGCCTTTTCACTCCATCATATTTTGCTTATTCTCCTTCATACTTAACATATCCCACAACCATTGTACTTATTTCTGTGTTTGTTTTCAGTTCCTCCCTCTGAACCACAAGTTTTCTGAAGGCAGTCATTCTGACATTTTAGCCACTATCTGAAAATGAATAGTCCACTCTTGGACCTACAAATTTTAAAAAATATTTCCAATGTGTAAGATTTTTATTAATATTTTACTCATGTGGGAGTTTGATTATCCATACAACTCATATAATCTAAACAGAGTGTTTGTTTTGTTTGAAACCTTTAAACAATATGAATTTGTTACCATATTTTTGGCATGATGGTTGTCTAAGTCCTTTTATTTTTCATTAGTATAGCAAAATAGCTGAAATTGAGCACTTTATAAATTTTAAAGTTGTGAGGTTTTGTTTTTGTTTTTGTTTTTTTAGTTTACAATTTGGGAGGCTCAAAGTCCAAATAGTATAGTGCTATTTCTTGGGTGGGCTCCCTGGCTGCATCACATTATGGTGGATATCATCATGGAAGCAACACACATGAAAGCCAGATCACGTGGTGAGAGAAGATGCCAGGGTGCGACATTGAGCACCAACTCTCATTCCACATGAAGTACACATTAGCCTCTACTGGTAGAATGCCCCAGTTCCCCAAGGACTTCACACAAGACCACACCTATTAAAGACCCCACTTCCTAACATCACCACACTTAGGATCAAGCTTCCAAACACAATCCATTAGAGAACATGTTTAAACCATGTCCAAACCATATTGTAGCATTTTTCCCCTGGACCCCAAAATTCATGCCCACTTCAAAATGTGTAATCCATTAATTCCATTCTCAATAAATAAAAAGTCCAAGTCCAAGTCTCATTTTAGACTTAAGGAAAACCTTCTCTGTGTGCTGTTATAAAATAAAAATCAATGTATGCACTTCCAAGATTCAATGCCAGGACAGTCACTGAGTAAACATTTCTATTTTGAAAGTGAGAAGTAGGAAGTAGAAAGGAGTACTTGACCCAAAGCAAGGTCAAACCTTAGGAGGGCAAACTTTAAACCTTAAAACTCTAAAAGCAAAGGGCCTGGGATTTAGCTCAGTGGTTCTACTGCCTGCCTTGCAAGCACAAGGACCCGAGTTCGATCTCTGCTACCAAAAAAAAAACAACCCAAAAAACTTTAAAAGCAACATCTTGTGCACACTGTGGTGAGAGTTGATCTTTCTATCCCTCTGGAAACCTTGTCCACATGACCTCGAGTTTGCAGACTACATGTTTAATTTCACAGTCTGGTTATACATGTTGTCTATGGCCTTTCCCAAACTCTGCACATTGCTTGTTATTCTATCTTCCTGTCACCCCAGTTTCAGCTCCACTCCCAGGCTCCATTAGGTATGCTCCCAGTGAAGACTTCTCCCAGTGGGGCTTTAGCACCCTTGTAATTGTTGCAAAACCATTGCCCTGTGGACACCACCAAGTTTTGCCACCAGTCTAACTAGCACCTGGGGCCCACTTGAACCACAGGCAGCCCAGTCAGGAAGGAGGCAGCGGAGCTGTCAGGTGACACTGGGCAGTGAGTCCATAGAGGCTGCTCCAGGACCCTCCCCTGAGAAAGCTTTACCTTGGAATCTCTCTGAGCCTGTAATGGCAGAGGTAGCCTCACATATTTCTGAGATGTGCTCAAGGGCACTTTCCTATTGTTCTGATTCAACACATTTGGCTTCTTTTAACTTATTATAGTCCCTTCAGTAGGTAGTCACTCAACTGCACTTTTATAAACTTAGTTGCTCATTTGCATCTTCAAAAGTTTTGTTGCTCTTTTCTTTCCAGATGAAATTTTCCAAATATTTTCTGTTTTCACTTTTACTTCATGTCTTACTAAAACTGGTAAAAAGTGGCCAAAAAATCTGCACTGCATCCTGAATGGCTTTTTTTGTCTAGCTTGTTCCCCAAATTCCTATGACCTTGGCACACAACTTAATTCCAAAACAGCACATTTTCAATAGCATATAGAAATTACTCCATTTCTCAATATCAGTGTTCTATATTAGTTCATTTTCAGTTTGTATACTAAAATATACCTTAAAAAGAAATGAAGAGTGTATGTATTTCACCGTTTGGAGTTTGAAAGGCCAAGCAGCATAGCATTGACTTTGATGAGCACTATTATGGCTGTATCACCTTGTGAAAGATGGCCTAATGGTGTGTGTGAAGAAGTCCCAAGGTAAGAAGAAAGCCCAAGTAGAGCACAGAGATTAACTGTGGTCTCCTGAGAAGCATATTTTAATCCTGTCCAAATGTACATCTCCAAGGATCTAAGTACTTCCCACTGTGTCCCAGCTCTGAAATGGCTCACCACTTCCTGATATCACCACACAGTTTTCAAGCTTTCAGCACATGTGCCCTTAGGAGACACACTTAAGCCATATCCAAGCCACAGCATTTATTCATTTAATATGAATTCAACTATTTCCATTATTAGTGCTGATCAGGTACTCCAGACCCTCAACATTTTAAGTACATAATAGAAAAATATTTGTGAGTATGTGATTTTCTTTGCCAACAAATTTATATTGAAGTACTGTGAGTCTCTTCTGAATAGAAGCTTAATGGGCCAGTATTTTCTGAGTCACCTTTTTCTTGAATAAACTCTGGGAAGGAAATATCTAGATGAAACTTCTATTAGTCTTAAACCTTCATTTATTACTCTAAAAAACACACCTTGTTTATACCAACATAGAGAACCATGTTAAATGTGAATTATATATGAGTTATTGAAAAAAATTCTACATTACTATTTGACTTACATCTGTTTT
This sequence comes from Heterocephalus glaber, assembly GCF_000247695.1. The sequence goes on from NW_004624731.1 coordinate 46,407,693, forward strand.
TGTCCTAGATTATCCTTTCAAATGTACTTGTACAGAAAAATTATTGAATCATGTAAGTAGTATTTCCCTCTTGCACAGCAGGCAAATTTGTGCCTTGAACAGAAAAATAAAAATAGTAACTCCCTGTAGGGCCATGATTGGATAGGTTGTTTGCTGTCCCCTTTTTAAGTATGAGGGCCTTGCGAGCTCACATTCCATCAGTTGTTGCACAGACCCATTATGTGTGCTGCATATGGGAGACATCATCTTCTGGAGACTTTCAGGAACAGAGAACTAATATAAACTTGTAGCTCCTGCTTCCTGCTGTGCTTTCAGTAATAATATCTTGTCTCTGTCCTAGAAATCTTACATCATCTTGAACTATAGTGGACTATAGCTATAGTGGACTATCTGGTTAGCATGAAAATAGTACCACGACCTTCACAATTTTTACCTTTTTGTCTTATTTTAAGACACTGAATTGGGAGGGTATATTTGTTATTTAAAATAATCTAAAGTATTCTGAATAACAAACTAGCCATTTGTATTTCCATCTTTATTTCTGGTGCTCAGATTATGAAACCAAATTCATAGCAAGAATGTTAATAATCTTCTCAAAAAATGTCAAGAAGGGTTTCCCCAGATATATTAAAACTAGGAACTTGCGAAAGAGACAATAGTTTTAATCTATTGTTCAGATATTTTTGAAGTATATTATGTATTAATTTTAGCTTAAAATTTGTAATTTGGGCAATCAAATAATTAGAAAATGTTTGAGCTAGAAGGATATTAGAGATATAATAACTCTTTAAAGTTGGAAAATGGAAGGCTAAAAATTAGAAGATATTTTATGAGACACTAGTGTACTTGAGTAATTAATTATTGATCAAAACTAGCTAATCAAGCTGCCCAAATACCAGTCATGGTGAATTTCTGAAAATATGCCACTATTTTATTCTGCTATGTATGGGGGCAAAGACATATTCTATTATTATGCAACTTCTGTCATTGATCTATAAGTGGAGAACAATTTCTTTAGATGAGAGCCAGGAATTTTCACAACTGTATCTTGTAAATGATTATGCCAAAAGGTAATTGTTAAGGGGGTGTTTGGCTAGAGGTCAGTTTATAATCTTATGCCCTTCTATGTAAACTTATGCCCTTGTTAAGACAGTGGACTATGATGTCATTTGCAATGCACTTGTAGAAAAGAATTTATATTATGTAGTACTTGAAAACAAAATGTATACATTTTATGTCACATGGTTACAAAATAGTCCTAAAACATGCAAAGATGGTAGAAGAATAAGAATGACTATAAATTCAAGTACATCTGAGAATGATTCAATCATAGTTTTCTCCACAGTTGTGGAGGTGAGAAGTGTTCTAGTCTCTTGAAATCTCATTTTCTTCCTCAGGAAATGGAGATATTAATATGTTTGTAAAGATTAATTGAATTTTTAAAATGTTCTATAAGCTGAAGGTATATTAATTTTCTTTATTTATGTAGCTACTTATAAGGAAAAACAAATTTCTATTATATTATCAACATGCAGTCAATAAATGCTGGGCTGTTTAGCTGAAATTTAAAACCTCTACAAAGTTGACTATACTTAATGTTCACACAAACTGTGGGATTCAAATAATAAGTTAATTGTTATGGGAACACAAAATACGTACAATAAAGTTAATGTGTGAGATTGTGAATTTGCTACAGAATATAACATATGTGTAAGCATAACTATGGTACAAAATAGTTTACGAGACAGTATACTAACAAAAAATTCCAAGGAGTCCGTGTGAATGTGATATATCTGATTTTGCCACAAAGATCCTTAAGGCAGAGGAATAGGAATTATTGTCCTCCTCCCCAAGAAGGAATAGGAAATGTATAATTTTCATCATATGTGTTTATTTCCTGGCTGACCAAGGAGAATACAAAGAAATTTAGAGATTAGTTGACAATAATACAATTATTTTTAATATAATATAAAAACTTCAAATTTTAATCCTCAATGCATATCTACGATATTATGCTAAGTAAAACTGTGAATGTGAGCCACATAGGGCCCTCATGTCAAAGGTGCAAGATCATGGATAAAGACTGCCACAAAGGAAAATGTATGGTTTATGCTGCTCACAATGACAAATAAAAGATGCTGCTTAATGGGTAAAGCAAGAAGAACATAGTGCAGAAAACAATGTTGCAATGAGCATATAAAAAACTTCTTAGAAATCCTATAAATTAGTATAAATTGAAAGAAAATATAGCTATAAAAGAGATAAAATATTTGTGATTATATTTATGTGTGTAAGTGTAGAAACAAATAAATGAGTATATTTTCTTAGTTCTTCGTTAATATGTTGATGTTAAAATATTATTTCATACACTGGAGTTCCTGTGCCCTTGGAATTATTTTGGGAAGATTTCCTAGAAGGAAAAGTGTTTGACTACAGATATTTAGCGCATCTTCAGTTACTCCGAATTCCCAAATAAGTTTAATGATGTTTTTGCCAATGTTTAAGTTGGATTGATACATTCACTTTGTTTTTGTTTTTGTTTGTTTTGTTTTTGTATCATCCCTGCATTTCCTAACGAGGGTAGAAAAAGCACAAAGCAGATCAGTTTTTTCCTTAAAGTTCAGATTAGGAAATTATAATGTAAATCAATATTTCTTGAAATAGAAGGTAAACAGTTGATGAGAAAGGATGAACTGTGAATCTACTCAGCTGTCTTATGTTTCTGGAATGAAAGACCAAAAAGGTAAGTGTGGTTCTGCTAATAAATTTACTATTAATGTGAATAATAATGTTTTTATCCCTGAATACTTTCTCTACTACAAGTATAATCGCTGAAAAGGAGCTTAATTCAGATATGACTAACTACAAGATAGGTTAATTCTCTTAACTAGAAAATTTCCAAAGGACTTTAATATTTCCAATTATTAAATTAATTTAAGTGGTTCAACTATATTGCTAATAGGTGCCTTTCTTTGCAAAGTAGAAATTAGTTGATAAATCTAATATTTCTTCTGGAACACTGGTAAAAAGACTTAATTTTGAGAACAGCCAGAATTTATTGCAATTATACATAATGCATGATACCTAATGCATGGTATTATGTATAGCCTGTATTTTTCCCAGTGATAGCTGCCTTTGTTATTATTTTCCTCATGTATAGACACAAAGGGCCTACCATTAATAATAAAACAAGTAATGACAAAACACATGAAATCCCTTATTCATAAATTCAAGAAAGCCTTATTTATAAATCTAGAGGAGTTTTTTTTCATATAAGGCATCCTGCTATCATAGGTAATACTGGGTTTTATACACAAAGTATAAATCACAGAATCACAAAGTGTGTGATTCTCCAATTGTGGTTATTTTATTTTTCTAAAAGTGTAGACATTGGTCTAGACTCAGAACAATTAAAATGGCTGGTTTTTTGCTTTTTTGTTTTTGGGGGTTTTTTAGATATACTCAAGCTTTTGATGAACCTTTATTTGTGTGTAGAATTCTATGTCCAATTCTTATACTTTTTCTCATACCACTGGAAATTTCCCATTTGTTGTTTAACTCAGTGTTTGTCATATAGTTTTTTGGTTCTTTTGTTTTTGTTTTGGTTTTTTAGTTGCATTGAGGTTTTTTTTTCATTAAGTTTATTGGTACATTTTAGGTATACAACAATACAGTTACATTCATCTTTGGCATCTTGTACCTTTACATGATGTATCTTTTTCCCCATTCCCCTGCCCTCCCTTCATCCCCTCCAACCTTCCCTACTTACAAAGACTTTGTTTCCATTTTTTCCTTTTCTCATATTTTGTTCTTGCTTCCTCTACTCCTTTAGACCTTTTCTTCCTATTTCATAATATCAATTATACATTTTGGTGTGAAAAACTAAAAGTGTAATTAAGGATCAAAATATCATTTAGTTTTTATTAAGAATTCAGCAAAGTGGAAAACACTAGGAATGAAAGATGAATAAAATATAGTGTCTTATCTTAAAGAGTTTACAATTTTTTAATAAAATAGACTTTCATAGATAATTGTGATATAGGTACCCAGAAGACATTTGAGTGATTATACTGAGGCTGAATTATAGCTGAAACTTAAGCATTCATAATGACCCACTTCATTGAAATAAATCAAGTCAATTCAAGAAGAGCTAGAAATATTCATTATGTAAGGATAATCTGAAAATACTGAGATGCAGACTGATCAAAAGTGGAAAAATTATATGTAAAATCTAGACTTTGAGCTGTATGTACAAGGAGAGATCTGCATGGACAATAATCAGCTGCAAATAAGAAATGAGAAAGTAGAGTAGGACTCGTAGGTCAAGTAGTGAGTTTAACCATAGAGAAATCAGATATGGTATATGATACAAGCTGGGGATTGCAGAGGAACCACAAAAGAATCTATGAAAAGTGATTCATAGTAGCTGTGTTAAAAAGAAGATCAAAACAGAGGAAAGAAGAGAAATAAGGAAAAATAATCCATTGAAGATACATAGAATTGTTAGAACTATTTAAATAATTTCCCTAAAAATACATGGCCTATCTACTAATGAACCATAACTCTCTAACAAGTTATCTTACAGAAATGGCAATAGACAAAATGTAGACAATATAGTGAAAGCTAACACTTACACCTGTATTTCATTTCTACTTGTCTCTTTTTATCCTCATTTTATGCTTACAATGTCAATACAGATGTAAGTGTCATGATCCACAGCTCTGACTGCTTCTCAGAAGTAAAGAAATGATCACTAAAAATACTAAAACACAAAAGGATACATGTAGAGTGTCTTAAGTCACCAAGTTGTGAAAAGAAAATTAGGAGTAGATTTTTCTCGGGGCCTCTAATTCCACTACAAGCATTAAGCAACAGTTACTATTCAGTGAAAGACAACCGAGAGATGAGTTGTCTAGAGTATAAGAAAAGTATAAGGAAAAAGAAAGGATAAAAAATAGATGTAAAGAAATAAAAGCAAATAAGAACTATATTTTAGAAATCATTTGTATCATTGCTTCAGGAGTGTCAAGCATATGATAATTTGTTTACAATAGTCAAAAATTTTCAAACTCTTTTCTCTCTTTGTGATTCTGAGGATTGAAAACTAAGGCCACCCCTCTCTGTCTTTTCTCTCTCTCTCTCTCTCTGATTCTGGAGATTGAAGCTAAGGCCTCATTTATGTTATGCAAATACTCTACCACTGAACTAAATCACAAGATCTTTTTTAAAGGTTTTATTTTGAGCGAGTCATGCTGGATTGCTGAGGCTGAGCTTGAATTTATGATCTTCCTGCCTCAGCCTCATGAATAGCTGGGTTTACAAGTAAGCTCCACCACACCTAGAAAAAAATTAAGTTTTTTAGGCATCAAGTATGATGTCTTAGACATAGCATCTACTGGAGTCCTTTCCACAGCCCATTAAATCAATATTTATGCATTTTAGATATCTTTTATCATAAACTTAAGCTGCAAAGGTCTACTTTCTCTTTTGTTATTCCTTATGAAAAGGAACTGTCACAATAATTATTTCCACAAGAGAATATTTTTACATTAATCTAAAAAATGAGTGTTCATCTTGGTATAGTCTTTGTAAATTGCCAGTATCTCTAAAATGTTTCACCTCCAGTTATAACATGTGATTGGGAATCTAGTATCTTCTCTGACAGGCAGTAAGAAAAAGCACTAAGAGGTTAATCCTCCGAATTCCACTCTCATGATTCTGGAGAGGTGCAAGGTCTTAACCATTAATGTGATATCATTGTTCATGAAACTCATATGCCTGTGATGAAGTCAGTTTTGGGATCAGCCTCAAGCAGCAAGAAAATGGTGGGGATTAGTTTCTGCCAATACGAGTATGGTTGGCATCATACAGGGGACCTGGGAGAAGAGCAGAGGATTAGGCTTGCAAATATCAAAGAATCAATGAGGCTTAGGCTCATATGTATGTGTCCATAGGGAAGTATGTGAATATATGTGTGTTCTGAGTCACATTGTGTGTACTTTAATAATGACAAGTTGGAAAGAGACAAAAGAGAAAAATAAACTCGTTGGTTCTCCTTGAGGTTCCTATGTCTCATTACTGTTACTTCTCCCAGACTGCCACAATTCACTTTCACAGTCTCTAATATTGTCCTCTCTTATTTCATGTTATGCACTGTTTAGCTTCCAATTGACTGCACTGTCTTGCAAATGTGTTATCTATTTATGCAAACATCTGTCTTTCTCCTTACCTACCTCCTTACCTGCCAGTCACTTAATCAGCATATTTCTACCATGCATCTTTTTCTCTGCATCTAAATTATATGAGGTCAAAGGGAGAAGTGGAGTTAGGGGAAATAGATTTATTTCATATCTTTATTATCATTAATATTTATTTTAGAATAATACCTTTAAAAACCATTCATATTGTATGTTTTAGTTACTGTCTTGTTGTTGAGACAAAATACCCAACATTCAGAGTTTAAAAAGGAAAGGTTTATTTGGCTCAGTTTGTAGAGGTTTCAGTCCATAGTCAAATGGCTCTAAGGCTGGGTGGCATGGAAGAGGGGCATTGCAGAGGAGAAATATTCTACAGCAAGCAGGTAGGCAAGAGCACATTAGCCCTCTTCCTATTCTTTATATTTTATGCAGACTCTCCACCCTAGGGTGGATGTAGCATTCACACCTTTAATCTTAGCCAGAACTATGCCAGACCAATCAATGGACTTATTTAGTAATCACAAATCCTTGATCCCAGCACCACACACTCTAGATCAAGCCACTTCTGAAAAGTAACCCCTATGACTGCATGAGGCTTTAGGGGGACATCTAGATAAAAACCATAATAGTGTATTAGAAACAGAAGAAAAGTGTAATGGAATTTTGATAGTAAAATGAGAGAACATGTTCTCAAATTCAAAAAGGGAAGAACATAGGTCAAAGCCTGGAGAAAGGTCAAATATCTAGTTTCAAGTAAAATCCAGAGGATTAACAAAAGCCACATCTTCAAGAAACAAAACCAAGTAACCAGATTTCTGGAAATTTTCAACTCTGATTCAAATTTTTTCTCTCTAGTTTGAGTTTTTACATAATCCCATTCCATGACTCCTGCAAGTCCTGAATTCTCCCCAGTCTATGACAACCTATGCCCACATTTTTGAGTTGTTTGCTGTGGCTTATTACCCAATGATCAATAACCTTTTGGCCAAGTGCCAGACTGGTGAAGAAGGGATAAAAGAATATGCTACTCTAATCATTTGGTCAGGATTTACAGCACATCTCATTTCTAATAAGATGATGGTTATCATAGTGCTGGAATCTTTAGATATACAGTGATACTTGGTTTAGATACCTGGCCAGAAAATTCAAAAGAATTTTGAGAAACTGTGTTTTACATGTTAAAGGCCTCACTTCTTATTTCCTCTCTCAACTTTGCAAAATATTTTATTTATGAGCACAGTTTTAATTTTCTTCTGTATCTCAGTAATCTTTCTTACCACCACTATTATCATTTCATCTGAATTGTACCTCAGATCACTGGTTAAAACTCCCAAACTGTTCATCCAAATCCTTACTTAATACTGTACTGGGACATCTCAAAGACCCTGTACCTTGAATGTACAGGGTCAAGCTCATTGATCTTTCCTCAAATGTGATATATTTGTTTCCTCTAAATTAGTGAATGAATACAAATTGTTCTGTGAGATTGAAACCCAAGAATTCTTGAAATCTGATATAATTGCCCATATTACAGATATTCCTTGTTTAATGACCTACCTTTTTAATAACTGTTCAGACTTACAACCCACCACTCTGACTTACAACCTGTCTTTTTTGTTGGTTCAGTTCTCTATATCTTGTTTATAGAGCTCAATGTCTTTTTTGTACAATGCACTTTGTTTATATAGCACTATAATTTTGCTGATTATACTGTACAGCACTGCAGTTTTGTTCTGTTATACATTATAGCACTGCACATAAGAGTTATGCAAATAAAAGCAAAATCATCAAGTTGGAGTTTCTTTTGACAATTTCTTTGTTTTGAATATTGTAACGTGTATACTATATGCAATTCCTTATTTACGACCAATTGATTTAACAATCTAGCGGCATGAAAGATAATCTAAATGAAACTATATTATGAAAGTTTTACTAGTTAATATCACTGAACAAAGGTGAGATATTATGCAATAAATTCCATATATTAATATTAGCTAATCTTTGCAGCAAAAAGTATATTAATTTTACAGATAGGAAGATACAACTATGGAGAAATTAATTTACCCACGATCTCACAACAAGTGAATGCTGCTGCTGGGGCTAAAGCTTCCTCAGTATGGCTACAGTCTCTATGTTCTTGTTCATCACACTCTATTACTTTCCTTCAGGTAGTAATGACTAACAGTTGTTAGCAGTACACCATGTATCAGGAATTGAATTAAGTCCCCAATAGGTATTATTTTCTTTAAAATTTAATGTCAACCTAAAAGGTATGATGATTATTCTTATATTACAGATGAGGACATCAAAGTATGATTTTCATAACAATTCTTACCGTCTCAGTTGTAGTGACACAAATAAAAATCTGTCATTTTATTTCTATACTCATTCTTAAAAGCCAGCAATACTGACACTTTTCAAAAACACTTACTAGAAAAATAGTCCAGTTTTTAGTCATTGAAAAATGGCATTTGAAGAATACAAAAGCATTTGTATGCATATGCAAAGGTTCTGTGAAGTTTGCTATTAAATACAGAAAACCAATCTACACTAAAATTTGTGTTCTCTCACCCTATCCTGTAATTTTGTCCTATGCCAAGGGTTTATCACCATGTATGCACTCAGCTTTACTTTGAAGAAATTAGATTTTCTATTGATGATCTCAAATTAAGTAATAAATTAAACAATTTTAGCTACAATTCCTTAAATTTGCAGCATTCTTTTTTAAAATCTTTGAATGATTTGATGGCGGTGGAGTCAAATGTTTCTCTGACTTTTAGAGCATTAACTGAGGTTTTGAAATTTTGGCTCTAATTTGTCCTTTTAGTGAAATAGTATGCTTTAAGTCCTATCTCCACTCTAAACTTGGAAAAGTAAATTACAGTGCATGTATCACCTTGAAAGCACATTTTATTTAAGTAACAATCATTCTTTTGTGACAATGTATGTCATCATATTCTTTAAAAAATGCTTTCAAACAGTTCATAAAAGGCTGCAAATATATAATAGACATAATCAAGTCTTTTTCTATCCCTGCTTCATTTTTATAATGAGATCAAAAAATATATGTAATTAAATTTTCTTTTATTAATGTTTTCACAATGAGGCCCAATACTTAGTTACTGTGAAAATATAGAAATTTTATTCTGGAATATGATAAATTAAAAGCTTATTTTCAAAAGTGGTAATCTCTAGTTATTTTTTAAATTGCAATAACATTAAAACTTTACGTCTATAGGCATCCCCTACAGTGGAATTAAAACATAGGTATTCATTTTACTTTGAGAAATATAGTGACACTGAGTCTTGAGTTTTCAAATATCTCTAGATTTTGGAGATGTTAAAATCAACTAGTGAGTCTAAAATGTGTTTAAATTTAATGAAAAACTAGCTGGAGTTCTACATTATACTGATCAGTTTTGTTTTGGAAAGAATGCCTAAAAGGTAGAGTAGTTAAGGTATTAATGTTTAAAATCCAAATGAACTCACTTCTCATTTTATTATCTGGTTCAGATTCAAAGACTTCCAGTGTGAGACCACATCAAAAAGATTTATCCTTGATCTCCCCAGTGCTGTAAACAGTGGGTGGTTCTGCCACAGAAGCGGTGAGAAAACAGATATCCAGAATTTTTACTTTGAAAGAGCAAAGGAGTGATAAATGATCTCCTTCCCTCCTCTCTAATTCATTACTTGTTTATTTTGCTATTTATACACATCTTTTTCTCCTCTCCAAGAAGCTCTCTCCTACTTAGTAAAATACAAAGAGAGGAGAGTTTTGGTTCTCAAACTCTCTGCAAGTTCAAATGACAGCACATCCTATCGGAGCTTTTAGTTCTGTAGAAATTCCAGAGGGCAGTTTCTCTCTGTTACCTATGAAGACTGGCAGCTGGTAAGTTCTCAACTTCTGAGAAGAGAGTTGAGTTCATTAAAAAATTCTAACATTTATATAATGACTTTCATTCTTTTCATCCTCAGAGTACTTTGAAAACATTAAACTAATTAAGTGAAAACAATTTGTGAGTTAAGGCATACTTATAAACAACTGCCTGCCATTGCAAGAAGCATTTGTTCTTGTTTGTTTGCCTGTTATTTCATTACTAGGCTTATGCACAGCTTTTTTTATTTTACTGGATTTATCCAAAACACCAAAGACCAGGAATGGAAATGCCTCACTAAAAATCACCTTTTCACTGTTCTATAAAATTACCATAACCACCTACCCCTTTCTCTCCTACCTACACAATCCTAATTCATTTGTTAGGAGTTATTAGGAGAAGTTTATCTAAAGAAACTATACTTCCTTTAAAAATAAAGTTTCTCTTAATTTTACCTCTTTTTAGTCTCAATATTTTATAGACTAACCAATGATAAACTTAGATGATACAGACTCTTTATCTAATTAATATGTTTTTAAAAACTCTAAACTCTCTTAAGTAATGTGAAGCATTTCATAAGGAAACTTCACACATACATACAGAACTTTTCAAGAGCTTAAATGTACATCTGAAAAACTAGAAGTTTACAGCTCTAAAAGTTACCTTTTTTGGCAAAAGTTACTTCTAATTTTCAAGGTTTAAAGATTAAAATGTGTTTATGATTAACCAACCAGAAAAGGATAATGGAAAAAAAAGATTGACATTAAATAGTTATGTTTCTAAGTTACCTCTCTTTCTTCGTAAGAGAAAAGGTATTTTATCAATAAATTAAGGACTACATTTTTTTCCCATTTATCATTTCAAGAGATCAAAGTAATTGCCTTGTCAATTTGTATGGAACGCAAATAAAATTTTTCAGGTATAAACTAGGAGCTGATCTTAGAAGAAACCTATATGAACAGTTAATTAATAGATGGAATATCTTAACCATACCTACCTGGTTTTAGACACATGAGACTATTGTTACTATCTAATTAATTCTAACTACTAGGGAAGAAATAGGTAGTCTCAACATTTTGAATTGTGTAAGAATTAATATGATAAAAATCTCATAGCAAAGCTCTTTATTAATTCATTTGATTGAGAGTTTAAAGTTTTAATTGAGAAACTATAGATGTCTGGAGAATTTCAGATCTGAAGGAGCTAATTTGTCTAATTTTCTCATTAAACAAACAAAAAATGCATTCTGAAAATTTGAGTAATAGGAAACTTGAATACCAACTTTGTAACAGAAGTTAGAGTACAGTTATGCCAAGTGATCTCTCCACCGCACCAGGCTGCTTTTATATCTAATTTGAGAAACCTACTAAACAGGCACAGTTCCAAAACACTTCCTATGATGATGCAAAATTTTTTATGTGAAGGGATGCTACTTGGCACCTTCTACCCTTAATTTGCTTCAATTGTAAAATAAGGGATTGTTTGAATTCGCTCTTAGTTTCTGAAGTATGCTGATAATTTAATAGTGATAAAGGTTTTTTTATTGACCATGAATTGCTTAGCCTCTGCAGAATACAGTTCTGCTACCAATGAATCAGGAGTTCTTAACTTATTGTGTACCAGTGACTTTTTGGCAATCTATATAAAGCTGCATATCTTTAGTTACCTGTAAAAAAAACCTTTAAAAGTTCAAATAAATTATGTAAAATTATAAAGGATATAAATTATTTTGAAATGCAAATACCAAAATATTTGACATTAAAATTTATTTTATAATAGTATATGTGTTCCTTTATTAATGTTTTTACATCACAGATATAATAATTAAACAAGGAGCAGAGGATTTACCTTGGTAGAACAAGTGCTTAATATCTGAGAGGCTCTGGTTAAAACCCCTAAAACACTAAAATCATTACATTAATTTTCTAAGTAGTAATGATGTAAACGATATCATTAAGAAACTACAAAAAATCCAAAATGTATATTAAAATATCTATGATTTCTATTGGCAAAACAGTTGTAAGCACTACTATCTATTACGATTTTGTCTACATTTATAATTAAAATAAGTAATAAATTTAACTAGAAATTGCTAAAAAGGGAGTTGTAATTTTGTTTTCCTGTCTAAAATCATGTACTCTTTAAAATCTAACCTCACAGATCACAAAAGTTCTCAGAGGTTTGAATCTTCTGTTTCTCATGGGCTATATTTTAGAAAATCCTATTTGTTCCAGTTCAATCTCTTCCTTTCACTGTCTGTTTTTTCTCCTGTGACCAAGATACTTCTGAAAATTCCAGAACTGCACATATTCATCCTCCAGTTCAGTTTCTGGGCAATGACTGAAAGTAACATCTTTGAACAATTGATCTTGTTTCACAACATTGCAGGAATTTGCTGCCGGCCTTGTTAATATTGCAAGTTGCTAGAAACACTTTTGTGCTTTTACAGAAATAGCAGCATTACCAACTCAAGCTCTTTTGAAATACAATTGCATGATAATGACAGCGACCACTAGCTCTGCTAAGCTGTAATGAATTACAGTGCTAAATCTGAACTGAATATTTTAAACTGAATACGGATCTTTGTATGTGGGCCTGTTAGGATCTATGCTTTCTAACCCTGACAGAGAGGGCTGAGGTGACTAAAAAATCAGGTTCCATGGCCTACAAATGGGCCTTAAGGCTTTGCATGCTCATTCTAAGGAATACACTCTGTTAGTCAGACTGTTAGAGTTGAATGAAAAGGATTCCTTTGCTCCAGCTCCCATGACCAGCTTTCCTGTACATATTCTTATTTCCTTCAGTATGGATTTTCATGATGTTTTCACTATTGTTGTTTATTACTGTTATCTCATTTTAAGTGTGCATTTGATGCCCTCAGCAGTTGATCTGCAGAGTATAATATAAATAAAATTGCCTCAACATAAGACTGCAGATGGTGTTTAAATTTGTTTTTCTTGTCTCCACATGAAATCACAGACGCATTTAATTTATTTTCTTCTCTTTTGCTCATTTTCTTTTTCACCTATGACAGAAAACACCTGTAATTAACTCATGTTAAAAAAAAACATGTTTTTCAAGAAACTTGTGCCTTTCTTCTTAAAACATATCTTTTAAAGGTAATTTAATTTGCAATGATCTTAAAATATACATGAAAGATATTGGCCAGATTTATTTTTCAACAATTTTCTGTATCCTCTTGAGACAAAAATTTCTATCCCAAAACAGACATTATATAATTGTATTAAAATATCATTTTTAAATACCTTACAAATGAGAATATATGTGTACATACAGTAGGTAGTCTCAAAAGTAACCATGGAAACAACTAGAATCTAGCAATATTTTCACAATTTGTTTTACCTGTTCCATTCTAAGGGCTATGGATGAAGGGATAAAAACAGCTACTTTCACCTAAGAGGCATATTCTCACTTAGAAAATCTAACATAGTGCAAATAACCAAGAGTGTATTTATTATATGCAAAGATGTTACACTTATTGTTTGTATTAATTAAACTCTCTGAGTCATCCTGGCAATGCTGTTGTAGTTCATTTTACAGGTGAGAAAAATGTGCTTTACAATGGATAAATGACAGACCATGGAGCCCATAAATGCTAAAGTCCAGATTCCAACTCCAAATCTTAAAACACATGTTCTCTCCACTATGACAAACATGTCTTCCAAAGATTAGGTGAAACTTCCACCACCTTACTGTTCTGTAGTTCATTGCTCAGTGGGTGGGGCTTGGGAAATCTTGACTTGAACTAACATCCTTCTCACAGGAATTGACCGCTTTGAGGGGAGGCATATTGTCTAAGGAAAGTTGAATTCTAATGTTCTACACATAAGAAGTATTTTATTTGTGAGTTCTATTGTTTAGCAGAGTTGTTCTAACTAATTTCTTAAGAGCTACGTTCTGCAAAAAATAAGAACAGCAACAATACACAACAGAAGGAATCATATATTCACTTCATTTCAAGACTTTTGGAGCTGCTGCTTCAGTGAGAGAAGTTTCTGAACATGGTAGAAGCATCACTATCCAAAGATAATGACTTTCTTGAAGACACAAATTAGGCTATTTGCTTATTAATTATTGCCTTCCTATAAGAGAAAAATTTTTAGCAATAAAACTATTAGAACTTGGGATGTAAGCTTCGGTTGGTAATGTTCTTTCCTAGCATACTTAAGACGCTGACCTTGATTTTCAGCAATGCAAAACAAAACAAAACAAAAAAGAGAATGAAACATAAAAGTGTTATTAATACTAGAATACATTAAGAAGTGATTAAAAGCCTGTGAACATGTAAGTTAAATTTTTCTAGGGAAGCAGAGAGAGAAAACTGCTCAGATATTGATATAAATGAGTAAATAGGAGGTAAATTGGGAAGTATTAGTGTGTCTGCAATGGTGATTTCAACCCTTATAATAAGAACTCACTCTCTTCAATATTTAAGAGAATAGAGACCATTCATGATGTATCTTAGTTCATTTTCTGGTGCTACAAGAAAAATAACCAAGGCTGACTACTTTATAGAAGAAAGGGGGCTTATTTAGCTCATTCTTTGGGGGACTGAAAGTCCAAAATTTGGAGCCCCTGACCTTTACTGAGGTCTTCATAGTGGAAAGGATTACAGTATGGGGGGGGGTGTGTCAAGGAAGCCACTTGGTAAGATGGGAACCCAAAGAAATCCAGGGGATCACTGTTTTATAAGAACTTGCTCTAATGGGTACTAAGTACCTGAGCATGATTAAAACCCACTGTTTAGGGCAAAAGTGTAAATAATTCCCTGACTTAATAAAGATGCATTTAAAGTATAGATTTCATTAATATATCAGTTCATCAATTTAAAAAATTATATCACAGTAATTTAAAAAATTATATTACAGTAAAAGCTATATTGGCATTAATATTCTCCCTCACTTCAAACACATTTATTCCATCATTCTTGCCACTTTCTGAAGTAGTTCTTAAAGTTCTCTTTCATTAGTGTCTTTACAAACTGTGATTAAAATATGGTGAATGCTGTTCCCAAGTATCATCCAACAGAAAGACAGTTCCTAAAAACATTACAATGTATTCTCATAAACCTTATTCACTGCATCTGAGGCCGTGAAGCTTCTTGTTCTTCTCCAAAGTCAAGATGACCATGAAAGTAAATATTTTGAATTAATTCAGGGTATTTAAGCAGCCACAAATCACAATTAAATGATATCCACTGTCTAAATCAACATGGATCAAAATAACTCACAATGATATCAAGACTGCAAACATGAGCAATTTTGACTTGCTTGACATAGAGAAAGCAGCCACATCTTTAACCAGAAATAAAATTCTCCTTAGAATTGCTTGGAAACATACCTAGTAATTATGAGGCATCTCTCTGTCAAATTGAAGCACTTTAATTTTGTTTTTAAAGATAATATTGCAGATAAAAATATCACTAAATGTTCTGACTCAGTGTAAGCCCAAAGTAAGAACATGCTTATATCACTAACATTATAGAAATATAAAACATGCAATTATATATATCACTTCTAATTTCATTCTCATGCATTAGATTGCATTAGGGAACAGCTGGTTTATGAAACAAGCTGGTTGAATTGTCCATGAAACATAATTAATTTTGTGCAGAATACCACTCTAGTGGGTATTTGCAAGAAATAATTAGAGTTCCCTCTGATGCCAGGAAATGCATCTTACCTTATTTTTATTAAAATTGATCACCTATGTTCTCTGATGTTTACCTTCTAATTTATATTCTTTGTAATTACTACCAATATCTATTTTGAAAATCACTTTTAAACTATACTATTTATTTTTTAAGGTAAAGCATGCCAATTAAATTTTGTATTTATTTATTTTAGGCAACACAGAATTTCTTAACTTAAATATTAAATACAAATAGTTCTTTGTGGTAAAAACAAGACATCAGAGCACATGAAATTACATTAATCTCGGGAATGTTATAATTAGAATTCCAGAAAATGAATGATTCAGTACATGTCTCAGAAAGTCAAATGTATCAATTTTTCCTTAAATAGAATTGATGTCCTGAAGCTGATTATAATAATCTCTACATTTAGGATATATGTAAATTAATAGTTTATGTATACTCACAGAAATTTCGAAATGTATCATTCTGAAATTCTGCATAGAGTCTGAAGTATATCTGAATCGATTCAGTAACATGATTGAGATTCTGCACCTACATCTATTAAATCTTCATTCCAAAATATATACATACAATAAGGGAGGGAAACGTAAAAGTAATTTTCTCTTAGAGATGCTGGTAGTTGAGATTATTCACTATTATTTCCAGTTGTTGTAATTCAAATTCTGCTTCAATTAAGTTGTAATTTACTTCATATCATAGATCTTTGAGGTTACTACAAAAGATAAACATATTAAATTTGAAAATTTTACTGTGCTTTAATATTTTATTGATGGTTCTATGATCATTATCAATTAGAAACTTCAACATGGAGATTAATTTCAGTGATAATTAATTTTAGTGATAATATAGGAATAATCTAGAAGACAAAAATGGTATTGAATGTAAACTGGTTCCAGAAAACATCAAAGATGAACACTCCCTTTTCTAGAAAAGAGAAGCCACTTCTAGTTTTGTGCTTTCATAATCATGTAGGAGATAGCCAAAATCTTCTCAACTGTATTTTTAGCAATAATAACATGTACATACTACATAAATGTCACCTGTATGATAGCTAGATTGTTCTACATTTTGCTGTGGTAATAAAGGTGTTAAAAACACACACATTTGTTCAATATTAAGTTATGCATGTAGCACTAAACTACTAGGTCAAGACTTACCTTGCCTTTAGAGTAAACCAAGTTGAGCAAAATAGATAGAAAATGATTAGTAATGGGTACAACCTAGCATTGAACCAAGACCTCAGAAAATAAAACTTTAGTACAAATTTCAAATAGAAAATGCAAGATATGTTGTTAAAACCAAAGAAAGTAAAAATATTCAAGAGTAATTCCAATGAATAAAACCAGGATTAGTTGTTGCATCATGCCTTGGACTGTTATTTTTATAGAAAGCAACAATAAAAATTGTAAAGCAGGTATGCAAAGGTGCAAAGAAAATCTGATGAGACAGATAAGTAAGGATAGTTGAACTAGATTGATTCTGACATTTGTAGGGGTCAGAGGCTGGGAAAAAACGCTGCTAGACTGAGATTTCATTTCTGAGGACAGTGAGTTAGTCTAAGAATTGGAACCTATGGCAATAAAGGTATATTCACAAAGAGATGATATATTTTAGTTCTCTGTGTAGTGAAATGACAGATTATTCTCGACATTAATATAATTGTATTTCAAGAACTAGCTACTTTTTTGAATTTGTTAGAAGTAAGTAAAAGAAAATAGTTTATTACAATATGTAAGGCACCACTAGTAAATTATACTATAAAAGATTCTATCTTTTTGTGCAATTGAAACAAAATAACTGCTGAGGTTTGGATGCCAACATCCTTCTTGATGGAGAGGGAATGTATCCAAGATTAATTTCAAACTTTTTCAAAGAATTAAAGAAATCCATGCTATATTTTAGTTACTGGAAAATATCATTGGTGTTAGGTTAAGACAGCTTTCCCTTTTGGCTTTCTGTTTCTTCTTTTGCAGTCTTAAAACATCTGTCATTTACACATATGATACAACTGGGATTTTATTTATTTTCTTTCACTTTTTCTCCATTTTATTTACTAAAGCCCATTTTATGTCACTCTGTTTTTGAGTAGTAGGTTTATTTTTTAAGCTATAGCTAATATTTCAACAGTCAAATGTTTATAGAAAATCATTTAGGTATCCATCATTATATAAGGCACATTAAGAAATTTGAAGAAATTAATGTTTACCTATAGAATAAGTCATTAACAAACCACTACATTTTCAATTATCTTATGACTATACTCACAAAATGAGGTCAGTGATGGGGGAGATACTTCGCGAATTACTGTAATAAAAAAAATCATTGCATAATCATAGCTAAGAACTTCAATGATGGAATGGATATTTGGTTACCACATAGGAAAAATGTAAAAATTATCAAGCAGACCCAGGGAAAACTATGGTGCATTCCAAGGCTAAACAAAACTAGTCTTAATTTTAGGAAGATTTATTCGAGAATAAAGTGACAATATAGGAATGGGGGGAATTGAGTTGTTTCAAGACTTTATGTAGTGAGTATGTAGGAAGGTCTAACAAAACAATACCTAAAGCTGAATTCCAAATAATGCAATAAAATACGCAACTACTTATTAAATGGTTAAAATGGTCTCATGGTTACTTTAACAGGAGGAATTTCCTTTAGTATCCACATTTCCTGGTCCACATCCACTAGGAAGGCAGTTATTACAGATTACAAGGAAGAAACTGGAGCAACTCACTTCATTAAGGAAGAAAGGAGATGGGAATAAAGCATGCAATGGAAATGAATTCACTTCTTCCATAGCTGGTAGAGGAAACCAACTTCCCACTCTGATAAACTCGTCAATATAGGTGTTGTACACAATGATTTTGTATGCCAATCTATGATTTTGCCTTTAAAATCATCAGTTCAAGTTTAAACAAACTCTTATAATAGCTTCATTAAAAAAAGAAAAGGATTCAAATCAGACAACTGACCTGTTAGAACGACATTCCTGCTAACACATCCATCCCACTCCTGCACTTCAGCACTTACTGTATCTTTTTTATAAATGTGATCCCCACCTTAACATTCAAGATTAGCCTGTGACAAAGCAGGGATATGTGAAAATTTTTATCTTTTGCTTTCCTTTCAGGAAAAGTCTTTGCAAATAGGAGGCAATAATGAGTTGATATAATAGTGCATGTAGAAGCTCAAGGACCATTTACAGAAAGTGCACTGAGAAATGATGGAATAATTATTATCTCAATGCCCCATTCACTTGGGAGGAAGTGGAAAAATCAGAACAAGTGCAGTCAGAATATTTGGAACCAGACCTTAGCTACTGCTTTACCACTGTAACCATGCCCAGATCTTTTAATATATTTGTGCTTTTCTTTCTTTCTTTCTTTCTTTTTCTTTTAAATAAAGATTATGGTAGTATATCCCTAATGGTATTGTTATAAGGATGAATTATGTAAGGCACTTATTGTGAGGGACTTTGTAATCACAACATAGAGAGAGCTGACATTTATTTTGAAAGTTCGCTTAAGCACCATACAAATATAACTTCAAAGTAATAAAAAAGTTATTTCTACTACTGTTCTAGTTTCACAAATTATACTGAGGCTTAACATTTTTCTATACTTTTCCCAGGCTCATGGACTGTATAAAAGCTCAAAATGATTCATCTAATACTGAAACTTTTGTTCTACTCTCTTTCTCTGAAATTTAATATTTTAACACATCTTCATGTACCTGTGGATGAAGAAATTTGAAGAGAGTATAATACAAGAAGGAAAATAGTCCATGTTTTACAACTTATTACTTATTTCAGGTAATACTTTCAGCTATTTGGAAGGATTATTAGGGCATATCCTTGTTGTACAATATTTTATTGTCCTCACTACTTGTTACTTTTATCAGCAATTTTTAAATACATGTACCAAAAATAATGTCAGTTGCTTATAGTTTTTTCCACAACTATTAGACTACATGCTAAATCTTTTTCTTGTCTACATTAACCCACGATTCTCCTTCCATTAGTATCATAGTCACATTCAAATAGTGCAGCAACATTACAATTTAGAAAGAGTGCAAGGTAAAATGTGTTTTATTGGAATAAAATGCATATGGAGCATCAGAGTAGACAAGCTACAGCTAAGTTCAAAATACACATAATTCTCTTTCAGATATTCCATTGTAGTAGCAAAAAACAACATATTGCATTCACACATAAGTATGAAAATGCCATAGCCTATTCAAGGGAGACAGGTGTTAAATTAGAGGCACGTGTATTGTTCATATGCTATTTATGTCTTTCAAGTTTGTTTGACATTCAAGAAAGAATGTGACTGCAACTCATGAATAAAATTGGAATCATTTTCTTTTTAAAAATTATACTTTTTTTCTTCATTCTCACTTATATTGGAAAGAAAAACAGACGTAAATTCATCTATATTTCTTATTAGCACCAAATAAATTATGCATAGAGAAACAGATTAATTATGTGGAACATATTTTACATTTCTACTCTCACATTATTCTCTCTCTTTCCTGTGGTTTCAAGTGACAGGAATTTGTTCAGCCACTTTGAAAATGAAGTGACCATATCCCTAACAGCAGAGAATGATGAATGAAGGGCTACAGAGACTATGGAAGAGTAAAAATAGATAAATAAATTTTATGTCCTTGGAAATATTTTAGATATTCTAATGTGATCATCCACAATAGAATGTATTCAACAGAAGCAGGAGTAAGGTGTGGTTCTGTTGTACTAAATAGCTCTGACTGACACCGTAGTTTCAGACACCAGGCCAAAAAAATATATATATATATATATATTTGCACATGCATAAACTAGGAAAAAAAATCACTTATTTTTAATAAATGGCTCTTTCTCCTATATTTCACATATTTCTGTTTTTCTTTTAATCTAATTTTCACTAAAAATTGGATGAGCTGTGTGAAAAGTGCGAATTGGAGGAATTTTAAAGAGTTGATTCTAAGGAGAGAAATATCTTGTCCAGAAAACTAATGTAGTACTGTAGTATGCTTGGAAGACATAGGGTTTGTGTGTGTATTAACATACAAAATACAGTTTATAACTAATATATTTGCAATCACATTTAAGACTCAAACATATTAATTTAAAGGAATCTTACCATCACCTATCAAAGTCATGGTAGTTTAGGGTTACCCCAGTCATATTATTAACAGAGTGTGTCCATGTTTCCTTTAATTTCAATGCCTAGTCTTCAAGTTAACATTTATATTATAGAAAACTTATTTTTTACTGGGGGTGCTGGGGATTGAAGTCAGGATCTTGCACTTTCGAGGCAGGCACAGTACCACTGAGCTAAATCCCAGGTCCCCGAAAACTAGAATTTAAGCTCGTAAGATATATTAAGCATTTATCTTTTAAAAACAATCAAATACTAAGTCATCAAATAAATTAATTTGTAAGTATTTAATGCAAGCAACTTTATTTACCCAGCACATTACCAAGTAAGATTTGCAAGAACTACCAAAAAAAAAAAACTACAATGTTTCTCTATAAGAAGGTAAAAATTATACCTGGGAGATACAATGAATACTTGGAATATGAAAGTAATACAAAAATGTCAGAATCAAAATGAAATCCCTTTTGCCAACCTGAAAAAAAAAGTAAACGAAGCTGGGAGATTATGAAGGAAGAGTCCTTAAATACGATGGCCTGAGTGTAACTACCAAAATGTTATCAAAACCACGGCTTGTACAGAAGCTACTGCAACCTCATACATAAAGTTCTTCTGCAAGGATATCTGAGAAACAACTCTGTTCAATTTTGTACTGATGTTACAATTGTTATTAATCATTCTTACCAAGGATTAGCATTTCAAAACACAGAACCCAGTCCTCTCTTTGTTTTTAAAAACTCCCACTAGCTTCAGCCTCTTTGAATATGCCCATGGATTACTAAGGCACTCATATTCCCATTGTAACACTCTGCTATTCCCAAATAAATACTGTACCATTATTCTTCAGAGAATCTTTCTGATGATTTTGCTTAGGTTGCTAAAACAAATAATAAACAAAGAAATGGAATGAATGTATATTAATACCGTGCATATTTGTAGAAATGTATATGAAGTAAATATGTATAATTAATACTATTCAATAGAAAAAGCATTGGCTTAAACTATTAAATACTGCATTATTCAGAGCTTTTTGGAGAACCAGCAGGATGTGTAAGAGGAGATATATGAAGGAATTAGCTCACAGAATCACGGAAGCCAAAAAGTCCCTTTACAGGGCCATATAAATCATCCTTTAATCAAATCAAATTGACACCCCAAATTAATTATCACAGAGATTAAAGGAAGTTACAATAAATTTTTAAAGGAGGAGAAAGATTTTTGCAGGAACTAAAGAAAGAGTAACTAAAAAAACCACAAATATATTGAATGAAATATTTGCTTTCTTTAATATAGGAGATCTATGTTAATTTTTTTGTTGTTTTTTTCCAGCACAAGAGATCGAACTCAGGACCTTGCAGTTGCCAGGCAAGTGTGGCACCACTGAGGTAAATCACCAGCTGGAGATCTACATTAATCTTTTTAGGCCAGAAAAGAAGTTAGTACAGTCTAAAATCACAAACAAAAAACACCCTAAAAATAGACAAACAATATTACTTTAGTCTAAGAGGCTTCTGCATGGCCATAAAAATAATCAACAGAGTAAAACACAACTTTTAGAATGTTAGAAAATATTTCTTAATCATATATCTGATAAGAAGGTCAATATGCAAAATATAGAAAAATATCAAATAATTCATAAGAAAATAAAACAGTTAAAAAGTGGGGAAATGATGTGAATGGCTCTCAAAAGAAGATATACAGGGCCGGGGATTTATCTCAGTGGTTCTGCCACCTGCACAATTGTTAGATTATCTACTATCAAAAAACTCAAAAGTAAAAAACAAAAAAAAACAAAAAAAAAACAACTCAAAAGTACTGGTTAATATGTGCAAAAAACAGAACATTTGCACACTATTGGTAAAATATAAATTACTATCCATTATGAAAAAATAATACATAGGCTCCTCAAACATTTAAAGATAAAATTACTGTACAGTCTAAGAATTCTATTAGGTATATGTGTAAATTAAATGAAATGAGTATGACAAAAGGTATCTGTTTTCTCATGTTCATTATAACACATTCGCTATAAGTAAGATATATAACCAGTTAGGTGCTCATTAATGTAGGAATAAATAAAACACGTGGCATATGTATACCACAATGTATATACATATTCCATGCTTAAAAAGTAGAAAATCTCTCCATTAGTGACAGTATGGAGGATATTGGAGGATATTGAGCTAAATAAAATAAATCAGACTCTGAATGTCAAAATACTGTATGGAACTATTTAACTATCTGTAGAATGTAATAAAGTTAAACTCATAAAACTAGAAGGTAGAATGGTGGACATCAGGGCCTACTAGCAGAAAGAACTGAGGAGATGTTGGTCAGAGGGTACAAAGTTTCAGTTAGGAAGAATGAGTTCCAGAGAGCTGCTGTGCACCATTTTGACTGTAGTTAACAACAATAAATTATATATTATTATTTTATTGAAAATCACTGAGAAAGATTCCAAATCTCCTCACTCCCACCTTCCCCCTGAAAAGATAAGTATATTGGCCAGAGATTTAGCTCAGTGGTTTCACCACCTGCTGCATAAGCGCAAGGACCCAAGTTCGATCCCTGGTACCAAAAAAAAAAAAAAAAAAATTAAAAAAGATAAGTATATGAAGTAATTATATATGAATTAGCTAAAATTAACCATTTAAAATGTATGTATATACAATAAAAATAGATAAATAAATAGCAAAGTGAAAGAGAGTAGAAAGGTGTTGGCCAGGGTTTTATGGTTGCAGCTATGCAAGACACAAAGTTCAAGAAATTAGCTGTACAGCAAGCTGAATGTATTTCTCAATAGCAAACTGTATTCTGCACACTGTAGATTTCCTATTATATATCTTTTAGGAAACTAAAGAAGGAATTACTATGATATAAGAGAAAAATTCAGAGAAAAACAAGAAATTAGGACATCAGAACATGAAAATAGGCTTATTTTCATTAAGAAAAATAGGGGAAGAGTGCATTGTAAACACAAACTTTTGGAAGAAGTTCAGTAGATTCATATAATGAAAAATTTTGAGCTATGGCTAAAATGTACATTCAAGTCCATGTTGAGATTTTCATTTTCAGAGCATTATAAATTAATCTAAGATGGAACACCTGCACTAAAGCACACAGAAATTATGCATAAGTAAAATAATTCCAAAGGTTTCCAGTAAGATTACAAGAAATAAAATTAAATCTAAAGCTCTTAAAATCTACAGCACACTAAAAACTTGGGAAATACAATTACTGTGTTCTGGGTGGTATGTGGGTAATGGAGAACTTTTGGCCCAAAATATACTGTCAGGCATTTGCAACCTCCAGCCTACAGGGCACTTACAGTCTTATTTCTTTTAATGGTAATACATACAAAAGAATAAAGGAAGTTACTATATTAGGACTAAAATAATACCTCTTCACTCAGTGTGGTCCAGACAAACCACAAGTTTGGACTTTTGGTTTTAATCAGAGGGAGAGAGAGAGAGAACGAGAGAGAGAGACAGAGAGAGAGAGAGAGAGAGAGAGGGAGAGAGAGAAAGAGAGACAGAGAGAGAGAGAGAGGGAGAGAGAGAGAGCATGTTAAATTCTCTCCTCAGAGCAAAATGAATGTCAGAATATTGGATGAAGCTAATCTCTAAGAAAGTTGCACAACACACACTGATTCATAACATAGAAAACAGGTGTATATGTGTGTGTTTTGTTTTTGTGAGGGTTTTTTTTTTGCCTTATAAGATGAGTGAGAACAAATTATTCCTTTGAAACTTTAAAAAGAAAATACACTCACATATCAAGCACAGATTTTAAAAACCTGTTATAGTGTACTCCAGGAAACAGAAGTCATTAAATTAATATAACAAAATTTGGTCCCCGACTAATAATACCTTTTATCTCATAAGTTAGGCAGTGCAGGATTCTCATGGGAAAACTTCCTTTTGTAAAAGTATTCTCATTCCAAGAGAACTCATTATAAAAATATCAAAAGCGTAACAATGTAGCAAAAACAACCTAGAGGACAACATACCCTAAGGAATTAAAATAATGGAACAATCTGAAAGCCATAATAATACAATTATTTTTAAATGATTAAAGAGATTAAGAAGAAAATACATCAAGATGCTGTAAAATGTATAAACAGGACATGAAAAAGACATAGATAAATACATGTAGATAGATGGAGAGAGAGACAGACAGACAGGTCCATAGCTGTGATTTGGATCAGGAATGTTTCCCCAAGCCTTGTGACCTCAGAAGCAGGTTTTTGGAAGGTGATTGGATCATGGAGAGGTTGTGCTCAGAGCTGAATGTGCTATTAAGTAATGGGGTTATTTGGGCACCTGGTCCCTGGGGCATGACCTGATGATCTGAAAGTGTATGTCTCCTTCCCTGACTCTTTTCCCAATCTGCTTTCTGGCTGCCATGACAAGAGCTACTTTCCTCCACCCAAGCCCTTCCATCCTTCTGGGCTTGCCTTAGTGCACTGACCGTGCAAGGACAGAGACTTCTGAAACTGAAGCCTCCTTTTTAAGAAAAAAAGAAATAGAAACAAGATGTGCATTCATTAAAATCAAGAACTCAATTTCATTAGACTCAGCCTTAAAAACAACAACAACAAAACAAACTTCCCATTGCGTATTTGGAAAATGAACAAAATCAAGTTTAAAAATAAAAATACTAAATCTGCATCTAAATAGTGGGTTATTAAATTTCAGAATATCAAAAACAAAGAAATTTTTATTTTTAGTTAATAACATTAACTACAAATTAAAATAGCAAATTAAAAAATATGTACATAAACACTTAGGTAATTTAAATTCTTAAATTTAAAGTTAGAATGTAAATCATAAAATTATACAAATAATTTGGAAACAAAAATCTTAGACATCAAAGTTTATAGATTATAACAACTGTCATACTTAAAATACATATACAACCTTATTTTTATATTAGAAAGGAAAGACCAACTATTCATCAATTAGGCATAAGGTTTATGTTAGAAAGGAAAAAAATATACATTCAAAACATACAGAGTACAAAAGTATAATAAAATTCCAACCAGAAGATAATTAAATATAAAGGATACAGGATGAAAATCAATAAAGCCAAGGGAATAATATTTTTTGTCATATACATTTGAACTGTATATATTTGAAGATCCAATAAATTCACTCCCTAAACAACGCATAATGAATCATTTATGTATATTCATGGGAATATTTATAGAATAGTTATTTTAGCAGCAATTTTATGTCCTGAAAATAAATCCTTTAACAGAGTAGAATGGAAAAATAAAATGTACTCTTTGCTTGCAGAAAACACTTTTATATCCATCAAGAAGGATAAGTCTCTTAAGATTGAATGAGTAAAAGGTCACATACATACAGATTGAATCAATTTATGTTAAATTCTAAAACTGAAAAACTAAAAAATACTTCATTTGGCAAAACATTCATATATGATCCAACAATAAAGAAAAGGAAGAATATCTTGAAAATGCAAGAAAATTAAGTTCAAGAAGAAAGAAAATAGATAAAAGATGAAGAGTGTTATAGACGGTACATGAATCCTCTTGTTTAAAATGGGCTTTTGAAAGAAGTTTATTCCAGTGAACGGGGACTAAATTCAGGGACCAAAATCAAGGAGATTCTAGCAGCTAGCTGAGAAAAGGCAAGTTTATTACATCTGTGTGAGGATGGGCTGACATTGGGAGAGAAAAATAGCAGCAGCTAGCTGGGGGAGATTTTGTCTGTGAGTGGATGGGCTAACACTAGGAGAGTGATATTGGCAGCTAACTGGAAACAAATTAGGCTTAGATAGGTACTGAAGGGGCTAAGGAATCTGAGGTGAAATGTTTATGGTTGAGTCAAGGATAGTTAGCACAGGTGTTTAGACAATCACTGGACTTTTCCGCATCAGGAGGATTGTATACTTGGCTTCGAGTCCATTTGTCCTATTTACTGAGAGATGCTGTTGTTTGCTGAAAGCAGCCTGCTTGCTTTGTCCTGTTTGTTTAGGCCAGGCCTGAGAGTGGGTATACACAACCATAAAATAATTTCTCCTTTTCATTATCCTTTAAATACTAGATGTATGTAATAGATTTCATGAAACTCAACAAAACTATTTAGTCCAGGAACATCGGACTATTGTAGATAGCAAAACTAGTTGGATAATATTATAAGGCATTTAGGCAAGTTTGGGCCCTCCAGAAAACAACTGAGACACATTTACTAAAAGGCCAGGATTCAAGAAGGAAGAACTACTACACCCTCATACTACCCCTAGGGATGAATAGTAGTGATTGATATTCTAAATAGATACCAATCACCTTACTTGGGAACCTAAACCTCCCTAGCCCATTCCTTCCAGGGAAATCCTTGTTCATTCCATTTACCCTTGCTATGGGACTAGCTTTCTCATTTGATCCCCATTACTTAAGTGACTACACTTGTAATTTTATTGGTTGATCATAGTTTTTTCCCATCTCATGATTTCCCATGGATCAATATTACCTAAGCAATGATAATTGCAATCTTATTAGTTGACTGTAGTTTTGTCCCACCTTGGACCAGCCTCACCTTGTAGCTTTGCTCAATAAAAAACCTTTGAGAAATGGGGCGGGCAGGCCACCCACTTTCCAGGCCCCCTTCTATCTTCTTAGAGAGAAGCTATCTCTCTCTCAATAAATTTTTCCCTCTCTTAACCTCTGTTGTTCCTAGAATTCATTCTTTGATTTTAAAGAACATGAATTTGGCGTTTCAGATATCTAGTAGGTTGAGAGTTATACTGTTTCTCTTTTTTGGATTATTTCCCTTATTTAGATTACTTGGTGTCCTATATCAAGGCTGTATAAAAATAGCATTGATTTTTCACAATAAAAATATTTTTTATGAATTTTCCAATTGTCTAATATTTAATGTTAATTGTGGTATTATTGTGACTATGATAAAAGTACAAATTTAACAATCAGTAAATTCTCATGAAATCTCAACATTGAGAAAACAGCCTTTTGGGGATTTTGTTTGAATGCTTCTCTTCATATGTTTGCACATGTTCCTTTTAAAGTAAGATAATCTTTCAATTATGCTGTGCCTGGTGGACACTTGTTGAGGATCAGGCATTCAGAAATACAGCCTCTGTTCCTGCCGTCCCTTTCACTTTGCTTGTCCTTGGAAAAGTCTCTTGGTTTTAACATCTGTAAACATTGAATAAATACTTAGTTAATTCATATCCATTTTGAAACACACACAAGTCCTCTGTTTAAAGGAGCAGAAACAGATTTACATATTGGCCTGCAGGTTAAAACATGGGCTCTCTGAAAGCACAAGCAGCAGGAAATTCTAGCATTAGGGACATTCCATTGAAAATGGCCTGCCCCTGGGTACATAAGTTGAAATTCATGTACTATCTCAATAGGAGCTTATCTTCATTGCCCTATGGGAGGAAAATGCAGAGAAAGTGAAGGAACAGTAATGAGCAAAGCTGAGATTCAATTGTTGAAAATGTGTGAGGAAATTGTACTTTGTTTTCTGTCTCTCTACTCAAATTAGGGTTTGTGTGTGTGTGTCTGAGTAAGAGCAAGATTGTATTAATTCCGCTTGCTTAAAACAGAGAGAGATATATAAAAGTTTAAAAACATGTAACGATATCAATTGCATTTACATTTATATATTTTTAATTTATTGAGTTTATGCTTTGTCTTTAATCCACTCATGAAGTATTTGAGGTGGCACAAGTTATATAAAGGGTGATTGAAAAATACTTTTAAAAGTATCATAATGGTTTTGCCATCATTGTAACATGTCTAATTTTGCCATTAACCTATCTATTTCAGTGTTCATTGTTAAGTTTTAAAGAGGCACAAAAATGTTTTTATGTCATTGAATGCTATTTTGCCTAATTATGCACATGCCAATTATTATTGAATATTTAATAACATGAATTTTATTCTAACGTGTTTCTTTTTTCCTTTCTAAATGAATTGTCCTCAGTCATACAAAAGTATAAAAGTGTCAGTGATGTATATTGTTTGTACCATATAAAATGAAACCATATTAGACAAATATTTGGAGCTTTTTATTTATACAATTCCATCAATTTAAGTTTTAAATGCAGTATAAATTAACAGCTCAAAAATACTCATGTAGAATGAGATTATGTACATTATAAAGTATTACACCCTTAATAAAGTTTTCAACTGATTCATCTTTTATGAGCAGTATTTCATGTCTAGTTACTAAGCTGAACAGAATATGAAGATCTGCCCAAGACAGATATTAACACCTGATTTAATAAACAGTAACAAGTAATCTCTGTGAAGATTTACCATAACAGGCAAGCAAGTTGTTCCAAAAACACCAGCTCCTTAATTCTTAACTGCAGAAGATGTTCAGGTGCTGACAGAATATCCTGAATGTTGAAGCTCTGAAAAATTTACTGAGCTCTGATTTATGGACATGTAGTCTATGACACTACTAAAAATGAGTAAAATGGAAGAAAATAAGAATCTACGGAATCATTTCTTAATTTTAGAACTTTCATATGTATTTTAAAAGGTGGGGAATTAAAGCTGGAAACATCAAGATGCAAAATAAATTTAAAGGGTGACAAACATAGAGCAAATTTTCAAATTTTAAAAATGTATTACAGTGAAAGACAAGTCATCATTAATCTCCTTCAAAATATTTCACCTCACTCCGACAACACTTATTCCATCGTTTATGTCACTTTCTGAAACAGTCTGTAAGTTTTCTTTCACTAGTGGCTGTATGAAGTGTGCTCAAAAATATGGTGACTACTACTGCCAAGAGCCATCCAGCTTCATAAAAATATCACTGTGTGTCCTCATCCTTTTAATTCACCAGATCTGGCATCATGAGACTTTGGGCTCTTCCCCAAAGTCAAAATGACCATGAAAAGTATACATTTTAAATTAATTCAGGAGTTTAAGTCTTCTACACAGTGCCACTAATGACACTCACAGAAAAGGGCTTCTAGAACTGCTTCAGAAAGTGGGAAGAATGATGGAGTAAGTGTGTGTTCAAAGCAAGAAGTATTTCGAGGGGACTTGATAGCAATATGACTTTTACTGTAATAAATATTTATAAATGTAAACACATATATTTCAATCATAATTCATAACGC
The DNA here is from genome assembly GCF_000247695.1 of Heterocephalus glaber. The sequence continues at coordinate 46,437,724 of NW_004624731.1, forward strand.
AATTCAGCCAAAGAATTAGTAATCTGACAGAAAGTTTTTCCTTGGTGATTTATTCAAGTTTTCCAAGTTGCTTTATGTCATAACTAGAATTAAAACTATTATATCAAGTTGGTTGACACATATTTCATGGTTTTTTCATGTTAAGGGACACAATTATTTTCTTTTTTTTTCCCATTAAGTTTATTGGTACATTTTTGGTATAAAATACAGTTAC
>NW_004624731.1:46441032-46455832 GCF_000247695.1 Heterocephalus glaber
GCAGCTCACCTTCTCTGCCCTAGGAGCTTGGGATGGCAGCAGGGGAGCTTCCTTCCAGGTTCTGGGACCAGCTGAGCTTCTCTGCCCCAGGAACCTGGGTGGAACACAATTATTTTCTTTCAATCAAATCTGCAAAGAAAATGATATATTGAACTATATTTAAATATATGTCCATTTTGAATTTTACTGATATATTTACATCTTTATATTGAAAATAATTTAATAGGTGTTGCATTTTAAATATTTTAAAAATAGCTTATATAAACCTAATTTTTCCTTCTAAATATAGCTTTTTGAAAAAAGAGAACTTCAGAGATGTCAGTCTAATTTTATTTAAATGAGAAAAAAATTTTGGAGAGTTTAAATTATCCAAGATCATGTAGATTTTCTAGGATACAATTTAATCAACATATAATACAACATGGAATATAAACCACAGTATGTATGCATTAGTATCTTCATTTGTATAATTCATTGAGTTATATAATGTGATTTACTCAACCTGTGATGTCTGTTTGATATTATTTTAGTTGTTAAATTATATAAACATAGTACTTTTCTCAATTCCATTGAAATATAACTTTAAAATATATATAAAATATTCAAAATGATTCCTTGATATATGTATGCATTGCCAAATGATTACTATAAACTAACTAATCAGCATGTCCATATACCTCCTATTGATATTTTTTCTGTGTTGTGAGAATATTTAAGATTGCTTTCACTCCAAATTTTACACAATATATTAGTATTAATAGTTACCATATTGTACAGTAGACAGTGAAAACTTATTCATTTTGTCTGTGCAAAATTTTGTAATTTTTTACATCTCTCTATTGCCACTCCCTGTAAGGTCAGACTGAGACACAATTGACACCACTGAGGCAGGCAAATTCTAAGCAACATGTGATGAGTTTATTGCCATCTGTCTGTAGATGGGCCAAGGGCAACAATGCCATTGTCACTGACAGGAGGATTCTCATGGTTATATGGGGTATTTTAGGTAGGGTAGGAGGCACTGGTCAAGAGGGTGGAAAATTTTAGAGTCCCATTGGTGATGGGCCTGGGGCTGGCTGATAAGCAGGGTGGTGGGTAGAACAGCAGAGTGGCTCCTGACTTCTTGTTATCACTGTGCTCCTGTGGATGAGGTTAGCGGCTCTGTTTCCATGGGGGTCCGACTTGGGGGACCTGTCATCCTTGCCTCTTGTGTTATAAAGAAGAAGAAAAAAGGGTAGGGATATAGTTTCTCATGACTTCTTTGAGCATGATGGAGCTGTGCGGGCATCCTGTAAAAGAGAGAGTAGGGGTCTTTTTAGGGCATGTCTTGAGGTCCTTGAGGCACTTCAGTGTAGCCAGTAGTCAGGAGTAGCTGTCTGGCGGTCATGGACTGGATCTGTCTTTGCATGAAACCTGTCAAGAGTTCGAGGAGACAAGGCCCAAAGAGAAGGATTATAATGACCATGCCCATGTGGCCCAGGATGGGCATGACCCATGGCATCCAGCTGCCCAAGGAAAAGGTTCAGAGGACCTTTGATTGGCCCTGTTCTTTAAGCCTGTTATCCTGGTTCTCTAGGTTTCTTGCTGCTTCCCATCTGATGCCAGATTGATTATTATAAAAGCAGCACTCTTCTCCCAGAACACAGAGCCTGCCCTTTCTGCAGTCATCAAGTCCAGTCCTTGTCCATTCTGGAGAGTCACAGTGGCTAAGGAGTCAAGTTCACTTTGTAAGGTGAGGATAGATTTGAACATTTCTTTTAGATTACCTGAAACTTCCTCGGACAGAGACTGGTTGTGATGGAGGTGGCCAGGCCTGCTACACTGGCTCCCACTCCTGGAATGATACCCAAGCCTATTAATAGAGGGATCAATACTGGGTCTCTGTGATTCCTGGCAAGGGTGTATGTGGGGACTTTAAAACTCTGGTTTCCCTAAGCAATGTCTATTTGGGGGCTCAGGTATACCAGGGTGCATGTACTGGTGCAGTTAATGGGGAGGCTGAGGTAAGCTGAGTTGCCACATAGCTAGAAAATTCTTGAGATGACCAGGCAGAAGTGGTTATGAAGGGTAAACTGGAAAAATTTTTTCAGACAGGTGCTTTTCATTATTGTCCAGTAACTTACAGAGTGCTACTGTGGCCCCAGTCAGGGGTGGGGCCTGACCTGGGTGTATCATTTGACTTTCTTCCTGAGTTTTATTTTCCCAATATAAAAAGAAGAGTGTGGTGTCCAGATGGAGTGCCTCCTCACTGTTGGTAAGAAAGCTGGGCAAGAGAAGGCATTGAAGAGGCTGGCTTTTGCCCCAGTTTACTGAGGGGTGGGGGCCATGAGTTTAGATCTATATAGGGCTCTGAGTGACTTATGCCAAAAGTGGAGAGTTTTCCCATGTCAACAGTGACAGATGGTGCCCCTCATCTCCCTGATAGGATGGGATAAGCTCTTTCAACTTGAGTAAGGTATGTATAGTGGCCTTGTAGGAGCTCCTGTCTATAAACCAGGTACTCCCTACCCCCTCTCCAGCCCCTGGCACCCACTGCCCTATTTATTGTTTCTTAGAGTTTGATGTTTGTAGATAGTGCATATGATAACATGAAATATTTGTTCTTCTGGGCCTGACTTATTTCAGTTAGCTTAATGTCCCCAGGTTCATTTGTCTTGTTGCAAATGACAGGATATTCTTTCTTAAAACTAAATAATATTTCACTGTGCATGTATGAAGGAGTTTGCATGCCATTTTTTTTATCCATTCATCCTTCAATTCACACAGGTTGACTCCATAATTTGGGTATTATAAATAGTGTTACAATGAACAAGATATTTTTATAGATAAGTCATTTTTGTAAAGTATAACATATACTGAAAAGTGTTCAGTGCATGCTTGTATAACTGACCACACAAGTAGTATAATCCTATGCTTAATAAAAATTAGATAGTATCAGAAACCCAGGAACTTCTTCAAACTCCTTGGAAACAATAAGGATATCAGATTCTAACTTCTAACAACACAGGTATGTTTTACCTTTTTGAAGTTTTATATAATAGATATACAATGAGCACTCATTGTTCTTGGGTTTCTTTCAAAATTATGCTTATGATATTAATCCATCTTGTCACATGGATTTATATGTAGTTGAAGTACAATTATTTAAATTCATTTTACTGTTAAAAATGTTTCAGTTGTTTCTAATTTTTTACAACTACCACTACATGACTTTTAAAGAATAAATGTACACTTTTCTATTGGATCAATCCCTAGAAATGAAATGGCTTGCCTGATACTGGCTTTTCTTTACTTCAGTTTTATTGGATACTGATAAATAGAGATATAAAGTACTATATGACAGAATATGTTGCTTTAAATCCTTGAAAAAATATTTTGTACTGAATTGAAACAATAAACAAACATTAAAAATCATTTGTTTATAATATTAAATTTTTCCAATTCACAAGCCTGGTAGATTCTTTCATTTTGGGGTTGGGGGGCATTATAAATTTTCTTCATGTTTCATAATTTCCATTGCAGACTATTTGTACAGGTTTACAATTGATATTATAAATACCATAATTTAAAAATTTGAAAATATTTTTGCTAGAATATAATAAATTTTTTAAATTTTATTAAATTTTTATTTTGAAAATTATTGTAGATATAGCAGAATTTACAAGAAATAATACAGACAGATCTAAGGGATCCTTTACTCACTTTCTTCAAAAGGAAATACTTGGAGAAACTATAGATCCATATCACAAAAGATATATTGATTTTTTTTATTACCACAAGTGTCTCGCAAATTGCATTTTCATAACTACACCCATTCTCCTTCCTCTTTCTACCCTTTCTTGAAAACAATTTGTCTAGAAGGGAAAGACAAAAATATGGGAAAAGGAAAAAAATTAACCAAGTCTTTGTAAATAAAGATGGGGGAGTTGAGGGGAGGGCAGGGGAATGGGGAAAAAATAAGAACCAAGATATATCATGTACAGGTACAAATTTCCAATGATAAATGTCATAATACTTTATACCTGAAATGTACTAATAAACTTAATGAATAAAAAAACAGTGTATGTATGTTTTCTCATTTTAAGTATGTATTGTTTTCTTATTATTTTATCTAGCAGCATCTCCTTCAGTTTTATCTAAATCATTGAATGTATCAATTGTTTCATTTTTTTTCTGTCTATTGTCTTTTATTACCTGGTATGAATATAACATTGTTTGATGAACCATTAACCTAGAAAAAAGTATTTTTTTTTAACCTGGTTAATTCCAGGTTACGAATATTATAAATAAAACAGCTAAGAATTTGATATGCAAATTTTTGTGTAACCTTAATTTTTTGTTTCTCTAGGATGAATGCTCGGGAGTCTCACTGTTGGTCTTATAGTACTTCTGTGATCACTTTTACAAAAGTTCCCATAAAGTTTTTCAGAATCACTAATATTTCATGTACCCACTAGCAATTTAAGAGTGATCCAATTTATCCTGCATCCTTACTATCATTTAGTTTTGTTATTTCTTGTATTTTAGCCATTGTGACCAGTGAGTAGTGACATCCCATTGTAACATTGATATGTTTTTTGTTCATTTTTAAGCACATATTTATCTTCTTTTGTAAAACTTAAATTTATTCCTGCACAATTTTCTATTTCAATTGTTGACTTTTATTCTTGTATGTTTTGAGAATTAGATAATTAAGATACTTATCATTTATATGATAGAGGATTTACAAATATTATTACTTGGTCTGTAGTATGTCTATTCTGTCCATTGCACCTTGAACACTAATGCTCAGCAAGGGAACTACCCAGTTAAATGATTACTTTAGACTTATAATCTCATAATATAATATCAAAATCCTAGGGTGAAATTGAAAATCAGTCTTATATCAAGAAGGAGGAATCCCAATGTATAACTGATCCCATATAAACAGATATTAACTTGTACAAGTCCTAGTTTTTGAAATTTTCTGCAGTAATTATGTCTTAGATGAAAAGAAACTTTATGACTCATAGTAATAAATAATAAAAAATGAAAGAGAAGTGTAAGCTATTTTCTTCAGAACAGAAGTAGAGACACATAATAATGCTAGAGAAGAAAGATAATGTAGATTAGAATAGGCCATGCTATTCCACTGTGTGGTAGGGATTATTGTAATTTACTATCTCTGACATCAGTGCAATTAATATGCAAAGACAATAATTTTGTCTAATTAGTATTACTTTTTTACTAATTATAGTGGTACATTTAAGGTATACAATATAATGACATTCATCATTGGAAATTTATACCTTCCATAATCTGTCTTGGTTCTTATTTTTTCCCCATTCCCCTACCCTCCCTTCAAACCCTCCACCCCTCCTATCTACAAAGACTTTATTTCCATTTTTTCCTTTTCTCATATTTTTTCTTTTCCTTCTTTCCTTTCCCCTACCACAATCCATTTTCTACTGATTCTTATTCTGTTCCTCTAGAGAACCCTAACCAGTGACTTCTTCAGGAGTCTTTTAATCCAGTCCAGTTGACAAGCCTTGCCTGCATTGTATTCTTCAATATAACATCTTGTATAGATTCCTAGTTGTTCTTTAGGTATATATATATATGTATATATATATATATATATATGTGTGTGTGTGTGTGTATATATTCCATATATGTAGTCCATATGTGTGTGTGTGTGTATATATATATATATATCGACTACTAAAATTTGCTGTTATCCATTTTTACCACTTGAAAGAAAGTGTAAAAACTTTTTTTCCTTCAGATCTTTTTAATTTCAACTATGTAATTTTTCAGTTCTATAACTTCCATTTAATTTTATCAACTTCTTTTTGTTTGGTAATTATTTTCTTTGAAAAATTATTTCAGGAGACTTTGATATTGTTTGTTGCAGCCTTTCATGGAAAATATATTTTAAAATTCTTTTCAGATAATTCTACTATTTAATTAAGTTTATTGTTGGTATTCATTGTCTCTTTTACCCTTTGGCATTGCTCCTTCTTGATATAAGACTGATTTTCAATTTCACCCTGGGATTTTGATATTATATTATGAGACTATAAGTCTAAAGTAATCATTTAACTGGGTAGTTCCCTTGCTGAGCATTAGTGTTCAAGGTGCAATGAACAGAATAGACATACTGGGTCCCACTGAGGAGAAAGAAGAAGGCTTACACTGCCATGTTGCAGTGTGTTGGAGGCAGATGTCCAGGTTCCCAGTAGACCCTATGAATACCAAGAGGTGGAGGAAAGCAAGCAGAGTGCTCACAAGCCCCACTTTTTCCCATGTTCTCTGACTCATTGATGCTGAGTGATTGTAGAGGATCAACTCAACACTAGTTCCCTGCAAATGCAACCCAGGCATCCAAGTAGGACTCCATTTACTTATGCCCAGCAAGAAATGTAAGAGTCACTCCCTGCTCAACCCTGTTAGCTCTACATTGAAAAGAAAAATTAAAATGTCTGCTTGCTTACACTGGATGGGGATAGATAGCCATATCCTTATATAGCCCATGTATTCTGTCCTAGCAGGGAAGTTAGAATACCAGTAGTCGGTGGGAGATAACATACTTGCTCAGTCCTGGAAAAACTAATCAACATCTGATTTCCACCATCTGTAAGATGGACTATTAGCTCTCCCTTTGCTTTGTTTGTCATTCAGTACTCTATCAGGTGAAATGATTGGTATGTTGTCAGATATTGTGGGTCATGTCAGCATAAACCAGTGAGGAGAAGGATATACTTGGTCCCACTTCCACCTGTTGATGTGTGGGATGAAAGGTAAACTCTCAGCTTAATCCCACTGAAACCATAGGGGAAAGGCACATTTTTTCTTTTGGCATTAGGTTGACTAAAAATGACTTTCCTAAAAGATTTTCCACTGTCAGATTACTTCTTTCCTTGTGTTTTCTCTAGAAGAGAAAAAGTTTTCTAAAGATTTCTCCTTGTACATATCTGTCATCAGTTCAACCCTTGGAGGTTCTCCAGTGCCCCTTTCAGAAGAGGTGGCAGGAAGTAAGGACACTCAGGAAAATCACCTCTCTGCCATCACGAGTGTCTCCTGGTCCCAATGCTGTCAGCCTTCCTCCTACCATCTTTTGATAGCTGCACTCTGCAGGTCTATTGTATTACACTCACGGTTTATAATGTTGCTGTTGTCATTTTGGGTGCAAGAGGTAGGAATCAAGTGGAGTAGGAAAATTTCTAGTTGTTTTTTTTCTATATTAGCCTTGTATAGTGCTACCTTGAAAATTTTATTTATACATTGTTTTGAATTTCTTAGATATTCGTCCATTAAATCCACAAATAATGACAGTTTTATCACTTGCTGTCCAATGCATTGTCTTTTTTTTTTTTTTTAACTTAAGATTTTGGTTCCAGGCCGGGGATTTAGCTCAGTGGTTATGCCACCTGTCTTGCAAGTGCAAGGTCCTGAGTTCGATCCCCAGGACCAAAAAAAAAAAAATTTTTTTTGGTCCCTATAGAGTATTGAAGTCATTAAGTAACAGTGATAATTAGTCTTTTTTGTTTTTTTGGTACTAGGGATCAAACTTAGGACCTTGTGCTTGCAAGGCGGGCGGTGGCACTAGTGAGCTAAATCCCAGGCCTGATAATTTTTCTTTATTTTTCCCAATTTGAAGATATGTTGCAATATTTACCATAAAATAAGTTGGGGATGGTAATTTTTTTAACTTTCATTTTGTGGTTGCTGCAATTCTTTTCCAATATTAATTGGTAAGTACAACATCCAATGCTATATTTTATACCTTTTTTGTGTTAACATGATGAAATATTTTTTATTCTTTTGAATTTTTTCCTTTTATTTATTAAAATGTTATTTACATTGAATAAAATTTACTAATTTAACATGTACAGTGTGTCAATGTTGATAATTTTATACAATGAAGTAACCACCATTGCAACCATAGAACACTTTCTACACCATCAAACACTATACTTCTTTTTTCCATTTGAAATGAATCTCCTCTTCTAGAATCATGTTCCAAGCAATCACTGAAATGATGATTGTCACCACAGTTTTGTCACCAAATTTTATTTATTATGATCTTTTTTGTTTCACTCCCTTTATTTTATATGGTTTTCAGACTCAGCAAGTTGTTGATTACATTAACATTTTGTTGCTGCATAGAATTTCATGATATAGATATGTGACAATGTGGATTATTCATTGATCATTTGATGGACATTTTAGCATTCTTTTAAGACTATAATGAATGATCTGTTATGAATATTAGCATTAATTATGTAAGGTGTTTGAGTGCCATAAGTTTTTTATTTATATTTTAAAATAAATAGCTGGAAGTAGAATGATTGTGTCTTGGGGTAAATATATTCCACACTTTTTTAAAGTGGTTGTTCTAGTTTTAATACCTATTAGCAAGATGTAAGAAAGATTATGGCTTACATCTCACCATTTCCTAACTGTGGGTTATATTTTTTCCTCAAAATTGACTTAGCTAAGTTTCTCTCTTTGCGGGGAGGGGTAACAGAAATTGAATTTAGGCCCTTAAATATACTATACAAATGCTCTAACATTGAACCACACTTGTAGACCTTTTTATTTTATTTTTATTTTGAGACAGGGTGTTGATGTATTTCTCAGCTTGGCCTTGCACTTGAGCTATCTTACTTCAGGTAAATGAGTATCTGTGATTACAGATCTGAGCCACAATTCCCAGCTTCCTTTAGCTATTCAAAATCATTACCTTTCTATAATATAAAAATCTGTTGATTTCAAAACTAAATTGATAAGTATCTCTTAATATGGAGAAGATTTAAGGAACTTTATTATTCAACTTACCACATCATGTATAAATACATACTTCTAAAAACTTTAAAATGGACATTATTTTTAAATTGTCATATAATATAATTTTAAAGGCCACATTCTCTTTCACAAAGCATATAGTATACTTCTTTAAATACAAACAAAATTTTAAGTATTAAAACCAGTTACAAAGCAATATTTGCCAAATATTTTGAAATAGCAACATAACATTTAAAAATTATCCATAGGTCAAAGAAAAACCTCACCAAAAAATAGTGAGGTATTTCAAACTGAATGACAAGAGACAACATGTTGAACTTTGTAGGTATAGGTAAAGCTGTGCTAAAAGGGAAATTCATAGTTTAAATCTTATATGAAGAAAAGGAAGGATTCTAGGACAATAACAAAAGCTCAAACTTAACAAGTTATAATGAGATATAATTTACAATATAAGCATAAATAGAATATAAGAGGAAAAATTAATTTTTGACATGACTACTATTAAAAAGATAATCAACAAGTCAATGTGTTCTATAACAATGAATAAATTAATAGTGATTCATAATCAAAACCTAAGGAACTGACCAAGTATAATCAAAGAGAACACAAAGTTATGAATAGCAGAAGTGAAGGAGAAGAGAAACAACAGAAAGTTTAAAAATATGGATTAAGGAAATATTATGAATAACTTTGTGCTAACACATTTACAACTTAAGTGAAACAGACTGATTAGAGAAAATGAGTTACCATAATTTGTACAATCCAAATAGCCCTATTTTGTTAAACAAACAAAGGTGAATTCTATCAAGCATTTAAGAAATAATAACTCTAATCATACAAGAACACACAAATCCCAGCACAATTTTCTGAGTACAAAATTGCTGTCCAACTGAAACCATATATAAAATAGAAAATAAAATTAAGATCAGTTACTCACAGAGACAAACAGCAAGCCAAACAAAATATTCATAAATTAAATCCAACATTATATGAAAAGGTTACAACATCATTAATGAGTGACGTTTTCTCTAAAAACTCATTTTAATAAAGCATTAGAAAACTCAGATTAAGAGAAGTAAAAGGAAACATTAATCACAATGAACACAAGAAAAGTATTTGCAATAACGTAGCAATAAATTGTTATAAGAAAACAAAGATATGCAGGATGTTCTTGAATCTAATAAAAATCTTCTATTAAAAAAGCCAATCTAACTTAATCATACACTTAATAATGAAATAGTGAATATTTTTCATAAAACCAGAAAGAAGGCAATGATGTGCATTTTTGTGTATTTATTTGACTATTCTTTGATTTCTTAATAATTTATTAAGACACATGTAAGCACACACGTGCACACATATGCACAGACACACTCAGCTTGGCAAAATCCTTGGACAAAGAAGTGTTCACAAAAGAAAGTATAGGAATCACCAATAAAAACATTTTATGAAGTAGTGCTCAACATCACTAATAATCTGAAAAATTCAAATGTAAACCTAGTGAATTAACCTTCACTGAATGATAGAATGGCTGAACACCTACAGTATTAAATATTGATAAGGAATTGAATCAACTACAACTTTGTACATTTCATCTATTAGCATAAATTCATAAAATCACTTTAGGAAGCTATTTGAAAATGTTTAATAAGGCTAAAACTACACCTATTTTATGATCTAACAAATGTACTCTTCAAAGTTATTCAAGAGAAATAATTTTGTTCACTGAAGATTTTTAGAAGAATATTCTTTTTTTAATGAAAGAAGATAATTTATTTGAAGATGGAATAGGAGGAAGGGAGAAATGATTGATAGCTACTCTGAACAACTAGGGAGAATTAAAAAGTGAAGTCCTTCTATAAGAATATTCTTAGCAACTCTGTGCAGAATATCTAAAATCTGAGAACCCCACAAAAATTTGTCAGTAGCACAACTGTTAAACAAATTATATGGCATTCATTCATGAACAAATAAACGTGATACAAAGGAAAGGAGTATTGATACACATAAGGATAAACCTCAAAAATAATATTTTGAGTAAAAAGACTCAGATAAAACAACATGCTATATGATCCTATTTACATAAAATTCAAGAATGATTAAAATGTAGTGTAATGGGATAAATATTAGAACATTTCTTGGTTCTACATCGGAAGGAAGCATTTATTGGAAAGTCACTTAGAGAAATTTTTCAGTTGGTGAAAATGTTTTACATTTTATTGGTGTGGTATTTACATGGTTACACATTTGACAACACTTTGTTTCATTGTATAATTATTATGCATTAATAAAAACAAAATAAAAAGCAAATTGACCTACTTTATGAACAAAAGGATACTTGAATTTCCTATCATTTTGTCTTGTTCTCTATTACAAGTTTGTTCTACTTTAAATACTGTGTAATTGATAATATTATTATGGTCATGTGTCAATAAAAGTTAAATCATTGTTATATGGCAAAATCAGATTTGCTGGAATTTTGCGTTACCATTCTGGCACTACTACTTTTGTCTAAGAATGAGTACCTACACTTGCCAAAATCATTTTCCTACAGTCTTCCAAATTGTAGGTAGCTAATAGAGGAACTCATATCTTATTCCATGGCATCAGAAATGTAGAAGCCATTTTTCTTAGAAGATTGTGACAGACATGTTAAGGCACACAGGAGTGCTTTTCCATGAGCCTCAGCTTGTTCTTGCTCCTCTCTTGCCCCAAGTCCAGCTTGTTTTTAGCTACTGGCCTTGCTGACTGAAAGAAATCCAAAATCACCTACTAATAAAAATACAACTCAAGTGGAATACAGTGAATCCAAAAGTAGGCCTAGACCATGGTGCCCAGAAAAATTGTGGTTGCTACAAAGGCAAAAAATTGTAATAAGTAGATTCTATAAAGGTCATAGTTTGGTATCTCCATATGAATTCCTCTACCATGATACCATTCCAGGGTCCTACATCACTATATTAAAGATGGATGTTTTGGGATTCTGCTTTTTGTAGACCAAAGTACTTCTTCAAGGTTCAGGCATTTAAATTATTTTTAGGTCAGATTTCAGATTTTTCTTCTGATTTATTTCCTTTCAGACAAGTCCCTGTGACATAAACACACCTGAAATTATTTCTTTTTCATAGTTCTTAAACCTGTTTTTTTATTTCTTTGTTTCTTTGGTACTATGACTTCTTTTCAGAACTTACAGTAATATCTCATCTATGTTTGGAACTGCAGTATTGCTATTATGCCCCATTCACTGCTAAGTAAACTAGTAGGTATCCAAGTATTAACAACCAGGTAGCTAAGATCATGTGACCACAGACTAATGGCAGGAGAAGAGAAGTAACTGATATTTTCAGCTTTAGTCATGGCAGAGCATTTTTGCACTCAAGCAACATTCCCCAAGCAGGGAATTACCTAAAGAAATACTGTATACAGAGTAAGAAGCCCAAAATTATCCTTTTTTTGTGTATGACATGATGTGAAATTTATACGTAATTGTCAGTGACATTCTTTCTGTTGTTTTCTTGATTTCCATTTTAAGCTGGTAATTGTTTTTCAGCCACTTCCTAGAACTTTTAATATGTATCCCTCTTTGGTTCAATTTATGGAGGCATTAGCAAGCATATATTCTTCAGAGGAGCACAAAAGCAGAAGTACTACAAAAACACCACTTTTACATAGTCCTTTCCCTCCCATGCTGAACAGGAAGTGTTCTGTCCCTGCTGGTGTTCCCATGGGTTCTGGTTTACAGTCTTTCCTTTCCTAGATCCTCTGAAAATTTAATTTTAAATGTTTGAATGCTCTTTCTGTTTTTATGCATTTTAGTTATATTTTCAAAGCTAGGCAATTCACATTTCAAAGTAAAAACTTAATGTTTAGTGAGGAACACTGTGGTTGTAATTAGAAAGCTAAATATAGATAAATAATGTTTGAATAAATCATCTCCCTCTGATTTACACATCTCAAGGGCAGCTCTATGAACACTTGAAAACTATCATATTGGTCTTGCTATAATTTTTATTTGTCTAATTTGACCACCACCCCATCTTTTGCAATGTTTACTGTAGCTTTTAAAGAAGCACATGTTTTTATCTCATTGAATACCACTTTGCCTAATTGTCCTATGCCAAGTGCTCCTGAATATTTAATAACATGAACTTTATTCTGATGTATTCTGTCTTTCCTTTCTAAATGAATAGTCATAAGGCACAGAAAATATAAGTGTCAGTGGCATGTTTATATCATATACACTAAAATAGTGTTTGACAAATATTCAGTGAATTTATTTTATCCTATCCCATCAATTAAAGTTTTAAATGCAGTACAAGTTAATAGAGTTAAAAAATATTTATGTAGAAAAAGATTATGAACATTATCAATGTATTATCTCCTTAATAAAATGTTTCAACAAATTCATCTTTTATTGGCAGTAGTTCATGTCAAATTACCAAGCTGAACAGAATGAGAAGATCGGGACAAGACAGCTATGAACTCCTGACTTAACCACCAATAACAAGTAATCTGAGTGAAGAAGACATATCAGGAAATAAGAAGGTTCTAATTATTTCAGAAATACTAGCCCCCTGATTTTTGACTGCATTTGGTATTCCAATGCTGACAAAATACCCTGAATATTGAAGCTCAGAAAAATTTCCCTGAACTGTGATTTTAAGGGCATGTATGCTACCATCAAAGATCTGAGTAAAATGGAAGAAAAAAACTTACAAAAGTTATTTGCATAATTTCAGAACTTTCATATATATTTAAAAACCTGTAAACATTCAAGCTGGAAACATAAAGACACAAAGTAAATACAAGGGGCTATGAAGACATATGGTGATTGTTGAAATTTTGAAAATTACAGTAAATGGCACTTTGCCATTAATCCCCCTCAAAATACTCCTTTTCATTTTGATCACAATTAGCGCATAGTTATTGCTACTTCCTGAAGCAGTTCTGTGGGTCCACTTTTGTGAGTGTCTTTATGAGATGTGATCAAAAATGTGATGAATGATTCTGCTGAGTGCCATCCAACAGAAAGACAGGATTGTAAAAACATTAAAGTAGGTGCTCATCTACCTTATTCTCAGGGTCTAACAATGTGAGACTTATATATCCTCTTCCTCAAAGTAAAAATGACCACAAAAGGTAAATGTTTTGAGTAAATTCAGGTCTTCAAGGCAGACACAACAATGCAAATAAAGTCACAAAATACTACTTGTAAGAAAGTGGCAAGAACTACAGGATAAGTGTGTTCAATGTGAGTTGAACTATTTTGAAAGGGATTAAGAATAATATATTTTTACTGTAATATACTTTTAAAAATTATGATTCACTGTATTTTTCAATCATACCTTATACACTTGTCAAATTTTCTCATATTTTAAACATAAAAACAGATTCTTTTTGCTATCTTCTTGTGAGAAATGTGTGCTCTGAAAAAAGGACAGCCCCTTTGCAAACCGTGTCTCTATAGATGTGGTTACAAATAGTGACACTGAATTTTAAGAAACATTTACAGAAACACTTTATTACACTATCATCTTTGGTACCAATTTTTTAGAACCAAAGTAATAGAATTTAATATTGGCAAGTATACTTCAGCATTGTGGTGTTTTCAGTGCATTATTATCTTACTCCATCACACATTTTCCTGCTCTTTAAATATTTACTCATTTCATGAGATACAATTTTATTAAGTTAATTCTAATATATTGGATGTTTGTTGTTTTTATTTATTGGAATATGTTTGCAATACCCAATGATTACATTTATCTTGGGGAATTGGTACATTTATTAAATACATCATAATTCGTTTTCTACTTTTAACTCCCTACAGTGTTAGTTGATTGTGTCAACTTGAGTAAATGCCAAACTAAATTGGCTCAGCATAGTCCTGGGTGAGGAAGATCCACCCTAGGGAAGATTGTCACCAGTATGCTGTAAAAAAGAAATGAAGAAGGAAAGATTGTGTACCAGTCAGTATTTACTAGAGAAACTGATAGAACACAAGATATATATA
>NW_004624731.1:46479701-46525731 GCF_000247695.1 Heterocephalus glaber
ATATATATGTGCACCTATATAAACATACATATATAGTATATGGATGACTAGATTTGTATATATGCACAGACACAGTCTAGTGATAGTCTTGTTCCTTATGGTTTTATGCTTTATTCTATTAGAATGGATATTACTAAAGAGTGTGCCACAGAAAAATATTTGATAAACAATTCAATATTCATTTTATAATTTCCCTTTCTTAAAAGAAGCTCAAGTTACCTTATGTATTTCCCTCAAGTGAGATGATATTAATCCAAAATTAAAGCCAACCCTGCAATCCCATTCCTTTTTGGGGGTTTATTTGCAGACATGAAACCTTAGAGAATGTCTTTCGGAAAGGCCTTGAAAATGAGTCTCTGATTCATAACCAAGACAAAACAAGTAATGATTTCTTTTATCTAGATGTCAGTGTATTTAGACAATCTGTAGGAAAAGGTTTCTTCAGAAGACCTAGAATCCTCAAATGCTGTACATTTCCAAGAAAAGACTATTTTCAGGACTGGCCTTTGCCTGGATTCTGGTTCCTGAGCTCTGAGCCCTTGCACTTTGCTGCCACAGGAAAGGTTTTTGCATTTCTGAGGTCAGATTGTACTAGTCTGACCAAAAGTTTAAGCTACTGATGATTAAATCTAAACATTTGTTTTGGCTCAAGAAATTAGGAGTCTTGAGTTTCTGCTGTCAGTCATATTGGTGGTACATGGCACCAATCATCATCAATCCTTCTAAAACATCATACAATCATAGAGAAAATAGAAGGGTAGTTTGCCTGTTTAAATGACAAGAGAAAGTACATTTGTGGGCACAAAGACTCCAGAGAATGTCCCTCATTGTCATTGTGTTAGTTTCTATCATTACACATTCTTCCTGGGATAACTAAGCATATTTGTCCAATCCAGCTCAGGAGGGACAGATAAAAGTTCACACCTGGAATCTGCCAGACAGTTTCCCTTATTCCCTTCTCTTTACTGATTTTCACCTGTACCTTTTTAGTGTAAAAATTTATGCATACGGCCCATGAGTCCTTCCAGTGGATCACTGAGAAGGAGGGTAGAATTGAGAATCCCTGACATGGATATGTTGTCTGACACAGATTTTGAAGGATACTAGATAAATTAGCCTTAGGATAAAATCTATGAGAAAACAAATACAGTTTTAAGAATGATCACTTCAGCAAATTTATATTTTCCTAAACCCAAACTATGTATATTCAGGAAATAACCACTTTATTATCACTGATGTAAAGTCAAAAATCCTTACTGCTTGTTTTCTAGAGAATATTTTTGCATTTTACCAGAGAAATACCTTAAATAAAAACAAATAAGTAATCATGTGGATATTTATGTATGAGTTTTAACAGAGTCCTATGTTTTTCTTTTGGTAAAAATTCAACCACAAATAATCCAAGATTAATATCTGCATAGGAAACAATTTTTATCAATTATCATAGATGTTTCTTACATATCTGCCTTGATAAGACATTAATTAACTTTAAAATTCTAAGAAATGTGTGCAAATTACCCAGATGAATGAGAAACAGGTTTTCAATTTTAGTCCATCACAGTAAAAACCCATATCATTTGTTTTATATAATGGAGTTTATTTAATTTTTACTCCATTTCTATTCCAAGATATTCTTTTCACCCCTTCTACACATTCAATCATTGAGATATTCATGCATCCATTAATGTAATGTGTTTATTTGTACTTGAGTACCAATCTAAAGGCTTCGTAATGAAATGACAGAAAAAATAAATAAAAAGCCCTGCTTTGCTGGGATGTCAAACATATTATCACTCTGTATAAATATATCATGTAAAGGCAAAGTTAGTATTATTAACAATTGGAAAATGAGTTTTATAAATGAAAGATATAATAACTGGACTACCAAAGATGGCATTTTTGAGCACAATTATGTATTAAATGGTATGACAAAACTATTATAATTTAACTTGTCAAGGTTATAGGGCTGCGGTATTCAAAACAGTAGCAAATAGCCATGTGTACCTAGTGAAAACTTGAAGTGGTATTCCCAATAGAGAACATGGTAAGTGTGAAATATACTCTGGACTTCAAAGACTATGAACAATTAGAAGAATGTAAATTATGTAGCTTAGAAGTCAAGTGTAATGACCCCTCTAATGTTGGTAACCACATCAAACAACATCTATTTGTTCTTCCCTGCAAAGGAGAAAATCTCCTTAAGTACAATTTTATGGAAAACTTGAGTAGAAATTGAATGCTTTCATTTTAAAGAAGAAATATGATTAAGAGCTATAAACTAAGAAGTGACTTGGAATATAGAAGACAAAACCTGTTTATTCTGATTAATGATAATTTAAACTAATTTTGGTATAAACAATAAACAGAATTCCTGCAAAGAAAGTATAAATAATACATAATTTTTTAAACAGTTTGACTTTGAGGTGGAAAGACAGACCCCTGAAAAAGAGGAGGGTATAAAGGATAATTTTGAGGATTTGTTTGTTTGTTTGTTTTTATAGTATTAAAGACAATTTTACTTAAATATGAGGAAGATAAGTTGAACATGAATATGGAAATTAAAAAAGAAATAACTGAAAATAAGCATGTATTTTCAGAAGAGCAGAATTTTCTAATTTTTTAAAGTGAAGTGGAGAGATTAGATTATGTGGTCAGTGATTTAGTGTGCCAGATTGAACTACATTAATCTCCTCATATTGTATCTTTAGAATATATATTGGCTTCTGCTTAACATCCTAAAATAATGCTCCCTTTGGAGCAGTACAGTTACATGGATGTTACCTCTCTAAAACATTCAATTAATCATGTCCACAATGCCCAGAAAATGAAACAGAACTGAAGAATGGATAATGTTATATGGTGTTGGGGTGGGATTCTGCAAAGTTTAACATTATTTTTCTCCCTGACTTCCATCATACGACAAATCCTGGATTAAGGATTATGCAAACTTGAACAAAGATACAATTGATTTTTAAATTATTCTTGTGTACTCATTTTCTCCTATTTTGTAATGAGTTCTTATTATATTAGGACCAACCACAAGAAGCTTCCTTATTCTTATATTTCACATAAAAATGTTTACAGGTCACTTTAATTGCAACATTAGTCTTACTATATTTTATAATTAATATTTAATCATTAATCCAATACTATAACAAACAACTTCACAAACCTCAGAGTACTTTTTATATATTAATGCCAAGAAGAATTAATTATCCTGCTATTACCGTTCAGGGTTGATTGTGGTTTCTTCCAAAAACATTATATATAGTGTAATATAATACAGTAGTTAAGAAAATAAGAGAAATATAGTTACATTTTTAATGACAGGAAAAAATTAAATTTCAGAGCCTGTGGTGAAGGTTGGCCATAATATCTAAATATAGTTATCTTTTGTGGGAAAATAGGGCCTATAATCTTTAGGATATTGTTCACTGGTTTCTGTATCATATTTCAACTTAAAATGGCGTCTTATAAGAGGTCAGTAAATATGTTGAATGGTTCAAAGCCAGATTTTCTTTGGGTCACCATTCCCAAGAACAAATTTGCAAAAAGCTAAGAATGAAAGTGACTTGTTTTAAAGTTTATCACATTATGAATATTTGTTTAATGAACAATCAATTTTTGCTTTTGAATAGTCTCTCTTTTGTTAATTAGAGAACTTTAATTCAAGAAACACATGAAAAAAGATTGACAATTTAGTCCTCCTTCACAAAATCAAAGCTTCAAATGATAAGTCAACTACAAAGGTGAGATATTCTCTACATTCTCACAAATAGCCTAAATTCTCCTCTGACTAAGAGAGTTAATTTAGAAGCTCATTAGAAAATAAAAGGATTTCTTAACACCTGTTTAAGTGTCATTTCTCATCAACAGCCAAGGTCAAAACTGACAATTCATGAGCTAATGTAAGTGTTGCCTTAAAAAATGTGAGTTTATATAAAATTTTGAATTTTCTCCTGTAAGTATTGGTAAATCTGCCAACATGACATTGTAACAATTCACCAAGTCCAGGTAACAATCGCTTTACTTTCCAAGTTACCACAATCCTCACTGTTTCTTACTGCTCTCTGAAATTAAGTTCCAGATTTAAATTCATTTTACTTTATTACAATTTCTTGGCTTATATAAGTATCTTAATTAGTAATTCCTAGTCAAAATTAAGATTCTTTTAGCATTTTTATGGAAATAGCTGTTTGATAATCTGAACTGTGCCTTAGCCTCACTAAAGTAAAGGTGAGATAAGTACTAAAGGCAGAACTATCGAGTGAGTAGGAAATCCAGATATGTTATCAGTCTTAAATGCATTCTGGTTTGAAAACAGCTATGCCAGTATTTAATTTAGTATGAGGGAGAAATAACCAACACTGTATGAATACATACTATCATTAAATAAATATGCAAAGTAATGCTCATATGCATATGCAAACACTAAGGTAGAGATATTGAGGCCGTATCCTGTGACCTTAGGATAATATTAGAGAAAAATCTTTTTTGTCACACATCCTTCATCTCGTCAGTGAAAGAGAAATGGTCTGTGTTACTGTGATCTGTCTTTATTGGTTTCTCGTTACAAAATTTTCGAAGGAAATACACTTAAACTCACATCTTTTTCTAGCCATTATATACCTGCACACTATTGGTGTGGATCACTCTAATAATGACTATTACTGCTCTTGACATATTAGTAGCATGTTGCTAAAAAAAAAAGAAAAAGAAACATAAAAAATGGTTTCTGAAAGGTTGAATACAGATTTCATCCTCATTTACATTTTCAACACTTTTTAAAATTAGGGGACGAAAAATAAACACACATCTTAGCTTTATTAAGCCATTAGCAAGAATTTCAAGACACTGAGAGTAGAAACATAAATGGCAAACTGAATAACAATTAGAGAAGATACTGAGTACACAATCAAATAACCCAAAATATACCATATCTTCAAGAATATCATCACTAACTCCCTGCCAGCAAAATAAGGGCTACATGTAAATGATATTTACATGAAATGTCAAAAGACCAAGCCTATGAGAAAAAATGGTATTTAGAAAACAATTGAAAATAAGCTATCACCATTTTGAATATAATTATGACTTAAAAAACAAACTAACCAACTGCATTAAAGTTTCTTTCAGATAGGAGAATTTTGGGAACTAATTTTTCATGGGTCTTCTGTCTTTCTGCAATGATATGCACAGAGGAACTTTTGTTTTGGACTACCTTCACAAGGATGCTTATTGTAAACACCCTTGGAGAATAGAGACAACATCTACATGCCAAAAGCCAAGATTTGACAGATGTGGTTGCAAATCAATATAATATGTTAGACTTCACTTCACCCAGGATTGCTCAGTGGTGGTTCAAACCTACTGTGTGAACAGCTTCCACCTGAAACACTTTGTGTTGGTCTTACAGAATCTCATGGGCAAGAAAAACTGATGACAATGTAAAACTAATGATGCTTGCTCCATTATGACAATTAAGCCCTTTACTCTGAACCAGGAAACTTTTGTCTTTCACCACCATCAATAGAACTGTGTTGACAAAATTATTAGTGTTCCATAGAGTAAAATCAGATCTTTTACGGTCCTTAACAATGAAGTGAGTCCCAAGTCTTCATTTTTATGTCAATAATTGGATCCAGTTTTTCAGGATTTGCAATTTCTGGGTTGTAAATGAAAATTGACTTTTATAGTCACCAAGTATATAGTGCTAGAATTATTATCCAATTATTCAATTATTCAATTTATATCCTAGTGATGTAATAATATTGTGAATTAGTTCCTTGATTGAAGGGAATAAATGAAATTTTAAAATCTTAATTCTACAACAAACTTCCTTCAATAGATTTCTCTGAACATTTCTGCTTCTGACCAATATTTATAGCATATTAGTAAAGTAAATAAGTATAACTAAAGTAAGTATATTGGGTATCAATCCTGCTAAGTCAATCGATTTTGAACATAATCATGACAGAATACAATGCTGACAGTGAGACTACTTCATGTACTAGTAGTTTCACACCTAACTCCTAAATTTCCAGACATGAATATATACTTCTGAAGAGACCATGATCCCTCTGCTTACTGATATTGGGTGTTCCAAAATATCTCTAAAATTTTGGTATTGTTACTGAGGCTCTTTCTGTAAAGACTCATGAAATTATTTTTGTTATCAAAGTCATTGATTCTATAGTTTCCTTTCTGCTCTTTTGATTAAGAATAGCCCAATATTTATTTTTATTGTGTTGTATATAATTTTGTCAAAATAATGTTTCAAAATAATATACAGGTGGAATAAGTCTCTTAAAATGAATGATAGATAAAACTTAAAATAACTGTTTCTCTTTTTTACATGAATACAATTCTTTTTATTTATTTCTTTTTCCACTCTTCTGATATGTTATCCTAAAGTGCCATACTGATAGTGAAAAGGATCTTAGTCTTATTTGTTCCTTATCACCCAATATCAGAGTAAGAACTGGCTGATGGTTGTTATGTTTATCTTTTCTTATTAGGGTACAGGGAAAGCAGATTACATGGCATAAATATCTGAAGCTTATTTATGAGTTTTTTACTAAAGCTACTGTCAGAAGAGTTATCATCTTTCCTGTAAAACATGAAAGGTGGCTCATAAAATATCATGCTGTTGGAATTCCTGAAATTTCTGATATTATCTATATGAAAATTTAGACATAAAGATGTGAATAAATTTTCTTATGACCACTAAGTTTATCAAAAGGAAAACTGTAATTTGAACTAAAAGATATTAATACAATTAAAAAAACAGAAGTACAATTAATTTAAAACATCTTAATAGGCTTTATTTTCATTTCTAGAATCAGGTAACAATTCTTTACTGGATAAAATAACTATTCTGATAAACGAGCAGAAAAGATAGGTTTTAGAGACAGAACCAGGCTGAAAAAAACAGAAACAAAAAATTAAAAAAGTATATTGGTCATTCAAAGTCACTCTCCTTTTCAAGTGGAAACAGAAAGAACAGTAGAAAAGTAAGTAATATCAAATCACTTCAGGTTACTTTGTGCAAGGATTAAAGGATATACAAATTAAAGCAGACAGAACTTCATTTTTATGGCCATTGAGCCTGTATGGGAAATCTGGATCCTTTTTTGCATGATTTCTGAGAAGGCCAGAAAACAACTCTGTTTCTTTGTAGTGATATGAACGTCTATGTGGGTGTCTACATTTTGATTTTTAATCTGGTCTGTTAAGGCCCAGTACAGGAGTTTAATCAAAAGCAGTGGCTTCCTGCAATTTTTATTGAAAAACCCATAATTCCTCCTTCCTTTCTCCTGTCATATACTCCACTTATAAGGGATATCCACTTCTCCTGTAAATTCATTGCTGATTCAAAAAACTATCTAATATACCAATAAAGGAGAAATATGACCATATATATAAAAAGGTTTAATATCAGATCAAAGATTGCCTTTTTAAGAACATTTCCTTAGCAGTGTTTAACTTCTATGTCTATTGCTATTCCCAATTTCCCTTGGATACCCCTTTTCTGTACTCTGAAAAATATACCTGAAACATGAATCAGAATCAAGCTTGAAGAAAGCTAAATGTTTGTAAGGGAGAATTCTCTCAGAACTTTTGTGTGATAGGACTTTATCATTTACCTGAAGGATGTGAAGGTTGAAATAGACAACAGGTCATATTTAACCTCAAGTATACAATATTCATTTTTTATTCAATTTTCTTCATCAGACCTATTCAGGCTGCTTTTTGTCTCACACAGTCATTCAGAGTTTAACAGGCCCTACATGTTCACATCTGA
The DNA here is from genome assembly GCF_000247695.1 of Heterocephalus glaber. The sequence continues at coordinate 46,487,506 of NW_004624731.1, forward strand.
AATGTGATTTTTGAATTGGCAGTTAGTCCATGTATTACTTCTTTTCTAACCCATAAAAACAACCCAACAACCAAATAAATTCACAGATAATAAGTAGTAGAAATGCATATCAGGTTTCTCTCTCATCTGGGTAACTATGTGTCTTTGAATGAAGGAAATGTTGTTGCTAAATTAGAGAAACTGAATATAATGGAAGGAAAAAAGTTCTCTGATTCTTCTCACCTTTGTGTCAGAAATAATGCATCAACTCTCTGCACATATATCATGAATCTGGAAAATTATGTAGTATCTTTGGACTTATCTGCTCCTTTGTGATACTAAAAGTAAAAAATCATATTCTATTAAAATTGGCTAGTTTTCTACAAATTAAAATGATAGCTAACCTGATCAGCTCATCATTTTATTGTACTGATAACACTGATTTATTCTCAGTCTTCCAACTTAATGCTAGTTTTAAGCATAAGTACAGGGCACAACCATTGTTTCAGACATTATAGCATCAACACAAGTTTCACTGATTTAAATTCACACAGTAGCCTTGATGATTAATACGATCTGCTTTCCAGATTTTAATCTGAAAATAGCTCCAATTAAACTGTATATGGAAAAATCATAGGAACTGCATAACTGAACAATTCTCTGGAATGAAAATAAATTTGATGAAACTCATAATTTCAAAAAGAAAGAGAGTTGAACATTTTTTAGGGCGGATATCTTAAAGATCTAATCTTAAGAAACTATAACAAAACTCTATTCTCTTATATTTTTCATTTCATTCATTATTTTCATTCATTATTAATGGAACATTTATATATTCTCCCCACAAACAAATCTGTTGTAGCCTTGTTCTAGTCCATAGGTGAGCTTTTAACTTTTGCCCTTACTGATGCAGAAAGTTATCTGGGCAAAACCCTGGGCACCCAGATTATCACCCTTGTTACTTATTTAACTCCTACTTAAAGTCTCACCTCTAAAATTTGAATTTTTTTTCCTAGCTTCCAGTACAAGGCCTTTCTAGAAAAATTTCCCCAATTTTTAAAGGAATTCTTGAGTTATACTAAATTATTTTTTGGATGCAAGTTTGTTACACTGCACAGTTTAAACAAGATGTGCCAAATAAACTTTTTAAAAAGGTTAATGTTTGAAGGATACAACTAGATGTGAAGCAGGGGATATTAGAAACAGTGCATTTTGTCTTTGTGTTCATAACAGGATCAACAACAAATACGATTTTGTTTACACTTGATATAACTGATTTTGTACACTATTTCAACTAATCCATATTGTAGTTTCATCTGTCTTCCACTACCACCACTTTAGATGTTTGGACAATTGTATGACAGACAATAATTGTATGTAAAAGTGGGAATTTGGGGTAATTTTTCTTTGTTCTTCCACATCTGACGTTACTCTTCTTTGAATTAAAAAAAAAATTCATGGGCATAGGTGTGCCTGTGCTGAGTTTTTGGTCTGTGGTACGTTATTACATTTGAAGAGCTCCTATAACCCTCTAATGTACCCCACCCAAGTGTGTTAGAGAAAACAACTCTATGCTACAATAATCAAAATCAAGTATCCAGAGGACCTAGGAATGGGCTGAAATTCCTTTGGCATGCACCTATCAGGGGAGTGGGGTCAAATATGTAAACTAGTTCACATGAAGCACCTTGAGTATTCTATATTTTCTTATGTATATTCTTTTTTTTCTATATTCTGCTTTTCTATACTTTCTTATTTAGTAAGACATTCTAACTAAACTATAATAGAGAATGATCCTGGGTTAATTGTATAAAACATGTAATCAGTGTAGGTAATGCTTTAAAGATTGAATTATAAATAGATATGGAACTTACTCAGGGTAAAACAGAAGTTCAAATTGCTAAATATTGCACTTATTGTTGCATTTGATCCAGTGAACATCATATATCAAAAATGTATATGAATAACTTATCAAATATTTTTATTGTTCAACTATCTTAAAATTTTAGATATATTAGGAAACAATACCAAAAGTACAAGTAAAATCAAAATACCATTGTTAAGTATATAATTCTAAGCCAAAGCTTACTAATGTCCTGATATAGTATCTTCCTGACTTATTCTTAATGCAAATAATTGAAATATATGTACACAATATTATACTTATTCTGTGTACAAAATTATACATTTATTTATTTTTACTAGTACATGTTATAATACAAAATGATCAATTTATGAAGTCAATATAGCAAATTTATTAATAAAATGGATTTTGGAGATAGACTACCTAGAATTTAATCTCCACTCTGCTAATTAGAAAACTATGAGACTTGAGATAAATTATTTAACTTTTCTATTCCTTATGTTTATAAAAAATAAAACAGAGAAGATAATATACAAGCTCAATATTTTCTTGTAAGGATTTTTGCTGTTAGTAAAAATTGCTTAGATCAACACCTGGTACATGATTTCAATAAATTAAGCCATGATCTATATATCAACTGGATATTTTTACATAGTATTCATAATAACCCAAAATTACTGCATTGTTCTCCAATGTTTACATTTTCCAATATTTTATACGTAAAAATGTTTGATGAATACATTTCCATAAAAACAATTTTTAAATTAATTAGTTTTTTTAATACATTTTAAATATACATAATGATCACATTCATCATAGGGAATTTGTACATGATATATCTTGATTCTTCTTTTTTCCCACTCTTCCCCCCTCACTTCAACCCCTCTTCCTCTCTTTATTTACAAAAGCTTTGTTTCTATTTTTTTCCTTCTTTTTTCTTCTTTTCCTTTCCTCCTCCCTCCTTCCTATTCCCCATTTAAACATTTTCTTCATATTTCATAGTATCTATTGTAAATTTTGGTCCTTATTTAGACTTTTGGTTCCTCAGGCCAGAGAAACTATGTGATATTTACACATATGTGTTTGATTTATTTCACTTAAGAGTATGGTCTCAAGGTGCATCTATTTACCTAGAAATGTCTTAGACTTATCCTTCTTTATGGCTGAGTAGTACTCCATTTTATAAAAAATCCACATCTCCATCCATTCATTGGTTGATAGACATTTGAACTGTTAACATTGTTTGAAAATATGCACCCATGTTGAAAGATTGGGCCAGTTATAGAATTGAAGACAAGTTGCCCATTTTGACTGATTCCCCCCCCCCAACAGAAAGAGAGGACAGACTGGAAAAGTTACTAGAAATTTAGGAAAGTAGTTTATCATCCCTAAATAAAATAAAAATTTATTGGGATCACATTGTTACTTTTTTTCCATTGCATCCAAAATAGACAGTTTGTGCTTAAAATCTGCTATGTGTCGAATTTTCTTTTACAAGAAATTCATAGGATGAAGTCCTTACCATCAGACCTTAGGGTTGGACCATTTTGAAATATAAGAGCATTGCCATATCATTCAGGTTAAGATGAGGTATTACTGGAGGAGCTTAGGTCCTTAATTGAATGTGACTGATGTCCTATACATGAAATTGGAATACAGACGCCCAGAGAGAATGTCATCAGAACATGAAGGCAATGAGGGAAAGTCTGCGGAGGTTAAGAAATGTCAGTAATTCTTTTCAAACCACCAGAAGTTTGGAGAAAACCATGACCAGATCCCTTCACCCAACCACCTGAGCCTTCACAAGGGAGCAGCTTTGGCAACATCTTCATTTTAGACTTGTGACTTCCAGAGCCAAGAGACAATACATTTCTGTTATTTTAAACCACACAAATTATTGTATCGTTATGGCAGCACAAGAAAACTAACCCACTATTCATTGTTATTTCTCCGTTGATAAATGTGCTCTGTGAGTCCTTTACTCACAGTACTTGTACATCATGATGTTTATGCTTTTCTCTTCTAGTGTGTTAACTAGAATAGGATAGACTTTGAACTAACATTTCTGCTTCTTCTTTCATTTCTCTAAAACCGCATGATTAATTTGTTTTAATTACCATACTTTGAAAAAGAGAATATATTGTCTGGGATGAATAGATTTTTCCTTTGTTTCTCCCTTTTGGAAATTTTTAATACTGGCTTGACCTGTTTCTATTTTTAGGTCTATTTTCAAGTTTTTTGTTCATTTGATTTCTTTTTTCTCCCTCAATACAGGGGGTTGAATACCGGCAGCATTGAGCTACATCTCTCATCTTTTCTTTTACTTTTTCTTTTAAGACAGGCTCTCTCTTAATTGCTTAGACTGCCCTTGAAATTGCAATCCAACTGCTTTAGCCCCCCAGTAGCTCGGATTACAGGACTGTGCTGTGTTGATCTACAGAGTTTTGTGGTTTTGTTTTAAATCAATAATTCTGTTTCAAAATCAGTAAAATATTTAGTCTTAGGTATATATTGTGTCAAGGAAAACCAGAAATTCTCCCTAGAGACAGATAACATCAGTATAAAAATAAAACAGAAATTATTTTACTCCATTCACTTTAAGAAATACATAAAATTAAATTCATGTTCATATTACAGCTAGATAGAGGTGACAATTGCATATGGATTTAAAGTGAAATTGTAATATAATTTTGGGGGAGAATAAATATAAATGGTTAAAAATGGAACATCTATTAATCTTTTGGGAATGCACAAAAATTTAAATTAATGGGTAACTGAAATTTTTATTTATCTTTAGGTACTTAACCCTGAGATGCCAGTCAATTCCTTAATTTCATATATCTTCCAGTTATGTGGCTGATATGACATTTGCGATGTTATAAACTTTTTAATCTTTTTAGTGACTTCGTTGTCTGAAATTGTGGGGTGTTATTTTTCCTTGTTAAGCATATTTTCTGTGTCGTATCTATTAGAGGTAATGGATGACAGCATCTGTGATCTGCTTCATGGATAAAATATTCTTATCCATTTTCATATAATTCCCTATGCCTTGGAAAGTAATTCTGCTTCCTGCTGGAAGTTAAATATAAAGAGTTTGATTTAGATTGAGCTTATTGCAAAAATTGAATATGTTACAAAATGGAATGTGTTCTAAGATGTCAAGTGATTACAAATGTAAATTTGAAGTTTGATGTAAAACTTATTTTAGTAATATACTTAAATGTGAACTTGAATTTTTAAGATTCTCCTTAAAAAATCAATTTCAAACAATGAAGCAGATTACTAAGAAGCAGACATTCAAACACATGATATAAAACATGTAAACTGCTTTCAACAAAAGCACAAATTAAAGACCAATCTATAACTCACAAAAGTGAGAATCTTACAAGATGCTTCATACAGAGACATTTATTGATTAAATGTGTGTCCCACTGAAAAAACTGAAAGTCAACATTTCAACAGAATATTTCTTTCCTCTGACATGGATACTCAATTTCTTTCTGAAATTCATCTTGTCAGCTTGATGTGATCTAATGAAACCTAGCTTTTTTTTCTTCTTTCTAATAAAAACTATATCCATCCCAAATATAGTGATATATTATGTTCAATATAAAATGTGAAAGGACAAAATGTATACTATCAAAAAGTCAATGAACCAAATTGGTTTATGTAGCTGTTACAAACCAATTTTGCTGGAAAGCTTCAGACTGTATTGCATGGTGATGGTTTTTCTGGTACATACTCTAATTTTTGGTTTTATTTCATTTTATTACATTTTCCATTTTGGCTTCTCTTTTTATACTTTTCACAAAGATATTTAGGTAAAGTCTCTGAGTTAATAGTAGGCATAAAAACGTTTTGAAAGAAGTCTCTTTGTTAATTTAATATTAATTTGTATTAATTTAATACACATAACTTTTTAAATTCTTCAGACTTCTTCATTTTTTCATTGAAATGTAAATAAGATATTTATGTTACTCAAATAGTGACTATAAATTTTACATAATAGCTATGTGGACTTTTCTAAGCAGAATTATGACCAGTATTAGAGTATTGGGTTCTGTTCCTTTAATCACAATACCAAGTATAAAGAACCAATGGGAACACTGTCATATTTACTGATGGCTTAGTGATCTGTTAGTAACAGGTTTATTCTGATGATTGCTACATACTGTTATACTTTGTGTCAATGAGGCTCTGGACTCCAGAATTAAGGCGTCTTCCCTTGTTTTGCTATTTTGGGCTAATGGAGAAAGTAGAGTAGACTACTACCTTCATATCCTTAATATACAATACACCCACTCTTGTACTAATCACAGTTCTAAATGTGCTTCAGGATCATTTGTACACTGAGTAAATTTCCTGTATTGGACAATCCAGGGCTCCATTGTCCAGGAAAGCAATCTGTCAGCTGACTGTGAGTAACTTATGTAAGAATATACATTTTGGCATTATGGGCAAGGAGTATTTCACAATGCAATCTCACGTCTAGTGACAATTAGGTTCAGTACTTGTAGATATAATACCTGTAGATATAATAGAATAAGAATCATGTGGGCCTGTCACACATCATGAAGGATCAGAGTAATATGGATATGGCCAAAGAGATATGAGGGCACCATTTTTATCAAAAGACAGCATGGCTTCTACCTGTCTTATTCTTGTTTCTATTACTTGCCTCCAAATTGTCTCACATGTCAGAGAACTCCATCATTTTTCAAATCTGAATCTCTTCCATCTTTATGAGGCTACTTAGATGAAAAATAAGATTCTGATTATTTAGATATGTCAGACAACTTGATCTATAGAATTGTCCAATTAAAATCAACAATCAATGTGATAGGAATAGCCACAACAGTCAGCATCAGACCCAAGGAATCAACTTAAATAAAATTCTTCAAAGATTCAAAATGAGTCCATATATTGACATTGAGTACATTGTAATAATTATAATTTAAATATCTGTTAAATAATTGGATTTATGTAATTTTGACTAAGTTCACCCATCACAAGTATACTTACTTAGAAAGATTGTTGCATCCAGCTGATAATTAAAGTGCTGATTTTGGAAAGAAACAAGAAAAGAATAGAGTTGAAATTTTTCTTGCTTCAAGGATAAGAACTTTTTAGCCTTATTATAAGGTTGTATCAAAAAATTAAGATGTGAGGGCTGGGGATGCAGCCCAGTGGTGCCGCTCCTGCCTGACAAGCACAAGGTCCAGAGTTCATCCCTGCTACAAAAAAAAAAAAAAAAATTAAGATGTAGCCCTCTAAAATTGCCAGGATACAAACTGAAATGTAATTTTTGCATCATATGTTTTTATGGTAACACTATATTTGTATATCTTAATAGGGTACATTAATGGTAATTTACCACATGTATGTAATATGCAATCAAATCAGTTTAAAAAGTATTTCTGTCTCTTCAAATAATCATTTTTATTTGTCTTCTTATAGTCATTTTGAAACATGTTATGGAATGCAACCAATGAATGTGTTTTCTCTGAGGCTAAATCTTGACTGAAAGCTGTAGTTAACCTATTGTGTTAAAGAAGAAGCAAAAGTAGTTCTACTTGTATTTTGGTGCTGCCTATCAAACCTCTTTCTGTTTCCTCTGTCCCCTGGCCCTCCCAGGAATTAGTGACCACTGTTCCATTCCATTCTTCTACACTATTAAGAGTTTCTATACATGAATGACAATATGTGGTATTTGTCTTTCTGTGTTTGTCTTATCTATTAATATCATGACCTTAAGTAACACCCATGTTGCTGCAAATAGCAAGATTTCATTGATTTGTCAGAAAGTAGACAATTGTATATGTATATATACATGTCCCATTGTGTGTGTGTGTGTGTGTGTGTATGTATATATCCCATTATATTTATCCATTTATTTGATGAAGGATGTGTATGTGAATTCCATAATTAAGCTACTGTGAATAGTGCAGCAATAAATATGGGAGTCTAAATATCTTGGGGGTATAGTGGTTTCATCTCTTGGAAATTCGGCCCAGTAGGAGAGCTGCTGGATCATATAGTAACTCTACTTTTAGTTTATTAAGGCACTTGCATAATTTTTTCCTGTAATGGCTATACTAATTCTCATTCCTATAGTCACTGTGTCAGTATTTCATTTTGTCCAGATCTTCACTAATATTTCTTGATTTTGTTTTCTTTGTTTGATGATAGCTATTCTAATGGGAGTGAGGTAATGTGTAATTGTGCCTTTGATTTACATTCCTTTAACGATTAGTGAGATTGAGTATATTTATCATATACCTGTTGTCCATTGAATGCTTGTATCCCTTCTTTGTAAGTCCTTTTTTGAGAAGTATAAGTTCAGATTTTTTTCCAGTACTGGTAGTTGAAGCCAAAGCCTTCACACTGAGGTACATCTCTAACCCCCTTTTTTTTTCTCACAAATTTTCTCACCAAGTTGTTAAGTTGTCCAGGGTAACCTCAAACTTGTGATCCTCCTGCCTCAGTCACCCGGAGTGCATTTAGTTGTTTAATTTATTGTTAAATTAGATTGTTCTTTTTAACGTTCAGATTTTAGTGCTCCCTATATATTCTGGATGTCAATCACTTGCCAGGACTTTTGAAGACACAATTACAGCACTAGCTGGGACAAGGATCACCAGAATGCTCTATATTCTCTCTCATTCTCTCTCATTCTCTCTCTCTCTCCCTCTCTCCCCCTCTCTTTCTCTCTCCATACACACACACACACACACACACACACACACACACACACATATCTTTGTTTTGTTTCTTGGTATTCCAACATTGTGTAACATAACATCTGTAATGTCAGTACTTAAGTATTATTAAATCTACATTAAAATATTTGAGTTCTGTAATTTTAGAAGAGTAATCATCTCCCAAAGAGAAACTTTGCCTTCTATGCTGAGAAAATTTGTGTGTCTTCATTTGTTTTTATGCTAGACAGTAGAATCCTTTTAGGTGGAATTATAAACATGTTATTGTATTTGAAGATAAAGTATGGTTTAAGGAACTAGGTCTGGCTGTCAAGTTGACAAGGGGTGGATTGTGACCGTGAATGATAACTCATCATCTTGACTGGATTAGGAAGCACCTAGCAGATAGTAAAGCACACATCTGGATGTGTCTGAGGCATGTTTTCAGAAATGATTGCCACAAAGACTGGCAAACTGAGTGAGGAAGACCCACCTAATTTTGGGTGGCACCATCAAACAAGACTGTAGCCTGGATGGAATAAAACAGAAAGAAGGAACAAGTTGCCATGCATTTAAAAAGCTATATTCTGCTTGAGAGGGTTTGTCTTTTTCTGTCATTGCCTATGGACATCAGCCTCCACTTCTTTCAGCCTTCCAAAGCAGATTTAGACAAGTGGCTGTTCAGGGAGCTTCCAAGCCTTCTGTCTTAAACTAGTGCTACATCCTTACACTCTCTTGTTCCATGGCTTCCAGCTTTTTGGACAAGCACCTACTGGATTCACCAGCTCTCCAGCACACAGAGAGCCCCTATGGACTCTCACACCTTCAATACTCTCACCTACCTAATAAAACCCCTTGCATAAGTATATATTGATTTAATTCCTCTAGATAACACTTATCACTACATTAAGTTTCCTTGGGATACTTATTGTAAATTTCCCTTGGCATTTCATAGATTTTCTGCAAATTGAGATCCATTTCTGGATAATTATTGTATTTTAGAGGTGTCCTCTTTCCTTTCACATTTTTTTGTCCTTCCATGGATATCTGTGCATCTGGTGTGATGCACATTTCCTCTAATTTATGGAAGTAGCTTTTGTAGAAAAAATGCTGCCACTTAGAAGGGATATATGATGTCAGTTTGATAAGTGCTTTGGGATTGTTTTGAGGGGAGCTCAAAATTATAGTCTATTATTTCTTCCTCTGACTGATGTCTGCAGTACCTGAAAGCTTCAATAGCATAGGCTACAATAGGCCATGAATATAGTTGGTTGACTTTGCCATGGACATAGGCTTCCAAAGATGTGTGATGTCAAGCTCCACAGAATGAAGCCCTGACAATACTGGGACTTGTGATGGTAGCTTCCACAATCTCAGAGCTCTTGGATGTACAATATCCCTCAGGTCAGACAAAGGTGATGTGAAGTGTTACAGCATTGACATCCATGGTCCCTAAGTCACTGACTGTGAAGGAGATCTTATTCAGAACTCTTGTGAGCAGTGAGGAAGATTCCTAGACCTGTGATGCCACCAGTCCCAGTTAAGGAGCTATAGCACAAGATAGGACTTTCTTGGGTCCTATAGGATGACTACAAGTGGTACTTTAGTATGTGATCCTGGTAACCATAGATTCAGTTTCTGAAACTCAAAAGATCTTTCCCCAGATCCCACGAGGTGATTGCAGTTGGTGCTGGTGCTTATAGCACTAATGGGCATTTTTATGTTGTTGTTGGAGCTCAAATAATACCTTCTGTAGGTACCAGGGATAAGCACAAATTGTACTATGGCTTTTGGCACCAATATCTGCCAATATCAGAATCTCCAGAAAATGGAAGAATTGTTTTCTAAGGTTTTTTTGGAAGTATGTAGCAGTAGTGTTTGTGCTAGTTATATATATGCTCCTATAGGTGTATGATATGGGAGAGACCTTCCTTAGATCCTACAGATTGGACATGGTTGGTGTTGGGCTTACACCTTAGGTATCTGATGACCTAGAGTTACAAGACATGATGGGAACATTCTTAGGGTACATGAGTAAGCTATAGTGGAGTTGAGACTTGTGGTTTTGGTAGTTACAGTCCTGGAAATTCAAAACCCAGACGGGCACCTTCCCTGATCCCAGGGACATGCTTGAGTGAAATTGAGGCTTTTCCCACAAGAAGCTCCGTTCCCAAGGTTGTGTGCTGAGAAGCAGATCTTCCCTATTTCCTACCAGGTGAGGGGCTATGAGGCTTACTGGGAGCTACCTACTTATTTCCCAATGGACAGGCACAAGTGAAGTCTAGACTATGTGATGGGAGCTATTTTCCCAAGTTTGTGGGATGAGGAGTTGATCTTCTCTAGATCCTGCAGGGAAAACATGAATGGATTTTAGGCTTGTGGCTGTGACAGCTGCTGGTCCTGAAGATGCAGGCCCCTGAGGGAGCTATCTTCTGCCGAGTGAAGCCTGCACACCTCTGGAGCTTCTGATAGGGTCAAGCAGCCAGTATGGTTTCTACCAGTGGCTCTGTAGCAGTTTCAGTTCTCAAAGTTGGGACAGCTCCAAAGCAAGTACTATCTTTGGAGCAGAGGAGTCACTCTTAGATCAGGCAGCTCTGATATCTTTAGATAGTTAAGTATCTATAACCATTTCTAACAGGATCTCACTAGTGTTTATCTCTAATCAAAGTTAAAAAATATAGATTTCTACATTCTTCATCACATCAGTTGATAGCAAATGCATTCTATGAAATGCCTTTTGGCCAACTGTTACTTAGTTAAACTTAGAAAGTATTTTATCAGCCAATGCGGGTATCTACATAACTTATCTCTTTATATTTCTAAATCCATGTTAAATATGTTCCAAATCACTGCTGATATTTCTTTTCTGTATAATTGACATTTGTGTTTTAATTCCTGTATTTTGATTTGAGGAAAATATCCATAACTAGATATTAGTACTTCCAGCACTAATGTAAAGCTTCAAAAGTAGAATTTAAACTGCATAAAGAAGTTCATTATGACTCTTATAGCTTCAAATTGTAATTTTCAAGGTAAGTTCACATCATACTCTTACTTCTAAACTCATTGTTTCTATTCATCCATATGACAAGTAATGCTGAATGAGTGTTCACCTGATGTGTGACATCGCTATGTACAATTTTATATTTCTTCTCTAGAAAATAAATTTATAACCTGGTTTTGAGAGGCAAATACTTCTTTATGCTTCTATATAGAAACATAACTCCTACAACAGAATCATAGTCTACCCCTCTGCACTGCCTTGAAGAGTTATCTATACTCCTGTTGTTACAATCATTTTATTAAACGAGCAAAGTTTGAATACTTATGCAACCCAGCATATAATATTGAGCTGTATTATCATTCCATAGCTTTTGAGTTCATATTCAATTTCTATAATTACATATATGATAAAATCTTTTAGAAAATTTACATTTCAAGAAAACTATGGCATTAAAGTTTAAGGATCTGTTGCTGATAATTTAATATGTTTTCATTTTATCACAGTTCAATTTTTTGTAATTGGATTTTAAAAATAACAAATACAAGCAAAGGAGAAAATAATTTTATTTTTAATATTGTTTTTCATGCCTCTGTGGGAAAAAGAATAAGAAAAGTGAGTCACAGTTTTCAATAATATTTTTATTAGAAAAGATAACCACTTTATTGGAATTTATAATGACCTGTAACAATGCAACTGAGTGAGATTTATTATAGTTCATTACTACATTTCTCTAACAATATTTATACTAATTTTGAAAGTAAAGATGCAATTTTGGCAGAAGAAAATACTTGTGTAATATATTAACCCCTCTTTTACTTATTTACAAGTAATAATGACAGTGAATATATCAGAATATATCAGAAGCATTGGACAGTGCCTATCTACACACGTAAAATAGAAGCATTATTTTCCCAATGTTAGTGAATGATGACATGCATGTTGCTTCTGAGAAGATGTTAATAATCAGAATCTAATTTGTTCTATTAGAATAGAAACCCAGTAATTATCTAGGTCATCATATATCAAGTAGGTTTGATTACTTTAAGCAATTTATTTCATTTTCACACCGAGTTATATTTCCATCCCAAATAATTTACTCCTCATAATAGAAAACTCAAAGATAAGTAATACTTATTTTTTTGTCTTTTATTTGCTTAAATCTGAGTAAAATCAGATTCAAAACTATCAGCACAATTTTATTTCAATAATTTGAAAAACAAAAATTTAAAAATATGTGCCAACAAAATAGTTTTGATCCTGTGATAAGGCAAAGTATCATGGCAGAGTCTGGCAGAGCAGAACTGCTCTCCTCCTGGCCAGAGCTGAAAGCGAAAGAGGAAAACAGAGGCCCATAATCCCTTTCACGTCTCTGGAACCAAAACCTCCTACTGGACGCCGCCACGTAGATATCAAAAGCACCACTTCCAGTAACACTAAGCTGGAGACAAAGCTTCGAAATACACGAGCCTTGGGGTCTCAACATCTAAACTATAGCACCACTTAAAAGATAAAACTTTTAAGAAAAACATATTAATCATACACATTCTGAAAGAATTATACCTCAAGTAAAATAAAATAGAAATTTAAGGGGAAAGGAAAAGAAAAAAGAAATGCATGTCTAAACACTTATGAAAAGAATGCAGTGGGCTATATTATGACACATGACTTTAAACTAAATAATTTTAAAGTATAAAATGTAGATAGCAATAAAAGAAAAATACATCAAATGTTCTTATCATATATCAAGTAATATGCCCTGAATTTTATGCTCTCAATAGCTATATACCAAAAACTAACAGAAATGGGAAATGGGCAAATCTACCTTCTCTCAAAGCCACTATTTACATATCTCTAAGTTATAGTTCAAAAAGACCTGGAAAATCATAAAATTATAGAAAATATGAGCATCAATCTCCTTCTAATGGACAAACTAGAACATCACACCCAATGCTTAAGGAATGTATATTTTTAAGCACTCATGAAAAAATTTAAAAATTCTCCCTGTACTAAGCCATGAGAGGATGTTCAAAAATGCAAGTAAATCCATATCAGAGATGACATTCTCTGATCCCAAAGCAATAGTCAAAAGTTTATATTTGAAACTCTTTTCATTTGGAAATATCAAAATATATATCTATCCAACTAATTGGTAATGGGAATCATAATTGAGGTAAAATAAGTGAACAGAATCAATAAAAAGTGCAAGAATTATACATCAATATAGAGAAATCAAAGGCAATTGACAAAAAGATATAACATTACATTTATAAATTTAAAAAATATAAAAAGTAATTTAAGCTTTTAATTCAAACAATAAGAATAAGAACAAAACAGTAAATTCAAAAAAATAGAGTGGGTCACCTAATACAAACTGTGCAGATATCTTGAGATATCTCAGGGGAGATACCCAGCTGTATGCTTCAAAGAGAAATAGTAAGATATCAAAAGCAACAACTAGATCAAATTTTAAAAGATGTACCTATTTTTGTGATAATTACTTGGTTGATACAGGTGAGATATAATCACAGATATTATACCAGTTTCTGAGTGTTCATAAATGAACATTACTGTTACAAAACAACATCATTAAAGTGCTTGAGAGGGACGAAAATGATATCAGAACTTAAAGCTTCAACATTTATCCCTCCTTTTTTTCATTGTACCTTCTCCTTGATGATTTCCATTTAGGAGTAACTATACATAGTTACTGTCAGCAGCCCATTTTTAAAAAATTTACCAATTCTCAAACCAGATTCAACAGAATAGATATTTATGGATATATTTGCAAGCAGAGACTGATCTTGACCATTTTTGTCTGCCAGACTTTTTTTTTTGAGGTAATGGGTACACAACATGGGGGAGTTGTTGTCCTCCTACCTCCGCCTTCCACAGTGCTGTGATTACAGGCTTACACCAGCACCTGGCTAACCATTCTTATTAACTGAATCATTCCCTTTATCTTTCCTTCTCTCACATGGCTTCTAGCTATTAATAACCCATACAAAATAAGACTCAAGGAGAGAAATGTAATGAAACAAATATGTGCTGAATCTGGTAGTTCTGAATTTTTTGTTGCTTTATTAGCTTTACGGTTAGTACAGATATACAACAATGCCATGTAATGAAATATATTACATAGCTGAAATTCCCCTGTAATAAAGCAGAGAAAAAAATTTTAAAACTTGAGGAAACAGACATGCTGCTTGATTTGATTTCTATGTTCTCCAGCTCCTTAAATAGAATTCCAAATAGATCCAAAGTAACAAGTGATTTCATTCTGTTATCAAGAAAAAAACCAGGTATATACAGATATAGTACATATATATTTGTATCTACAGTATAAAATTATATATAATATTAGTTAATACATATGTGATATTTTATATATATCTATCTATATCTATCTATCTATCTATATATATATATCTCACAGGATGAACTTTCCAGAATGGAAGCCTATACAAAGAGTTTGGGATTTAACATTTTTATTAGCAATACCTGTTTTTAATGGAAGATAGAGAAAGCAGGACCAGTTAAGGGGAAAAAGTTGAATGAGGATGTGGGACTGACAAAGTCCCACCTAATCTGAAGGAGGACCATGGAGAAAACATTACCAAGTAGAGTGTTCTCTGTGCAGGCTGCAGAAAGTACAGAAGTTGAGGTGAAGAGGGTCTCTGGGAAGCTGACAGAATCTTTTTTTAAGTAGTTGAAATAAATAAAATCATAGGTTATAACTTTGTAGCATACCATTAATAGAATTAGTACTTATGGAAAAAAGTATATGATTCATGTTTTCCAGGATGTTACAACATAAAGGAGTTTCTAATGCTTCCCCTGATTAGCTACTTCTCACATTAAGACCCTGAAAAACAAGTCGGTATAAGTTAGTATTTCATTATTAGATGAAACTCCGTTAACTAAAATAAAATTCTAGTAAACTAAGAAAAACAAATTGAAATCTCCCTTTTCCCTAACCAGTTAGTCTAAGGGAAGAGACTCAAAGCAGGCTTTTTTTCTTTCCCATTTCTAACAAATAACCAAAACAGAATCAGCATGTTATTGCCTATCCTGAGGGAATTTGGGAAGGAGTAAATTCATCAGAAAAAGCAAACTAATCCCAGGGTTTAGTGCAGAGCTCACTTGAGATCTCTTTCCTTGGGTGCACTGGCTGGTATCATAAACCCAGACACAAGTTTATGAAATTCTCATATGCTTTATACTCTTCACCCCTTGTAGAGTGCCAATTATTGAAAACAATTTCCTAAATACAGCACTCAGGCTGAACTCCATAAAAAAATTTGGATTTATAAAAGTCTAAAGGGGAAAGAATGAGGAA
Source organism: Heterocephalus glaber (assembly GCF_000247695.1). The sequence goes on from NW_004624731.1 coordinate 46,503,387, forward strand.
GGGAAAATAATTTAACACTTTCAGAGAAAAGAAGTATGGTCATGCCATGCTTATCTAAGCTTTGATTCATTTTCTGGAGCTGTGATCATTAATTCCTTTGAGAGGTCAATGATTATGATTATGGTGCCTTAAATTATCCTGGCATTTGGCCAGTATTGATTTACAGTTCCAATCTATAGGGATGGGATGTGGCTGGAAGAGGACAAATGTTTCCTGTCTTTAGATTCTTATCCAGATTGCATGCAATTATAAAGAATATGATTTTCTAACAGATAATTTAATAAATTACTGTAATGTACAATTTCTCTGAACATTTCCATTAGTCTAAAACTGCTATGCTATTTCACAATTGCTAAGTCTTCCAACTATAGGTATATCTCTACTTAGAGCACTATAGCCCTGCTTGTCAGCCACCTAAATATTCTGAATGAATTATAAAGGTTAAAGATGGCTTTGTCTTTTTCTCCTTTAGGCTGAGAGAATGGAAAGTGAAATAGGTTGAATTATGAACCCTCTCAGTTAATTTTGTTTCCTTTTTTAACAGTAGTCTGTGAAAATCTTCCAGTGCTTCTGACAAACTCTAAGAGAAGTTAAATTGTGTGTCAAAGCAGTACTTCGCCAAAGAATCACTGAAAGGTAGAGTATGTCAGGTACAGATGCTTTATAGCAATTGGATCTTAGAAGGTCCCTCTTGGTCCTGTGCCCACAGTGCAATAAAAGTCTGTGTCTTCTGGACAAAAACACCATATTTGATAATATGACAGGCTAGAAGCATTTTGAAACACAAAAATTGAATCCTATCCCTTTTAATTTAATAATATTACCAAGTAAGGTTTTACACTTTATATTTTCAAAGGACTCATACAAATGGAAAAACATTTGGAAACTAGAATCATGCAGAGTGCGTGTGTGTGTGTGTGTGTGTGTGTGTGTGTGTGTTGTCTCAAGCAGTTGGGAGTCAGGTGAAAACAGAGCAGTTGTAGATGAGGAATATAAATTGTTTTCTTGGAATATTTAAGCATATATGAAACTATGTTCAGATATCTAGTGGTTCTATTAAGTTAGAAACCAGAACTGCTCCCTTGCTATAGTTTCAGTCAGAGTAGCCATCTCCATGAGTGGCATAAGGGAACAGAGGCTGCATGGCACACTAAGATAGACTCTGTATTGATTCCAACAAGTCTAGAAAAACATTGGAAATGTTAAAATTAATTAGCAACTCAAATAAAATGAGGTGAATTATTGTTGTTCTGATCTGGTATCAAACTCCTTAGCACTAGGGGAACTGCTCTGGAGGGGTACAAGAGGTCTAAGAAGGTGTACTCTGGAAAAGAAGGGGAGATTTAGAAAAGAGTGGGTGCAATTTGTCTATAAGAAACACTGCTTTCCCTTTGCAGCCTCTTAAGCTTCACTGTTGCTTCAGGCAGCATGCTGAAGGAAATTGAAAATCTTAGGAGAATTGATGTTTTCTTACTAGTAGCCCCTAAAAGTATGTTAGATCAGAGTGAAAAAGTCAGAAATATATCTATGATAAGTTGAATAAAATTTTGCCCCTCATTACCTCTCACTCTCCTTGGAATTTTATTAAAAATTGATTGTAGGAACACTGTAGTTGTTTTTGTCCTTTGAAGGCACTGCTGGATGTAATTTCTCTCAGAAAAGCTGGGCACATGTACTCAAGAGGACACCCCCAAAATATTTAGGCTTGGGCTGGGGATTTAGCTCAGTGGTCCCACCAGCTGCCTCACAAGCACTATGTCCTGAGTTCAATCCCCAGTACCCCCCCCCAAAAATGTAGGCTGAGTGTAAAACTTCCATATATATGGAATTCAGATATATATATAAATTCTAATTTTTGATAATATGGATTTATTCACATTAGACTTTATTATACATTAATAAATATTTATTTATTTGATAAATATCATTAAATATTTATTTAAAATTATCACTAAAATTTCATGTTTAATAGTTATTTTAATGTTTAATTGTTATGATGTTTATTAATGAGTATTATATATTTATAAATATATGATGAAGTCTGATGTGAATAAATTCATATTATCAAAAATTAGAATTCTCCTAGGTAGATGCTTGTTTCCTTAGAATTCATATTTAAGGCAACATAATATAGGTTAAAAACTACAGGGGTAAAGACAGAAGACTTCTATTTTCTTTCATTTACTGTCATATCCTGGATTTCTGATCTTTGATATATAATTTAAATTGTGTTATTATTTTTTTCAAGTGAGTGTGATAATACTTATGACATTTAAGTAATGTGAAAGTGACTACATAACCAGAACTTATAGCATTCTCTATAGTATATATTACTTGTGATAACAGTGCCCCAGAAGATAAGAACATCATATAAGTAGAATATATTTGACAAGCATTATTATAAGCAAAAATTAAAAATTATAAACAAGATTTATATCTTTGAATCATATGTGAATAAAATTATACAAAATTTCTTATATTAATTTTGTCAATTCTTAATCATCATCAGTAGTAAATACCTCTGATTGCTTGATACAGATAAAAAAACTTATTAAATAGGTACTGATTGGGTCCTGAAATCACTGAAAATTTTTCTAATCAGGACAAGAGCCTATAGAAGCCAGTGAATTGGAAACACCACCATAGAGTACAGTAATTCTCCAACTGCAAATTCACACTAAACTTAGGCTGTTCCAGTGTCTCAGTTTTTCTATAAAACTAACAAGAACAAAAAGGTTCTCCTTGGTTCCTGATGGTATTTTCATTAGTTCCAAATACAGTTCTGGGCCTGGGCTGTCTTGCTGAGAAAGCCTGATTGCCTGAATCCTAGCTGCTGGGAGAATGAAGTATATTCTGCATGGAAAAATGGAGAAGGGCTCTGATACCAACCAGAATTCCAGGAATACCTGCATCGTATGAGTGGGAGGACAACAGTAAGAACAGGGAAAATAAAAGGGAAGCAAGCTAATTTCATTAATAATACATGTAGAAAATGTGCAGTTACCAAATCAGAATAGCTAGCATCTCCTTTCTTAAAACATGTATTTTTTTATATGTGTTGTAAAACTTCAAACTCTTGCTTTCTGTGTGTTAAATAAATTATATAATTATTGAAAATTATAGTCATCCTGTTAGTCTGTAAAACACTGGTACTTTTTCCTCCTGTCTAACTGTATTTTAGTATCCATTAGCCAACCTCCTATTCCCTTTCATCCTAGCATCTAATGACTATTATTGTATCCTCTACGTCTCTGAAATCAACACTTTAACTTTCATATATGAGTGACAAAGTGCAGTACTTGTTTTTGTATACACCTTTTATATGATCTGATTTTCATTAGTGTGTTCTCAGTATAATTTATGATAATAATCTGTATTAAAATATCATTTTTGTTTAGGCATGTAATTATTAGTTAGAGAATGTGTCAAGTTCATATAATTGCTTAAAATTTATTTTACATGAACCTTTTCTATTAGTAACTATTGAGAGTGACTAATTTCAATTAATTTTGCAAAATGATAATTGAGTAATTTGCATTTCAATGTAGCGGTGACAGTATTTTGCAGCCTCATTGACTTTCTCTCATTTACTGTTTCTCTTTTAGTGTTTTTAGTGATTGTCAAAATACACATCTCTAGATCCATTCTGACACATTAGAACCCTGAGATGTTTCTGATATAGCAGTTTGTGCATTCTTAGGAATTTGAGAAACAGTAGGTAATATTGAATGCCATCTATTTTTCTGTGTTGATATCTGGAATTGAAAAATATTTATGTGTTGAAGTTGAAAATGGAAATACATTCCTCACTGAGGAATAAAACCACAAATTCTTCTGCTTTCTGTACAGAATGACTAAGTTTCTCTCACTTTAACATGAATTTGAGAAGTTTATAATTTATGTTATTGATATTGTTCAGATTTCTTAAAACATGTTTTTAGTAAAAAATCATATCATATTTGTATATGATATTATATAAAATTATAAATTTTAATAAAAACAGATAAACTTTTTATAAGGCATGTGATTTATATAGTTTACTCTTGCAATTTAGTTACATGCTAATTATGTTTTTCTTCTTCACCCTCTCTTATACCAGTGGTATAATGTTTAAACTCTAAACAAACTTTGGATACTATGAAGTGGTAAAATTTCAAAGATTCCACCAAATATTTTCATTTTGAATTGTATAAGTTTCTTTATTCTAATATCTCTTTTTATTGCCTTTCATAGAAAGTTGTGAAACTGAAATAATAAATTATTAATAGGCCTGAATAGATTGAATCCAGTACATCACTTTGCTTTAGAAAAGTTCTCTAGCTATGTTTTTCTTTATTGTTTTCAAAACACTTCTTCAATATATCCTTTGAAAAGATATTTCCAAAGGTTTTTCAGAGTTGAAACTGTCAATTCTAATCTTACACCTCTCTGCATCTCTGAAGTCGCTGATGGTGTGTTAGAAATACTACGAAGAAGAAACTTACCTAAAGTATCTGGAACTTCCACTTTAGTGACCAGAGTTCATCCAAAGTATTAGTGGGGACAGAAGGGTTCAGGAGGACTGTTTACTAGGTGATAAGACAAAGAAAATGGGAACTTAGTACAAATAGCCAGAGAATGACAGAAATAGTAGAGACTTTATTTAAAATATGACCATTTATCTTAATGCTTCAACATCTTAATACTTCAACTAAATATACACTTGATTTGTTTTAGTACACTAAGTAATCCATTTTTTTTAATCCTAAGAAACTACTACACAAGAAAAGGAGTATCCAGGAGGATAATAATAATTCAAAATCTGAGAGTTTATGGAAATTACTGTATACTCATTTATTTCTCAAATGTCTACAATGTATTATTTAATAGAAATGAAACTTTTTAGTCTCTTTAACATTTTCAAGCTTCTAGGAGAGCTCTTGGATTCAAGTTAAAAAAAAAACAAAACTCTTTCTACTTTAATCACTTTCATTTGTTCTGCAGCTCCTGCCTTGCTGTAAGATAAATATTTTACACTTTGAAACAATACTGTGTTTCAAACAGATGGACAATCTTTCCTTTGTTACCACAACAGAAAACATATCTTTGTCCACAAGACTAACAGAAAAGAAAACAATAAATAGGGGCCTAACAATTCTGGAAACGAACAGAGAACCTTTATTAGAGGAAGGGAAAATAAACATTATATAAAGGCAGATATACAGATTCATGATCAGATTTGAATTTGATAGTGCTAAGAAGTTAACTACCCAGCAATTTGGATTGCATTGTATGTCATTCTGTTTTTCCTTTCTCTACTTCAGCCCAGATTCAGAAAGCACACAGCTGGAAAGAAAATAAAAATTCATGACTATGGAGTTAATGCTCAACAGATGTGAAGGTTACAGTCGTTTCACTGATCTTCCAAAGAGAGTGTGGAAAGAATTTGAAACAATTCTAGCAAACAAGACCTCTGGCTGAATCTATCCAAAAACAATTAAAGATGCAGAATTTATGAGAGTCATTGACAAGAGTAAACTCATTAAATCAAGTAGTTCTAACTCAATCAATTTCCCATTTTTGTTCATTCTCTGATTTTATATCTATATTTTTTATCTTTCTGTTCACTAGTCTTTAATTACTATATGTTTAAGCTATTCTTGGCTATATATGTATCTGAATTCCTACAATTAGTAGATTTTCAGATTATCTTATTAGACATCTTGGATAATGACTTTAACATTATTTCTAAATAAAAAGCTTACTGAATTATGTTTCTCTTTTAACTTATTGATTGAAACATGTAACTTTGAATATCTTACAGAACCACTTTCCTTTTGGTTCACATACAATACATGTGGTCTCTCTATTCTTTTTTTTTTTTTTGGTACTAGGGATTGAACTTGGGACCTTTTGCTTGCAAGGCAGGCGCTAGATGATCTCTCTATTCTTGAAAACAGCTTGTTTCTTCTCGTTTGTTGCATAGTCACATGGACCCAACCCTTGTGCCATACTGATGTGAACTCAGTTGAACACCAATTTAACATAAATATATGACACTGGTGATGGGGCAGAGTATGAGTCACATGATATCTGTGGTAGAGCTGTGATGCAGTCCAACACTGTTTATATCTTATAATAATTTCTCCTAGAAAGTTTTCATTTTCACTCTATGTATCTGAAGGCATATAGTTCATTATAAGCAATTCTTCTCTTCTGATTAGTTGGTATGACATGGGTATGAATTCTGTATCTGCCAGTGGCCAAAAGTACATCACAGGTACTTTTTTCAAATGTTATCTATTTTCTCTAACAATGGCAAGGCCTTATTCAAGAACAATTCATACCTACATTAACATAGTTTATTGGGGTTTTCTAATCATCATTGATTGTACACATATATGTACCATAATTTCTGTATCCATTCATATGTTATTTGAGACAGATTGTTTTCCTATCTTAGTTAATGTGAAGATGCTGCCATGAATATGTAGATGCAGATATAAAGGATCAATAAATCAAAAAGTTTTATTTTTAGAAATATAAACTTGATTTGATAAACCATAGCCAAACTTACAAAAGAAATGAAGAAAAGATCCACTTTAATAAAATGAAATTGCAAAATTGCAGCAAACACAAATGAAATCCAGGATAGTTAGGAAATATTTTTTAAGTTTATATTCAAATACATTGAGAATTACAGAAAAATGAATATACTCATAGAAACAAATGACTCACAAAAACTAAACCAAGAAGATATAAAATTCCTGAAGAGACCAATAAGGAATGAAGTTGGTACAGTAATGAAAACTCTACCAAGCTCAGGACCTAATGAATTTATCACTTAACTTTACCAGAAATTAGGAAATAACTAATGTCAGTACTCCTCAAAATTTTCATATAACGGAAAGGGCAGTTATACTTCCAGATTTATTCTCTGAAGCCACCATCATCCTGATACCAAAACCATAATGGACTAAACAATAAAAGAGAACTGCAGGCCAATATCCTTAATCAAAATAGATCCCAAAATCCTCAGTAAGATTCTTTCAAATAGATTTTAATAACACATTGAAAAGTTCATTCACAGGCCAGGGCTTTAGCTCAGCAGTTCTACCACTTACCTCACAAGTGCAAGGTCCCAAATTTGAACCCCAGTATAAAAAAACAAAAATTTTATTCACCACGACCAGTTTGGCTTCATACAAGGGATGCAAAGATGTTAGGTTATATCTAGATGTCCCCTGTTATGGCTTGTATCCTGATGTCTCCCCAAAAAACCTCATGTGCTCATAGGTGGGGGATTTTGGAGATGGCTTAATCTAGGGTGTGTGAAACTGGGATTAAGAGATTGTGATAACTAAAAGGGTTTAGCATAGTTCTTTAGGTGCATAATCAAAGCCCCACTCTGGATTTGGGTGGCACCAACCAGTAAGCTTATAGCCTGGGTCAAATATAAAGAGAGAGAAGGAAGACAGACTTGCTGCTGCTGCTTGCTGTTTTCTGCCTTCTGCCTGCCATACCATGAACTTTTTTCCTCTGTGATTCCTGTTTGGCATGGATCCAGCAGACTAAGGATTGAAACCTTGGACTTTGGCTGATTCCTGCCTTGGATCTACCTGACTATGACTGAAACCTCTAGAGATTGTGAGTTGAAATGAACCTTTCCTCCTTTAAATTGTAGGGGTTGGGTATTTTGTTTCAGTGATGACAACAGTAGCTAAGACCCCTCCAAAGCCTTATTCATTCATAAAAGATCTCTCTCAAATAGTAAAGGGATAAAAAGATGGAGAGGAGTGGCAGGGAAGAGAGGGAAAGAGGATTAAAAAAAGAAGAATTGAGAGGAGTAAATGTACCAACTCCCCATAAGGAATGTACATATTATGTACTGCAAACATGTATTAACAAAAAATAAATTAAAGAGTAATGTAAACAATAAAAATATAACTTATGGATCAACAAAATCACCAGATAGATTTTAAAAATACCTTAAATGCATAAAAATGATGAAAAACTTATCAAAGTTTATGGGATACTATGAAAGCAATGGTCATTAGATGGAAAATTATAGTATTTTATGTGCATGTTAGAAAAGAAGAAAGATCTGAAATTAATCATCTACAAGCATGAACAACTATGTGCTACAAGTCAAAGAGCAGAGGCAGAGTTGCCTGTTATGTTATACTAAGGCCTGAACTGACATTGTATCCTGTTGATACTCTTAAAGTGCAACTGTGTCTGCTCCCCAAGACAGATTTGGGGAGCACCTCTTTGTTCTCAAAGCTCTGCAAGTGCTATGCCCTGCACCCACCACAGTGAGAAGCATACCTACATCCCAGCCTCATGGGCCCAAGCTACCGGTATGCCTCAAAAGAAAGGATTTGGCTTAGTGGGAGAAGGAAAAGCCTTTTATGTTTAAAGTATTTCAGGAGTTGTGTAAGACAAAGAGCCTGGGAACACAGCTACACAGGTATTCCAACCACCTCTTCATGGATCTCCCTGCTTCTGTGCCTAACTCTGAGCCATACTAGATCTGACAACAAGAGAGATTCCCTAAGCTAAAAGAGTGCAACTAGGACAAAGATAACAGAAATGATCCTAAAGCTCTTTCCTTAAAAGCCTACGTAGCCACCATTACTGTCACAACCTGAGCCCTAACCACTCTGGAACAACTGAACACAACTGATGAAACTATCATAGGTCCTACCTCTGTGCCTGCACAGTGCCAGACCTACCCCATCCTCCCCAAGTGATGCTTGGGTGCCCACCTGAAACTGAAAACTACTTTGTAAACTTGGATAAGTTAACCTCACCACCTGATGCTTAGATACATGGAACATTAACAAAACAAGACAACCTCAAAGGAGCACAGTAATTCTAAAGCAATGAATCCAAAGAAGGACAGGTTATAAATTATCTGGATGAATTCAAAATGATAATCTTAAGAAAACTTATTGAGATAAAAGAGAATACAAATAAATAGTTCAATAAAATTAGGAAAGCACCTCATGATCAGATTGAGCAGTTCAACATAGACCCATTATAAATAGAAATAGACAGAAATATTGAAACTGAATCTATTTGCTCAATCAATGAAATAAAATATTTATTGGAAAACTCTGAGGAAAATGTTTGTTGAATAAATGAAATTACATAGTAAGATTTCATGAAAATATATTACAAAGAGGGAAACAGATAATCTGTTTAGGTCCATATATGCTAAAGAAATTAAAGAATTAATGATGTTCCAAAAATGAAAGCACTAGACCTAGAGTGTTCTCATTAATCAACAGTGAAAACTATCTTGAATGTGCATCCATGATAGGAGGCAAGAAAATCATATTTTCTCCAACTTTCCCCCTAAACATCCATAAACTCAGTTTAACCTTAAAAGAAATAACAAACTCCAATAGAGGGGTATCCTACAAAATATGATTATTACTCCTCAAACCTGTGGAGGTCATCAATAACCTATAAAATTTGAGATAGTATTACATCAAAAGAAAATGGACACTTGAAAAATTAATATATTTTCCTGGGTAATAAACTGAGATAGAAAAATAATACTAGGTAAAAGCAAAAAAAAAAAAAAAACATCTGAACAAAATATGCTTGTTAGGTAATAATAATTATGTATCAATCTTGACTTACTTTGTAAGATACATACCACACTGATATGCAACACTAATAACAGGGAAGCTATATGTAGAATATATAGTTAAAATATTCTCAGTTTGCTATAAATTTAAAACTAATACAAAAACCAATTTTGGTGCTTTTGAAAATAAGAATATGCTTTGTGAATAATCTAAATTCCTGCCACAAGATGTTTGTAAAAGTATAGCAGAATAAACATAAATTGATAAAACAATTAATAAAGGTTAAAGAAGCAATCATTGCTATTAAAAATGTAAAAAAATATGAAAATAGAGTTTTTTGCAAATAGGGAAGGGACTGAGAGTTAGAAGGATTAGTGATGAAAAAGAAGAAAATTCAGATGTATTGTGTACATGTACCAACTGTCCACAATAAATGTAATCATTACATATTGCAAAGATGTACTAGTAAAAAATGTAATGAGCAAGAAATCTACAAAATAAAAATTGGATTTTTAAAAAAATCAATAGACAAAAGAGAAAGAAGGTCAAATTACCACTATGAAGAATGAAATACAATATAACGTTACAGATTTTATTTATTAAAAGTGTAAAAAATAAGATATGTTAGTTCACTGTGATCACTATAATAAATAATCTTAGACTTGGTGATTTCAAACACAAATTTTGTTTTTTCACAGTTCTGGAGGCTAATAAGTCCAAATTCAAGGTTCTGGAAGATTGGTTGTGTAGTGAGAGTCCACTTTCTGATTTGCAGTTAGCTTTCTTCCTGAGGAAGGACATGAGTTCTCTTGACTCTCTTATTACCAGTTTAAGGGTTTCATCAGGAGGCTCCCAACTTCATGATCTGGTTATTTCTCCCAAAGCCTCTTTTTCAAACTCCATCCAAAAAGGGATTAAAGTTTTCAACATGTAAATTTGGAAGTGGCACATTCAGTCTATACCAGGAACATTACAAATATTTTATCATGAATTTAGTAATTTAGAAGTAATGATTTGATTTCTCAAGAAACAAATGCCACCAAACACAACCAAGATTATATAGAAAAATGTTATCTTATTACCATTAAATATATAGAATTCTTAATTTAAATATGTTTTCAAATAAGAAACCTCCAAGTTCAGAGAGATTCACCGAAGAATTCTACCAAATATTTAAGATTTACTTCCAAGCTTATACAATATCCTGAAAATAGAAAAGGAAGAAAGATTCCCAAACCCATTGTATAACATTATCAGTGTTCTACAACACAAAAGTAGACAAAAATTAACAAAAATCTGTACACTAACATTTTTATGAACTTTGATTCCAAAACTCTAAACTAAATATTATGAAGTAAGATCCATCAATAAAGGAAAAGAGTTATACAGTAAATGGAATTTATTTCATGTGTGCTAGGTGTTTCAGTATTCAAAGACCGTGATAGAAAATATACTCAGTAATAATGAGACCATACTATTGATAAGCACAATATAGACAATTATCTAACAATTTATGCAATGTGAGAAAATATTCTGAAGTGTGCCATATTGTATAATTTCATTTATATAAATTAGATGTTACTTTGGTATCGTGACACATATCTGTAATACCAGCTGAGGAAGAAGGATCAGTTCAAGGTCAACCTGGGCTACATAGCCAGTGCAAGCCTAACCTGAATTATAGAGTGAGAACTTGTCTCAAAAAAACCCAAATTTTTTTTGAGGGGGGGACCTTGCACTTGCAAGGAAGGTGTGGGGCCACTGAGGTAAATCCCTGGCCCTCAAGAAAATATTTTTTGAAATGAAAATGTTTTAGGGGCAGGGAATTTAGCTCAGTGGTTCCACCCCTGCCTTGCAGGGTGGTGAGTTTGATCCCCAGTACCAAAAAAATAAAAAAGTTTTAGAAATAGAGGTTAGTGGTTTCCACGATGTGTATTTCAGGTCCCAGAGAGAGGAGGATTTGTATCTAAAAGGGAAACCCATGATAGCCTTGAGTTAGTACAAGTGTTTTTGTATCTTGATCATGTTAGAAAATTCATAAGCTTAGATATGATAAAACTGCATTAAAGTAAAGCACATATCAATAAATTATTGTAGGTAAAACTAAGTAAATCTGAATAAGACTGGGGAATTGTACCAATATCAAATTTCTGGTAATGATATTTTATTACAGTTTTTCAAGACATTACCACTGCAGAAAATTCAATAGTACATGAGATTTATGTTTTATTTCATACCTGTGAATATACAAATATTAAAAATTAAAAGACTAATTTTAACTAAATTGATAATAAAAAAACCTTGAAACTATGAATTATATCTGAAAGTTTGAATCTCTGTTGACTGTATGTTCTCTTGTTTAACCATATTTTCAAGTAAAGACTTATTTGAGTAAATGCAGTGAAGGTTGTGAGATCTATTATCCCATCTTTTAATTCTCATAGCTGAAACTGTAAGAAAGGTAATGTTTGGCCCCTTATTTTTTGTTAAATATTCACAAGTACTCTGGAAGAAAGAAATATTAGGAAAATGGGAATGAGAAACCAGGTTTCCCCCAAGATTTGGATGTCAGCAATGCTGAAATTTAAAACTTTGGTGACTTTAAGAGATTGAATAAATACATTTTTCATAGTGAAGTTGTGTCTTTGGGAGCCAGATGTATAATGTTATGGTTTGCATCTAAAATATCCCTCAAAAGTCGATTGTGTTTGGAAGATGATTGGATCACAGGGTGCTATAATCATTGGTAGGTTTGTGCAATGATGACTTGATAACTGAATGTGCTATTAGTAGCTGGGGCCTGGTTGGAGGTGAGTCACTGGGGACCTGACCTGAAAAAGTATGTCCTTTAACCCAGCTCTTCTTTTCCTTTCTGCTTCTTGAATGCCATGGATTTAGCAATTTTCTTCTGCCATGCTCTTCCCCATGCCTTTTCTACCATGGAGCCCACTGAAAATTGGTTGACATTGTGAGCCAAAACAAACCACTTTTCCTGTAAATTGTGGGTATGGGGTATTTTGTCCCAGTGTCAGGAGAATGCCTAAGTCTCTGCTTCTGTACTCTTAAGTGAAAATAAAATCTGAGAAAGAAGCTGATGAGGTATGATGAATTTGAGTTCATACCCCTGTCTACTTTGATGAGAACCATAACACTAAAGGAAGTTGTACAGATCTCAGTTTGATCTGAGCATGTTCCTGTGTGCAGAATAATCACTACATAAAACCAAAAGGAAAAATCCAAGGAGGAGTAAAATTAAGAGTTGTTCATGGAGATTCCACCTCACCCCAGAAAGTATGGCTGCTATCATGAAATAAATCAATAGCAAATGTTGGCAGGGCTGTGGGGAAAGGGGAACCCTGCTCCACTGCTGGTGGGAGTGTAGACTGGTGCAACCACTGTGGAAATCAGTATTGAGATACCTCAAAGAACTAGGCCTAGAAGTCCCATTTGACCCAGCTATTCCCCTGCTGGGTATCCCAAGAATATTCCCTGAAAGAATTAAAAGAATCATACCACAGTGATATTTATACACCCATGTTCATAGCGATGCAGTTTGTAATAGCTAAAACTTGGAGACAGACTAATTGCCTATCAACTAGAGACTGGATAAAGAAAATATAGCCTTTTTAATAAATGGAGTACTACTCAGCTATAAAGAATAAGAAACTAGAGACATTTATAGTGAAATGAGGTCATACATTGAGGTCATACTCTTAAGGGAAATAAATAGGACACATGTATAAATACTGAATAGTTTCTCTGGTGTGAGAAACGTAAAATGTAAATAAAGGCTAAAAGGTATAATAGATAATGTGAAATGGGAAGAAAAGGGGATAAGGGGAAGGGGAATTCGGAGGGGTAGGGGAAAGAAAAGAAGGGAATGGAATTTACATGAGAAAATGAAAAAATGGAAACAAAGTCTATGTAAATAGGGAAGGTTGGAGAGGTTGAAGGTAGGGCAGGGGAATGGGGAAAAAATAAGAACCAAGATAGATTATGTAAAGATGCAAATTCCCAATGATGAATGTCATTATATTGTGTACCTAAAATGTACCAATAAAATCAATAAAAAAGAGTTGTTTAATGAAGTAATGAAATTATTGTGAATTAATATGAACAAAATTTTGGAAAACAAATGCTAAAATGAATTTTCTATTTTGGTAACCAGAGATTTACTTTGTATTAAATGCTAACAATACAAGGGTAAGTTCATTATTATTCATTACCATATTAGCTAAAACTTTTGGAACAATGCTGAGAGGTTCCAAATATATTGCACTGTGTAACAGTGAGGATACATAAAGCATACCTTGAAAAGAGGAATTTTCCAACTTCATCTCTAGGTACTAAGGAGGACATTAATTATCTAGTTGCTGAAATGTTGAGAAGCCAAGCAATTTTAGATTGAATATATACTGACAATAATGCCCTCTAATTTTATGTTATTGATGTGTGATGATTGTACTTTGATAAAGTAGATACGTATATGGGGCTGCTTTATTGTTAGAAAAGCAAGATGAAGTATGTACTATAATGGATATACTTATTCATCTCTTCCAAATATGGTTGAATAGTGGAAATATATTAGAATCATTTGAAAGAAAGGATAACATAAAATGAAAAGAGAAAAGATCTCAGCACAATTAAAGTAGATGGAAAATTTGAGGTAATTCATTTAAAATGATTTGGAAATGAACGAGATAGAAAAGATACTAAAAACTTGATGGACCACTGGTACAGGTGTTTGTTTGTTTTTTTCTCCTACAACTCTTCCAGTTGTTAAAGAACCATGGTAATTAGTTGATTAATAGTTATAGTTCTTTCTCTTGCTACTCAATGTAGGAGACTAATAGGAATTTAATTCAATCTCTGCATTTGATCAATAATATATGTATTGTTTTACTATGATCAATCAAATTACTCATATCTATTACTAATGCAATTATTTTGAACCCGTCTATTAATATATTTGTCATAAAATTAAAATTTCATTACTGAAAACAAGAAAAAGAAGGCCCAAGATATTATGTATTAAAAAAATGTGTGCTGAATGTCTTGCAAGCTTAAATGTTACTTTAATTCATAAATTGACAAAGACATTCTTCATAGAGCCAGAGAGAAATACTTTAGACTTTTGGGCTACACATAGTCTCCTACTTATTTTTATTACTTGGTTTCCTTTTGAAACCCTTTAAAAAATAATAGGAAAAAGGAGACAGAAAAATGGTATTGTAATCCAGTATGGACCACAAATCTAAAAGTGTACCTTGACTTAGTGCAATTGTCTTACATGGTTTTTATGTTCTTTGGCCTACCTGTCTGGCTTTCAACCTGTATATATTATAGTCAACTTTATAAAGTTTTATTAGATAAATAAATGAATCAGACAGTGGAAAAATAAAAGGAGGAAAAATAATTGGGGAAAAATAAATAAATAAATAAATAAATAAATGGGAAAAATAATTGACACAGATACATATACTAATTCCTTATAGTAAATATAATAATTACATACTGCATACATGTACTAAAAAAGGTAAAAAAATATAGCCAAAATAACATTCCTGTCTTAGTGCTATGAATAAACATAACCATTGGTCACATTTGGATGGCAGTCCATAATTTAAGGAATCCTGATTTAAAGTACTATCTATACCACCTTGGTTAAAAAGCATGATCGATATTCTGATATCATCTTTCTGTTTCCTTCATATTCGGAATGTTATGAACGATCCAGAAAGTAATAAGTATTTGCAATTAAAATACTTGACTATTTACAAAGGCTTTGTTTCCATTTTTTTCTCATATTTTTTCCTTTCCCTTCATTCCTTTCCCCTACCCCTATCACTTCCCCTAGGGAGGGCAGGGTATGGGGACAAAATAAGAACCAAAATACATCATGTGAAGGTACCAGGTCCCAATGATGAATGTAACTGTATTGTGTACCTAAAATGTACCAATAAAAGAATTTAAGAGGAAAAAATAAAATAAGATAAAATACTTGACTAGTGTTTATGGGGAGGAAGTAAACTCTCTAAGGGTAAAGTATGCCAGTTTTTCTTAATCATCAATTTGACAGGATTAGAGATTTCTGGAGATGTGACTAGATCACGAAGGAATTATATTCAGTAAATTAATCCTAAATGTGCTTCTAAGAGATGAAACCTAATTGGAGGTTAGGCACAGGGGGATGCCTTTGAATGGTACATTTCTCTAGCTGGCACCTTTACCTTGTGATTTGCTTCTGGCTACCATGAGGTAAGCAACTTTGCTTCACCATAGCCTTCATGATGTTCCCTCTGAGTCAGCAGACCATGGACTAAAACACCTGATACCATGAGCCAAATTAGACCTTTCCTGTAACTTGCATCATTCTAGTAATGGGAAAGGTCATCAATACATGGAGTTAATTTACAGGTAGTCTATGATAGCTCTATGCTTATTCAGAGGAACACCTGAAGCTGGGATTTTGTTTTCTTCATTTAGATAGCAATGAAAGTAGTAGCAAGTATTTATAAAATTCTATTTAAAAATCAAAACTTTACCATCTTATTTATATTGATTCATAAAATGTACCCATTAATGGTTTATACCTTAATGAGTTTTATGGCCTAGTTTTAGCTACATGAGATGTACATAATAAATGACTTCTAAGAATGTGTGCCATGGCATCCAGGGGGCCAAGATGTTTAATGTTTATATTGGTAGTTCATAATCTTGTATATCTGAAGAAGCTCACAAGTAGCTAGATCTGAAAGTCTCAGGTCTTTCTGCTTGCTTGTATTTTTCTTTTTCTGTTATCCATATCTTTTTACCTTATCTGATGTGACTACATCCCCTGGTGACTCTTAAATCCCTTCAGTTTTCTAACCTTGTGTAACTTTTGCAATGATGACAACAAACTAAGACTTATCAAGATACAATACTTTTCTTAGGAAGTACAACTTTTGCTTGACTTGATTTTCTGATCTAATCCCAGTTACTAATCTAGGCCTATATCCTGAATGGGGAGGAGAACAATGCTATTTTGCAAGATAGAGTCATCTGCATCATCATGAAGCAAAAGGATTAACATTAATTTATAACAGAAAGAGGTAGGCTGTATTTGTGGGCATATTTAAAATGGTAAGGGAGGAGAAATCCATAAATTCAAAATGTTTGAATATATCTACTCAATATCCAATTTCCGTATTTCAGAATACCATGTCTTCTTAATTTAGGCCCTGATATTCATATAAGCTGTTTACTTAAATTTGAGAAATCAAACCTTTGTATTATATTTAACTTTATTATATATTATATATATATTATATTTCTATTATATTTAACTTTTGGGCTTGCACTCAATTGCTTCTGTCCTTTGGCTTTATTTATTGAGACCTTTTGAATATTACAAAGAATTTTCAGACAGTTCTTCATTGGTCTCACATATTTTTGCACATCTTGAAAGTAAAGAAATGCCAACTTTTGGTGCGAAGTATACAATATTTGTATAGCTAATGACCTTGTGATGTATGGCATCTTCCTCCTAAATAATGGAGAAGTAGAGTTAGTGCCTACTATAAAATATCTGTGTTCTGTAATTAAGAAAAACTATTTTTTCTGTAATACAAGTCATTGCACATATTATTATCAGTGAGTCCCCTCTGTATCATCGTGTGTGAATTTGATCTCTTAAAACAAGTCAAAAATACTGATTCTCAAGCTACTTCCAGAAATGTAACAAACTTTCCTTTATTCTTTTTAATTTTTTAATAAGTACATGTTTGCAATACATAATGATTACATTCTCTGTGGGGAGTTGAAGCTTTCTTTTGTCTCTGATCCAGGAGATACATGTCCTTATCCAATACCTTAAAACTGTGGAAAGGCAATTTGTTACAAGTACAGTAAAAGCACCAACTCTTCATGATTCTTGATATTAAAGTCCATTGGCTTTTGTACATAGTCTTCAATTATTCATTAGTCATCTTAAGCTTTTCATCATCTTTTCTCAATAAACATGCTGTCCCTCACAATATTCACATTGTTTTTGTTATTGTTTTATTTTGTTGTCATTTGTCTATTTTAAGGACAAAGAAAGAAGCCTGCAACAAAATAATTGTTCAGAAATCGTTGAACAAATATATGAATGAAATGATTCCATGCAATCATTTTTGGATAAAAATCTTTTACATATGCACAGAGGAGTTGTAAAATATAAGTAGCATTTTCTACTTTTCCACATAGACAATAAAGAAATAATTTTGAATGGAAATGGATTTGGAATAGTATGATTATGTTCCTCATTTCATCTAAGGCATTAAGTGGGCTATGCAAGTCTTCAGATATGAATCACAATGAGGATGAGGCACAATTACTTTGCTATTGTGTTAGTCCAAGTTCTCCAAAACAGGAGTTATACACAGGATTTTACTATAAGGAAGTGTTGCTCCTGTTTATTTATGGCAGCTGGGAAATTTCTAGATCTGTAGTGTGAATCAGCAGTGCAGAGACCCAGATGAAGTTATGGTTTGGTTCCATGTTGAGTCAGAAGGCATGAGAACCAGAAGAATTAAAATATTTCTAGTCCAAAGCCCAGCCGCTTCCAAATTCAAGAAGAGCTGATGTTTTGGACTGAGTGCTAAATCGAGGTTTTTAAGGCAGTAAGGCAACAGATGAGATGGAGAAATGAAATGAAGTAGAGAAGAGAAGGATAGACTTTTTCTCATTAAGGCCTTCAATGGATTATATAAGTCCTGTCCATATAAGGGAGGGCTATTTTTTTTACTCAGTGCACTGATTTAAATGTTAATCCACACCAAAACACCTATTTAGAAATACTCACAATAATATTTAACTAAATATCTACACTGTTTTGGGGCCAGACAAATTGACATATAAAATTAAACATTACAACTACCTACAGCTAGCACTTGATTTCTAGTAATTGAGGACAAGAGTGTTAGGTATAAAAAAAAAGCAGGTTCTATAAATTTACAGTTTGATGTTCAAATTTGATCAAAGCAAAGCCTAAAAATAAAGGTCTTTACTCTAAGGAAGATGCCCTGATCACAGCTGGCAGATGCTGTTTATTTCTTCTTTTATATGATTTACTCCATGGGATTAATATACTATCAGTTAAATCTCACTACTTTTGGAAAATCCTCTGCAAATTCTTGTGTTTTATGTTAGCTATTTTGGGACAAGCCTATAAGACAGAGTATTAAAAGTCTTTTATTTAGATTTTATCTTCAAACTCATATCACAGTATTCTGTAACCTATCAAAACATACTTGTTGCCTGCATGAAAAGATGATTATAACTAAATATTTCTGTATGGACAATGGGGAATCAGGTCAGATGTTCAACAAGGTATTTCTTCCTCTTAAAGCAAGAGAGTCATTACACTAAAAACAAGTCAACATCTAAAGGTAAAATGATCAGCTAGCAGAGTTGTAAATCCTTCCAAATCAGCTTTCATCTTTATTCTGATATTTATTGGTAACTGTACATGTCACTGGGTATGGCATTCTGTTTAAACAAAATTGTTTTCTCATTCAAAGCTCTGTTTTGAAGTATTCAGTTTTCTTTCCTTCCTAACAGCTGATAAGCAACTATGACTTGTTAATACCTAAACAATATTTGCAAACTATCTACTTACTAACCAAAAAAAAATAATTACCATACTAATACTCCATAAAGTAGAAACAAAATAAATTTGAACAACACCGACTACAATTTTTACAAACTATTTAAAGTCATATCTTTTTCCACTTTTTTTTGATCCAATAGAACACTTAAAAGTGGATAACAAAAAATTTTATTGCCTCAAAGTTCTGGAAGTAAGGAAGTGTAGTATCAATGTGCCAGCATCCTCAGCATCTTATGAAGGAATAGCATTTGCCTTCACAATGACACCTTTAATGCCATACTTCACATAGCTAGAGGCAGAAGGTCAAAAAGAAAAAGGTCACTCCTGAAATACCATTTTATAATGGTATTTATACATTCATGAGGACAGTCTTCCAGCTTAACCACCTCTCAAGGGTCCTTCCTCAAAACTGTTATAAAGATAATTAAATTTCAACAAAAGTTATTGGGGAATGAAATTCTATTAAATAACTTGATATTTTTAATAGTTTTTCCATTTTCCCACAGGGCCGAGACTCCCAGGGGGTACCAAAAGGGGTCTGTTCACTGGTGAGTGGACACCAGGGTAAAGAAATGTTGCAGAGTTGACATCAGCAAAAGCAGAACGATCCAGAGAGTCACGTGTTTTTATTCCTTTGGTCCGTGTGTTAGCTGTTATCAAACATTACAGATATTACATCATTGTGTCCTGACATGACCATGTTGCACATGAGTGATTGCCTATTCCAAGTTTGGCTTACATAACTGTGTCCTGTTATGCACATGTGCTAGACAGCAAGGTGGTGTCCTTAAGTGTCTTCAGGTGGCCCCAGGCTTTGAATCACTCAGAAGTGGTATATATAACATACAATTTCGCAATGTGTTTTATTATATTTGCTCAGCTATAAAATCATGTTGATGAGGTAATATCTATGAAAGATTTATTTTGATTTTAAAATTTGATTTTTCTACTATTGAACAAAAATATATTTAACATATCAATTGTAATACCCAAACACTACCCTGCAGCAATGAAGTATTGCAAATTCAAGAATTACATTTTTTTTCTAAATTAGATTAAGAAAAAATATTGGTTAGGACCATCCTAAATCACTAACATGGACACTAATTAATGGCATATTTAAACTAGAATCATCAATTTATTTGGTATGACAATGAAAATTTTGAAATTTCACTTTTTAAATGAAAATGATGAATCAGTAACTCCTTTTTATGTCCATGTCTTTCAATCATCAGCTAACAGAAGTGAGTCGTATATATTTTTCTATAGTATATCTTTCACTATAGTTTTAGAAGTTTGGAATTTCTTTGAGTATTTAAATAATTGAAAGCAATTTTGTATGTATAAGCAAAATTATCTTCCTTCTTTCTTTGTTTCTATCCCTCTCTGTTTTTTTTTTTACTTCTAGAAAAAGAAGAGCAAGACAAACCCAAAGCTCATACAAGGGAGGAAATTAGAAAGATCAAAGCAGAAATCAATGCAATGTAGACTAAGAGAATGATACAAAAAATCAATGAAGCAAAGAGTTGTTTCTTGAAAAATATAAACAAAATTGACAAACCCTTAGCCAACCTTATCAAAAGAAATAAAAGTCCCAAAACTGTGCAATTAGGAATGAAAAGTGTGAAATTACAACAAACCCAGCAGAAATCCAGAGGATCATCACCTACTTCAAGAACCTATACTTCAATAAGATGGAAAACATAGAAGAAATTGAAAGATTACTAGATATGTATGAATTACCAAAGTTGAATGAAGAAGACTTAAATGTTCTTTTTTGTTTCTTCCAAAGATACTGGGAATAGAAATTGGATACTGGGAAATAGAAAGAAACAAGGTAGAAATGAAGATGACAGAAAGCTAAAGAAAAATAAATCTGTTGCCTTAGACTAATCTTTAATCTTTTCCTGTGTGGTAAAGGGGTTTATAGTCTCAAGAAGTGATCTAGATGTATTCCCTCGTCCTATTTCAATGTTATTAAATCAATTTAGCTTTAACCAAAATTTGCAAGACAACTTTATATCAAGGTGTATCAACTATATATAACGTCTTAGAGAAGCAAGCTATAATTAACTAGCATGAAAAAACAAAATAAAAAAGCATTCCCCAAAACCAAGGATTCTTAATATAGTGGTAGAATAGGAAGTAACAAATCTGTCTCTCCACCTAGAAAACAAATGCACAGTATGAATTTGTCTGCTATAACTATTTTGAAACTCTGGAGTTTAAAACTTGAAACTTCCTGGAAAATTGTGGATGGTAAACTGAGATTAATTTTGGTCAATATCATCTCTTTCAGAGTATTAGCTACTACTCCATAGCTCCCTGGAAAATAACTGCTCACATTGCTGGAACAACTTGCACAAAGCTTTGGAAGCTCTGTGGTTGGGAATAAAAAGCAGCTGGTTTAAAAAATATTAGGCTGTATTATTCAACTTTCCATCACTGTGACAAAATACCTAGGGGAATCGATTTAAATGGGGAAGTATTCATTTTGGCTCATGGCTTTAGGAATATCAGTCCATCACCTGACTACTGCTTTTAGACTGCAGCAAGGCAGAACATTATGGAAGAGAAGATAGGGCAGAACAAAGCTGCTCATCTCATGGCAGCCAGGAAACAGAGGAAAAAAAGAGAGTGAAAAAAGAAGAGGCCAGGGAAAAACATGTACTCTTCAAATGTATGTGCCCAGTGACCAAATAGGTTCTAACTCCTGAAGTTTCTAGTATTTCTCCACAGCACGGCCACCTGGAGACTAAGGCTTCAACTCATAAGCCTTTGGAGGATATTCCAGATCCAAATTATAACATGGACTCTGGTTTCTGATTCTAGCTTCTAATCCCAGAGATGCAGAGAGAAGCAACAGCTCTTGTTGTCATACTACATTTGTTAAAAGCAAGCTCTTTACCCTGTGGGTGAAAATTCTTAAGAGACTGAAAGTTTTAGCAACCCTCTGCCTTTGGTTTTGTGAGAGAGGGACTCACTTTGTAGTAGAGGCTGACCTTGAACTCACTATGTAGTGCCCATGATAGCTTCAAGCTCATGGCAATCCTCCTTCCTCAGCCTACAAAATGCTGAGATTATGGGCCCAGCACCCTCCTTAACTTTTTCTTTCTTACTTTTTTGGATATAT
>NW_004624731.1:46551597-46571331 GCF_000247695.1 Heterocephalus glaber
TGAGGCCATACTCTTAAGTGAAATAAATAGGACACTCATGTGTAAATACCGAACAGTTTCTCTGGTGTGAGAAACTGAAAGTGTAAATAAGGATGAAAATGTATAATAGATAATGTGAAATGGGAAGAAAAGTTCCAAAGGGGAACAGGATGTTTGAGTGATTGGGGAAAGGAAAGAAGGGAAGGGAATAAATATGACAGAAGGAAAAAAACAGAAACAAAGTCTTTGTAAATAGGGAGGGATGGAAGTGTTGAATGGAGGGCAGGGGAATGGGGAAAAAATAAGAACCAACATGTATCAGATAAAGGTACAAATTCTCAATGATGAATCTCATATTGTGTACCTAAAATGTCCAAATAAACTTAATGAATAAAAAAAATCTAATTTCAAAATATGCTGCAAAGTATAATAACAAAAACTGCATCATGCTGGCACAAAAACAGACACAATCCAGTTAAATACAATAAAGTACACAGAATAAACCCACACAGCTTTGACCAGCTTAATTTTTATGATGACAGAATCATGTTGGAGAAAATCATGTTGGAGAAAACTTCTTTAACAAATGGTCCTAGAGGAATGGATAGCTGTATGTAGAAGATTAAAAGTAGCTTCCTCTTTCTTACTACATACACAAATTAACTCAAAATTCATTAAAGTTCTACATGTGAGATCCATAGCTTTGAAACTGCTAGAAAAAAACATATGGGGAACACTTTGACATAATGGCCACAGGCAATGACTTCCTGCATGGGACTACAATACTGTAGCACATGAAATAATAGCAAGAATAGACAATGGGATTTAAATATAAGGTCTTCTGCATAGTAAAGGTAAAAATTAACAGAGTGATATGACAGCCCAGGAATGGTAAAAATCTTTTGCCCATTGCTCTTCCAACAGAGGATTAATACAGTATGCAGCATATATAATAAACTAAAAATACTTAGCACCAAAAGAACAAAAACTCCAATCAATAAATGAACAAATTATCTGATGGTACACTTTTATGTGTAATTATGTGAAAAAATGTTCAACATCATAAGCACTCGGAAATGCAGATTGAAACTGTGTTAAATTTCTCTCTCAGCCCATTTATCAAGAATAAAAAATGGCTAGCATCAAGAATAAAAAAATGGCAAATGCTTCTGATTATGTGGGTGAAAAAAGAATATTGTGCACTGTTGGGGGGAATGGAAATTAATATTCCCATTATGGAAATCAGTGTAGATATTCCTTGAAAATAAATTGAAGTTTCACCATTTCTCAGTATACTCCCAAAGGAATTAAAGTCAACATGAGATACTTGCATATGTGTATTTATCATTACACAATTCACAATAGCCAAATTATAGAATCTACCTATTTACCTTAATAACTGAACAAAGAAAGTGGGGTATATAAACACTATGGAATTTTATTCAGACATAATGGAAAACAAGATCATGCTATTTTCAGGAAAATAGAACTGTAGATTAACATGATAAATGAAATAAACACATCACATTTTTCCCTCATTTGTGGAATCTATGGAGGAAAACATGACCTAAGAATAAAAGGCAGACTAATATAGCAGAGGAAAAAGATCATGAGAAGGGGGAAGAAAGGAAGAGAGGCCACTAGAGTGATGGATATGATCAAAGTATGCTATATAGTGTATGAAAATTCCTTATGAGACTGTGTAATTAAACTCTGTGCAATTAAAAAAGAATTATTTTTGAATGATAAATTTACTTCAATTGCCATTTGATTCAGCATAGACCAACTTAGATCATGTCGTTGTTCTAAATAAGTTCTTAGTTTGTAATCCTTAGGATGTTCCTCATCAGCAATTAAATTTCATTTTTACATAGCAGTAAATTCACAACAGTAAGTTCATCATAGCATAAGACGGAATCTACTTCACAAAATGCAATCATGGTTGTCAACTTTATTTTCTGATTTAAATGTGAAGAAACAAATGGAAATCCAATTAAATGTAAATCATTTTCAAACCTAATTTCCCACTAAAAATGTTGATCAAGCTTAAAGCAATGAAAAAAAAAATGGAATCTGAGAGACACCTATTTCTCTATAGATGAGGCCTATATATGCTTCAGGGGCAATTTATTGTAACAGTGTATAACACAGAGAAAATAAAATGTATAGAGAGATAGTTTATGATCTGCTATTACAAACTCAGTCCCATTATGCTTTCTATATGCATCTGTATGGTTGAACAGATCTTGAGAAACAAGTGACATTTAGGCATTCTTTTATGGTAAAAGAAGACACAGGTCATGCCCAGGTAAACATGCAAAGGAACCACAAAGAATCACTCTTTTTACTTGTTTCTTTTTTGTGAAAATTTCAAATATTTATGTGAGAAAGAATAATGAAACATAGTATTGGAAATATTTATTACATGTAAATAATAGAAAAAACATCAAGGAGCAGAGTAGAAAAATAATAAACTTGTATAACATGGCATCCTAAAGAAAATTTTTGATGAGCTCTATATAATAACAGATAAAAAAGAGTTGAACAAATTTGACGATTCAATTAAGAGACAAATATATCAGTCTTTCTAGGAGCAGAAGTTACAATAAATGATTTAAAAAACATCTGGAATGAAATGCACTTTCAAAAGAGATAAATTATTTTATTTAATTTTTAATTTTTTTTTTGCTTAAATTCTTTCATTGGTACATTTTAGATATACAATATGTGTACATTTATCATTGGGTGCTTGTACCTGTACTTGATGTATCTTGGTTCTTATTTTTTCCCCATTCCGTGTAATCCCTTCACTCCCCCCCCACCTTTCCCTATTCACAAACACTTTATTTCCATTTTTTCATTTTCTCATAATTTTTCCTTTCCCTTCTTACCTTTCCCCTTCCCCTCCCACTTGCCCTACCCCTTTGGAGCCTTTCTTCCTATTTCAAATTATCAATTATTCATTTTAATCATTTTAATCCTTATTTACACTTTCAGTTTCTCACACCAGAGAAACTATTCAATATTTACACATGTGTGTCCTATTTATTTCACTTAAAAGTATGGCCTCAAGATAAATTATTTTAAATATCACAATTTAAAAGGAAGATAGGTGAACCTTATTCATAATATTAGTACCAGATATGACTGAAGAAATGAATGAGCAAGTGAATTATACAAGATATTTGAAGTATAAACGAATATTTCACCAATATGAAGAAAAATTAAACTTACAAATCATTGGTTCAACCAAAACAAAAGCAAAATTATTACTAAATATCTACTATTACTTATTGAATTTCAACGATAAAGCAAAAACCTGATACATATATAGGTAAAAAGAAGCAAATTATCACCAAAGATTGAGGGGAAATATTAGTCTGATCTTGTGCATTTGATATTTTCACAAGATGATTTTAGTGTGGGCATTTTCATAGAATCCTTTTCATATTCCATTTTGGCAGAAGGACATTCTGACTTAGATATTAAAAGTAAAAGTAGTGCTAGTTATTGGGGTTTTAGATTTTAAAAATAGAGTTAATGCTAATTATTTGGTTTTTTCAATAATTTAACAAAATATAGAACAAACCCTTTATTCTTTCTTAAATAAACATCTCATCCCTAATACTTCTTTGTATAATATTTTGTTATGTGTATCATTATGATTATCTAGCTTTCTCCCTTTGATATAAAATTGCAGTACTTGATGATCATTCATTTTAATTTTATTGTCAATATATCCTATTTTATCAGGTTTTCTTTATTTTATTACTTCTTTATTATATGAAGTTCATTGAATGTACGTACTTTTACTTTCCTGTTCTTGTCTACAAAAATGCCTGTTTTGTCCAATTTGATCTTTTAAACATGAATTGTACGTTTATATGATATTTGTACTTCGAATTGCAATTTTATTTTACACTTGCTTATTGTATTTTTTATCTCTCTTATTAGTACATATTTACAGAAACGCAGTATACATTCATCTTGTGGAGTGGGTACATGTGCATAGTACAGCTTGGTGCTTTTTTTAATCCCCTTCCTCTTTCCTCCTGCCTCCGTTCCTCCTCCATTTATTGCATTTTTTTAAAAGCATTTGCATTTAACCTTCAAACTATCTATTTCAGGTTTATCTCATAATTTTTTTGTATTTTATAAAAATCTTCTAAATGTTTTTCTTTTAATACAAAAATTTATTTGTTGTCTTATGTTTCCCATGTAATTTTTGATATTGTTTGTCTTTTTCTGTTTTATATTTTCCAGACTGCAGCTAAGGGAAAAACCTAATTAAACCTCCAGCTACATTTGCATTTAGTTGTCTGTAAAATATCATAAACTTTGGAAGTCATAAGACTGAGTCAGACATTATTAGTCTACCACTAACCTTGCTGTAATACTGTCAGTGTGTAGGCTATGATGTTAATTGTTGCCTCAGTTACTTTTCCAAGATTCATAGGTTGTTTTGCTAAAAGCACTCTTTCACTAGGCCTCCATATATGAACGATGGATGACTAAAACAATGAAAAAGCTTGGTATTTATGACTGCGTATTATTATCTTTTTGCTATGTTAGCTGTGGGGTTAGATTGTTTCTGCTTATTGTTTCTGCTCAATTCTGCACATCAACATTTTAGTTATTTACAGAGTGATTGTCTAAAAATAGGAATGTAAGGTTAATTCATCCCAAATTTACCTCAACTCTCTCCTTCCCCTTCAAGGCTGAAAACACCAGTGTAAGAACAGCCGAGATATTTTTTAAGATTTACAGGGACATCATGATCAGGAAATTACCAACCACCATGTTTTCCAATGACTTCTTTCAGACCACTGGAGTGACGCCTAGAAATCTCTAATCACTAATTCTTTCCTAACCTAAACTGATCTCCCACAACTCTTTGCCTAACTATAAAAGGAGCTTGAAAATTAGGCTGGAGTAAGGTGTTTTTAGGAAGTCTCCCATCTTGTACTGTACTATCTCATTGCTTCACATAGTTCTTTTGTTATCATTAGAAGGTATTCTGCCTCTCAAATGATTGACTTCCAACATGTAGTGAGATGACAGAGTCTTTGGGCAGTAACAATCCCGTTTATTTCTATTTTTAAATATAAGTTACAAATTCCCTACTCCTACCTGAAACTGAAGAATTTTTTTGAGTTTTTGAAGGTGATTTTTATATTTTTAGCCATATAAATCCTGAAAATACTTATAACTACTCTAAGTCCCAACAAATACTACAATAATACAATATACATTTTAGTTAAATTTCTCTTCTCTTCTTTTGTGCAATTCTGACTTTTTTAGTATGGTCTGAGAGTTTTTGTTTAGTCTTTTGTAAAAGTATTGTTGGTGCTGCTATTGCATGATTTAAATTTTATTCCAAAAAATATAAACCAATAACATTTGAACTTAATTCAAATTTTCTATTTATTGCATTTTAAATGTAGTCATTGAACAATAGCATTTTATTCACACAATTTCTTTTGTAATTAAGTTCTTTTTTATATAAAGAAAAAATTACATTGAGCATAATGGTTAGTCTACTAACAGCATGGGGGTATAAATTAATCTTAGTCAATTTACTATTAAAAATCTCTTAACTTACATAATTGTGAGGGACATGTATTCCATAATTTCCTGTAGATAGTACTAATATTCTCATCAAGAATATACCTGCTAAGTAAGAACTATTTCAATGAAATATTAAGTTTAATACCACTGAAATATTATTTAGTGAGAAATATTTTGATTGAGTCTTATTAGGCTGGTTTGAAAAACATTATAAAAACCATAAGCAACACATTTCTATGTTTTAAGTATTGAGTATGCTATTATCTACTCACACATTTCACTCTGTATAAGAATGCATAGCCATCATTTTGCTTTTGATTTCATTAACAGAGTTGTGATTCTGGGCAACATTTGTGATTCTGAACATATTTTCTCAAATATGCATCATAAAACCAGTCATGGCACTCTCTTTTTTCTGGCCACTTTGATTTTATAGCCAAACTGTTGGCAATTTTGTTACTGTTGGGTCCTAAAACACATTTGTTTTAGTTTGTATTTTATCCTTAGAGATTTATGTGTTGCAGCCTTGGTCCCCAAGAAGGCACTTTAGTAGATGGAGGAAGCTTAAATTGGTGAGTCTTAGTGGAAGGTCTTTAGATCATTGGGGGAATCACACTGGATGGAATTATGAGCCCCCAGCTTTCTCCAGTTTGTTTCCTCACACACACGCCTTGGGCGTGATATGATACAGCTAGTTGGCCCTTACTAGAACCCAGCCAGTGACAGTCCTGTGCCCTTTAACACCCAAAATTTGAGCTAAATAAACTGATTTTCTTTAAAACATTGGGCTCATGTATTTTGTTGTAATGAAAATCAAAGTGATACAACTTTTTGTGTCTTTCTTTAATTTTTTTTTACTTACTACATGTTTGTGGTACATCCATAATGATTACATTCATTGTGGAGAGTTGGTACAGGTATATGACACAAACTGATATAATTTTTATCTTTATTTTTCCAACTTTCATTTGAATGAGATATCAAATTACTCATTTGATAAATCTTATTCAATTATTCATTTTATGTACAAATACCCTTGTAAATTAACATCATTTAGAAATATGATAAATTATGAATTAATAGGTATATAAATATTTATTAGGTAAACATACTAAGAGGAAAGAACGTAGACAGAAATTTCAATTCAGTCTTCTAATCTAAGGGATTAGCAAAGTCTTCATGAAAGAGGTAGGGTTTCAGCTTGGTGTTGAATGATCGATCCAGCTTTGAAAAGACAGAGAACTGGGGCAGTGTTCTTAGGTGAGACTAAAATGCTAAGGAGAAAGCCAGAAAGCACCTTTGAGTATTAGTTAAAAAGACTATGCTCCTAGAGTAAAGGTTCCTGTATATAAAGAGAGAGAAAAAGTTAAAACAGGCACTGGCACAAGAAAATGTCAAGATATTACTATCAATTAATAGCTATGAACTTTACCCTGCTGCCACAGGGGTATTGTTAATAGTTGAAGGAAGAAAAATTGACATTGATAAAACTACTTCTAAATGAAATAATGATATGGTAATAACTTCTAGAATATATGGGAAAAATGTATAGAAATAAGGAGGTCCTTTCAGAAACTGCTGAAATAGAGCAGGAATAATGTATAACACAAAACATAAATGTTTAGTAAAAGTATGTTTCAATAAATAAGGTGAAAAGGATTAAATATGCACATGAATCAAATCCCCACAATGAATGTAATCATGTCTTGTGAAAAAGTATAGAAAACATTAGAAATTCAGTTCAGATAGGTATAGTGTTTTTAAAAATAGGTAAGAAAAAAAGTGATTTTACTGAAGATGTTAAATTTGATTTTAATAATTTTGAATTTAGAGTGAAAACTCAAGGTCAAATATTTAAGCTGAATATAGAATGCAAGATTACAAAGGAGAGATTTTGTTTTGTTCACTAATGCATTCTACAGTCATAGAAAAACCTGAATATATACATCTTAAATTGAAATGATTAGACACATTTGAAGAAAGCTGGGGTGAAAATTATATATATTATCTCTGTGAAAATAAAACTATTAAAGTATTTCCCTGGAGCAAATGCTTTCTTCTTGAACTTTCTTTAAATAACAGCTGTTTGGGGAAATTCTCATAAAAACTATAAATCGTAATTACTTTACTTTTAATTTCATGAAGTTATAAAAAATAGAAAACCTTGTATTGTTATTTCTGTGATAATACTTAAATATATTCATTAATTTTTAAAAATTTATTCACTAATTACTTTCCTTTGATATTCTATTGATTTTTAGTTTTGGCTCAGATTCACTGATCAAATGAAAGAATGGGGTAGTTAAAAGCATAAAGGATTATAGTACATATTGCTAAGTAAATAATATACAAATGACTTGTACCTTTTCTTTAACTAAATATTAAATAGTGTGTAACTTTAGTTATATCTAGCAAAGCATTCTTCTTATATTTAGCAAAGCATTAAGTAACATGTTAGATTAAAACAAGTACTATGCCAAAAATATTGACATAAAAGAAGAATCTCAAGAAAAACATACATTTCAAAAAAAGGCACACTTATTAATATCAAACTATTGTTGTCTATAATCAGTATTGGGAGCATGCTTAGTTTATATTGAAGCTTTATGGTTGTATTCTGTTTCTTATATTCAAGTGTATATTTTGAAATTTATTCAAAAATAAAATATTTCATGATTAATAACTACTTAGTATCAAATGTAACATCTGAATAAATATCATTCCACTTTTTTCCACAGATATTATTTTCATTTGCTGTAGATGACCACTAAATAAATAAATACATAAATAAATAATTCTGTGTAATTTAACTAAAGTTCTATTCTACATGTACACTTTTTATGTGAAATAAATTTATATTAATCTTTATATTTCATAGGAATTTTTAAATTTAAAAGCTAAGCTAACTCATTAACACCACTTTTTGCCTTAGTTTTCCATTCTATTAGATATGGAGTTGGCAGAAGTTAGTGTATTAGCTTCTTAGGACTTTTATTGTGCCCTAGAATGAAATTTTATTTTTAACTGAGCCTTTCCATTTTTATGGTCTAGTTTTTTCCCATAAATTCCTTTATTGGTACATTTTAGGTATACAATATGTTTACATTTATCATTGGGTGCTTGTACCTGTACATGTTGTATCTTGGTTCTTATTTTTTCATGTGCCCTTCACCCCCTCCACCCTTCCCTATTTACATACCTCATTTCCTTTTTTTTCCTTTTTTCATAATTTTTCCTTTACCTTCGTTCCTTTCCCCATCCCCTCCCACCACCCCTAACCCTTTGGACCTTTTCCTATTTCAAAGTATCAATTATTCATTATTAATCCTTTTAATCCTTATTTACACTTTCAGTTTCTCATGCAGGTCCAGTTATTTTAGAGAATATCACATTTTCTGAACTGGATTAAATATTGTCCCAAGTATAGATATGACTTAACTTTGACTGAAATCAAATAACTGGTACAATTATTTTCCACTGAGAACTATAACATCAGGAAGCATGAGTTTCTTTCTTCAGCAGAAATTGTAATGTGAAAGGGTCATTAATTAGGTCTAGATATACTATAGGTTCTATATGTTGCCATTTTGGGGCCACTTATGAAATCTGGGGAATGAACAATACACTCCGAAGTACTGCAACATTGAGGAGCTCTAATTTTAAATGTTAGTGTCTAAAGACCTATGAATCTATACTGGTATCAGTGAACATTTCTGATGATGTTAATGTAAATGAATTAATATCAATGAATGTCTTTAATTGTTGAAAAATAATCTATGGATTTGTATTCTCAAGCACCAAAAATGACATCAGAATAACTACAGCAATTCCACAGTAGTATTCTCCGATGATAGAAATTTAGCACAAATTTTTCAATTAAAACACAATGGTGCTAAACTATTAAATGTATTTCAAAGAAGAAGGTATTTAACAAGGGTAAATAGAGCATTCCCTAATTTTTGGAAGGGATAGGTAAGTAAAGGTAAGGAAACTCCTTGTCACAAAACTCGGGAGAAAAAGGACTGCAGAAAATTCCCACTGATATTCTCAGCACTGGAGTGAATAACTCTCGGGAAGACAAATTAAAGCTGTGGCACAAATTCCTGGCTAATGTCTTTCAAAGTCACTTGCTTACTTATACCTATTTGCTGAAGAATGATTGTTTCTGATTTTCTTCTATTTCTCAAATATTTTGAGAGTTCCTCTCATGAAACATATCTAATTATACTGACAAGAAATTGAGTCGCAAAAAGCTTAAAAGAAAAGATGTTAAATCTGATATATTGATTGTTTTGGATACATAAATCCATTTAGAGGTATTTTACTTGCTCAAAACCCAAACCACAATTTAGTTTTTCTTTCGAATATTCATTGTTTTGTAATTAGTAACGTATAAAGCTTTTCTAAATATATAATATTATACAATCTTACTTTATCCCACACATCTTTTTATTCTTAAATAATAACTAACTTTCCTAATTATTTTCTTGAAGGAAACTTACAATATGTATAGAGAAATTAGAAGCAGCATGTGTGAAAAACAAATTAAAAAATTAAAGTTTCTGGACAGATGTTATAAGAGTCTTGTAGAAAAAGCTATCATCATTACAATCCCAATTCTAATTTACTTTACATCAGGCATTTAAATTTACTATCTTTAGGCCATATGTTGCAAATGAAGCTTGGTTCTATATTCATGAATCAGTTGACAATGAATAGTTAAGTTCTGCTAATTCAGAAAGGTGAAGTTGAGTGAGCTTATTTAAATGGCAGAATATTTGTAACTACAAATTCTCCATACCATCAGAAAACTTCCAAAAAATGCTTGCCATATGTTTTAAGCTGTGATGAAAATGTTTTTTCTTTAAAAAAAACCCTGAAACTTTATGCAGTTATAGTTGAGAATATCTTAGCAATGCCACTAAAATTCTATGGAGAGCTTTAAATTCAGCCATAAAATTAATTTTAGACTGGAATTAAGCATTTGAGAAAAAAAGTAACATTAAGTAAAATAATATGTTAAAATAAATACGTTATTTTTAGCATTTTTTGAGTATTAAATATTTTAGCAGCTCAGATCTCAAATTCAAGCCCAAGCTAAGCAACTTAGTGAAAGACCCTCCATCAAAATTAAAAAATGTGGGGTCTATAGCTCATTGCAAAGGACTTGAATTCAATCCTCAGTACTGCAGAACAAACAAACCAACAAAAAAAATTGGATTATTTAAAAAAATTATATCACATGGACCATTGGTGTTGGCCCACATAAGTATGATAATATGCTTTCCCAGCATACTGGCCACAGTCTCTATGAACATTTAACTCTATTTACTGAAAAGAGTAAAAATGTTATGGCTTTCATCTAGTGTCCCTCCAAAGCTTCATGTGCTCATATGTGTGGCTTTAGGGAGGTGGCTGGGTGTGTGGTGTGTGATACTGGGTTTAGGGTATGTGATAGTGGATTTAGGGTATGTGATACTGGGTTTAAGGGTGCATGGTAACAAATTAACCCACTGATTGGAACAAATTAACCCACTGATTGGTTTTGGATGTGACTGAACAGATTTACTGAAGACAGAAGCTCCATCATGAGTATGTTTGGCACTATCTAAAAGGTTTGTAGCCTAGATAGTACAAAGGAAAAGGCAGGATCATTGCTTTTTACTTTGCTACCTCCTGCCTGCCATGCCATGAACTGATGTTTCTCCTCTGTGATGCTTCTTTGCCTTGCCCCTCTGACTTGGAGTGAACTAATTATGCACTGAAACCTCTACCAACTATGAGCTGAAACAAACCTTTCCTCTTTTAACTTGTGGGGTTCAGGTATTGTATCTTAACGATGAGAAAAGGAACTAAGACAGATTTTGGTACAAGAGAAATGGGGTCATTGTTGTGACTACTTGATCACATGTTCCCAGAACCTATAGAATTGGCTTGTGGGAAGAGTTTGTAAAGGTTTGGAAATGCCAACTGAAAAAGTAGCTCTAGAATACTGTGAGCTGAGCTTGATATGAGATGCTTGTTGGGCTCAGAAGAATAGAATGTTGATTGTAATATAGCTGGAAAAGTCTAGGCTTAAAAGCTTTCAATTGGGAAGAAGGGCTCCATTGGCAGTTGGCCTTCAGATCATGTGTGTTATGCTCTGCCTGAAATGTTGTCTGCATTTCGCTCCTCTCCAGGGACTGTATCTGAGGCCGAGATTAAGTATAGTGGACTAATTAATCTGGCGGAAGAACTTTCAAGCCAATCTAACATTGAGGCGGTGGCATGGCTATTATCGGGGGCTTTTATCCACATCTATGTTGAGAATTAAGAGCAAAGAGCCCAGCAAAATGATTTAGAACATTTTGAGTTTGGTCAGGAATGAAGCTCCAGTAAAGTTGTGGACGGCAAGGAAAATAGAAGATGGCTTGAGAGCACCACAAGGCTCAGCAGTATTCTGTCATTTACTGCCTCAAAATTGCAAAGATGAAAGACTTTGGTTTGAAAAGAGAGCCCCAGAGCACCATGTTCCAGAATGGCCATGACCTGGAGAATTTCTCCCTCCAGATTATTTCACAGTGCTCGACAGTCCAGGTACTCGACTCCTACAGCCAAGAGAGAAAGAACCCTGGCCACTACTCCAGCTGTGTCATACACATGGTGCTGGTTTTAGGCACAAGCAGAATGCAAGAGCTGTGAAGTCCAGAAGGCTTCCACTTAGATTTCAGAAGAAGACCTGGGAGGTCAGGCAGTGTGCCCCTGAGAGAGCAGTGTGTGAAGCTATGTGTGACCCTGAAGGTGCAGAGCAGACCCAAGAAGGTTGGAGAAGCCAGGAATGTGTATCATCTGAGGAAAGCTGTCAGGATAGTGTACAGCCAGTCCAAGAGAGAAGCCATGAGAGCTGCAGCCTCCAACAGTACCATGGAGCAGAGCCACCTAAGACCTTTGGAGTTCACTCTTGCCACATATTGAAACTCAGACTTAATGTTAACCCCAATGGATTTTGATCTTGTTTTGGTCCCATTCCTTCCTATCCCTCTATTTCTACCTTTTGGAATGGGAATGTTTATCTTGTGCCACTGTACGTTGGAAGCATTTACCTTTCTTTTCATTTGTACAGGGGCTGGCAGCTAAGAGTTTGCTTTAAATCTCAGAGGAGACTTTGTACTTGGACTTTTCAGCAATACCGAAACTGTTAGGACTTTGGCAACTCTTAGAAATGGACTAAAATCCTTTTGCATAAAAGGATACACATGAGTGTTTTAGGGGCCAGGGCAGAATGTTGTGGCTTATATCTAGTGCCCCTCCAAAGCCTCATGGGCTCATGGCTGGGGTTCTGGGAGATGGCAGGATCATGGATATGGAATGCTGGATCTAGGGTGTATGATATTGGATTTAAGGGTGATTGGTTATAAATTAGTTCACTGATTAAAATTAGAATAGTTCTGGGTGTGGCTGAATGGAATTCCTGAAGACAGGAGCCCCATCTTAGATGTGTTTGACACTATTCAAAAGGTTTGTAGCTTGTTTGGGATAAAGGGAAAGGCAGGCTCACTGCTTTCTGCTTTGCTACCTCCTGCCTGACACATATGAACTGATGTTTCTCCTCTGTGATGCTCCTGTGCCCTGCTAACTATGTATTGAAACCTCTACAAACTGTGAGCTGATATAAATCTTTCTTCCTCTAATTTTTGCAGTTCAGTACTGTGTCTCCATGGTAAGAAAAATAACTAAGACAAATGCCTACTGGTAGCAAAACTAGTGATGGGAAAGTGGAATTCCCTGACCTTCAAAAAAGAAAAAAACCCTCAGTTCAAAAGTAGAGGGTATGTTGCACATTTATTGGATAGTAGTGGAAGGATAGTGGGAAGCAATGTGTTCATAATGCAAGTTTAATAGAACCTGAATATATAAATCAGAAATAATTCAGGATTGAGGAATTAGTGAAGGTCATGTGAACAATTCTTTTCCTCTGTGATATAAGGCACTATCCACACCTCCACACCAATCAGAATCAGTAAAAATTATCAGCTCAGAGATTTTGTAGGATGATCCCATTCTTGTCAATGGCATGAGTCCAAAAACATTACTCCTAGAGAAAAACCTACTCTTTCTGGGACTTACTATGAATAAAATACATAATGCAGAAGAGCAGAGAACTTCAGCATTCTGTCCAAGTTGTAGTGGATTCAGAGACAGCTGAATTTCATCCCAGGGTTCTGTCATTTTCAAGTTGTGTACTTTGAGCACTGCATCAACATCCTTAAGTTTCAGTTTAGTAATCCACAAAATGGAGTGGAAATGTAAACCTCACAGGTTTTTAAAATTAAAATTGATTAGATAAACATAAAGTACAAATAATGTGTTTATCACATAATAAAAGTCAATAAACCACTTATTATTATATTATTTAATGTTTAAAATAAACAGTTTTCCATTGAATGGAACCATCCTAAGACGTATATTATCTGTTATCAAGAGAGGAAGTTCCATCTGTTTACCTTTGAGTGTTCTCCTGACAATAATATCATACTTATGGATCTCAAGAAGGTGAAAAAGAGACAGATAATAAAAGTATTGTGCCTTAGGATTAAGACCAAATTAATTTTGTCTAAGGCTTATTATATGACAAAGCAGCTGTTTACTTAGAACTACACTACCCATAATCATTGGAGTTTACTTTGAAATTTTCAGGTTTGTTAGTTGACTTGTAGACTCAGTCCATTTATTAGTTGCTCTAAAAGTTGAAATTCAACATTCATATAGCTCTGTTATTTTTTTCTGTTTAAAAATATATTAGAAAATATTCATGAAAATCTTACTGTAAGCCAAGTACATTTCTTAAACTGATAAGTTAAAAAAAGAAATCAGTAATATATGTTTCTTGGTCTCCAAACTTTCAAGGTTCAAGGGTGATTCTGATGACAAATAATTCTGATAGCATAGGACAAGGGCTGACAGAGTTAGATGGAGTGCCTGTTCATTAGAGTGCGATATTTGGGAAGCTTCTTGTAAGATATTATTAAACACATTATAAATAAGGACTTGGAGCTCAGCATATGAATAAAGGGGAAAAGAATATTCTAACAGCAGGAAAAGCACATCAAATAAGTTATGGGAACAAGAAATAATTTAATTGTGAAACATTCCAAAATTATATTAGTAACTCATGTAGAAGGAAAGATGTACAAGTAAGTCAGAAAGTACTTCTGTTTAAAAATGTAGGGTTCTACCAGAGGATTTTAAATGGGGAACTGGTAAAATGAGGCTTTCATATTAGAATTATTCTGCTAGTTGTATGAAAAATAGTAAATTTAAAATCAGCAACATCAACAGGAAACTACTCAGTTGTCATAGTAAGATAGTCAAGGTTTCACTATTCTGTAATATTGGGAAAGTTGTCTGACCTTATGTAATTTATCAGTATTAATGATTAAAATTATATGTACTCTATATTTTTAAGCTGGAATGAAAAGGTAATTCACTTTCTGATGAAGGAACAACCTGTCCAGGAATATCTTGGAGATAGTACTTTATCCCAAAATGTCTCAAAAGTGGAAAAGAAAATTAGAAAGACTATGACATTTAGGAGAATTGCAATGAGGTGAATATCTATGATCTCACTGTAGTATGTGTTTATGCATAATATAAATACTGAATTCAAGCTCATCTTTTTATAATTAAACAACTATTGAATTAAAATATTGCTTATATATCTCAAATTAATTAAAGCTTATGTATTTTTCATGCAGATTTTCTTTGTTTGCCAGGAAAGATATACTGCTGTTTCAAAGGATCAATACATTTGCCTCCATCAGCATTTTTATAGGTTTCTTTCACCATACCCAAAATGTGACTTATGATGTTGACAGTTAAAAATAAATAAGTAATCAAGTAGGTGTATGCTATGGCTTGTAACTAACTAGATGTCCCCACTCAAGCCTCATGCAGTCACAGGTCAGCCATTGCTTGTCACTTGTTGCTTGCCATTTGTTGTTTGCTGCCTGTTCTGCTTTGCCATGAACTATCTCTCCTCTGTGATGTCCTGCTGCCAAGCCACTCTGCCGTGAAACCAGCCAATTATAGATTGAAACCTCTACAAAGTGTAAGTTGAAATAAACTTTTCCTCCTTTAACTTTGGGTGTTGGGTCATTTTTGGAAATTTTTTGGCAGCAACAAGAAAAGTAACTAAGACATTGAATAATTAGGTAAGTCTTACAGGAAACAAAATGCAAGAAATTAACTGGCAGTCAAGAAGTACTGACATGTGCTACTATGGTTTGGATATGAAATATTCCCCCAAAACTCACATCTTTAAAGTTTGATTCATAATGTAGCAATGTTCAAAGGCAGGATTTTGGAAGGTAATTGAATCATGAAGATTCAAACTTTATCAGTAGATTAATATATTCTACTGATGGTTTCATAATTTGATAGTGCTATTGGGTTGTGATGGTGACTGAAGAGGAAGGGTCTAGTTACAGGAAATGGGTGATTGGTACATGACTTTCTGGACTATGGACTGAAATCTCTGAAACAATGAGCAAAAATAAGCCTTTCCTTCATTTAAATTGTTCCAGTCATTTTTTCACAGTAATGTAAAACACAGTAACACATATATCAGATTAAACACTGTTTTTTTCTCACACTCTGGTCTAAATTCACACGAATTTACAAATTTGAGAGAAGAAGTCAGCCTTTGTTGGTAATGAAAATGGAGGCATTTATTAATTTTCATGGTAATTTTTATCTGTTTTTCTCTTCATCTCTTTTTTTGTCTCTTTGGGTTGATAATGTCAGAAAATCTGGGAAATATATTTATAATAAAAGTATTTTAACTCATGTCATACTTAGGAGTTATAATACAGACAAGTTAGAAGACACAAAATCTTTTTTCCAGATCTTGTAATTAAGAGAATTATGTTAGAAAGTTTTCTCACAAATTGTTATGTGTAATTGCACATATTAAAGTTATGTATTTTGTATAAATTATGAATTTGTCATTTTGGAACTATATTTCCCTCAAGTAAAACAACTAGAAAAAGATTTACAAATGGAGTTTAGGGTGATGGAAGGGTGAATAGTAGAGCACAGAGGATTGTTAGATCAAGGAAATGACTTTGAATGATAGTATAATGGTGATACATGACATTAAATATTCCATCAAACTCACAGAATGTACAATACCAATAGTAAGCACTAGTGAAAACTATAGATCTCGGGTGGTGATAATGTCTCACTATAGGTATAATTGTAACAAATGTACTATTTTGGAGGGAGATGGTGATCATAGGGGATTACGCAAGTGTGGAGCAGATATATATATATGCAAAATTGAAAAACATTGAAAAAGACAAAATTACAAAAGATATTCTAGATATCCAAAGACATATTAGAAATTTTTTTTCCAAACATATACTCCAATAAATCAGAGTAAAAAGAAGAAATAGATGAAATCATAGATATATATGGCTTCCCAAGTCAAATAAAATATTAAAAATATAAACAGACCAATAATAAACAATGAGATTGATGTAGGAATAAAATCCCTACCAACTATGAAAATTCCAAGGCCCAGTGTATTTACTGTTGAAATTTTCTGAATCTTTAGACAAGAACTGATACCAATGCTTCTCAGACTTTTCTATGTCATAGAAAAGAAGAGCATGCTTCCAAATCTAATCTAGGAAGCCAGTATTAGCATGATACTAAAAATGAATAAAGACACAACAACAAAAAAGTAACTATAAGCCAATATCCCTGATGAATATAAATGCAAAAATCCTCTAAGAGGATTCAACAAATAAAGCTCAACAATCCGTTAAAAATTAGGTCCTACACAATAACCAAGTTTATTTTATCCAAAGGATACAAGAATGTTTCAATATGCAAAAATCAATAAATGTAATATACCATATACATAGAATCAAGAACAAAAGTCATATAATCATCTCAATAAATTCAGAAGAAGCCTTAGAGAAAATCCAGCGTGACAAAAACTCTCACAAAAATAGGATAGAAGGAATCTTACCTCAAAATGTAAAAAAGGCTTTTATGACAAACCTAAAGCCATCATAATGAATGGTATAATACTAAAAGTATCTCCTCTAAAATCAGGACTAGAAAAGGGTTTTCACTCTCATTACTCCTGCTCAATATATTACTCAAAGTTTAGCCATAGCAAATAAGCAGGAGAAAGAAATAAAAGGGGTACAAACAGGAAAGTAGGAAGTTAAATTATTCCTATTTGCAGTTGATACGATTCTTTACATAGAATACATAAAAAAAGTCCACTGAAACACTTTCAGATCTGTTAAATAAATTCAGCAATTTGGCAGAATACAAAATTAACAAGAAAAACAATAATCTTCCTGTACACTAATAATCAACCCAACAAGAATGAAATAAGAAAAACAATTCTACTCACAATACCTTCAAATAAATTAGATACATAGGAATCAACTTAACTGAAGTTTAAAAACCACTACAATAAAATTATCAAACTCTACATAAAAAAATTAAAGAAGAATTCCAAAAATGGAAATATATTCTTTGTTCTTGGGTGAGAGGAACTAATATTGTGAAAATACAATATTACCAGGAGCAATCTACAGATTCAATAAAATGCTATGAAAATACTGAAAACATGATTTGCCAATATAGACAAAATGATCTCAAAATCCTTACAGAATCAGAGATGACCTGGAAAAGACAAAGGAATCCTAAACAAAAAGAGAAATGCTGGAGGCATCTTCAATACTGGATTTCAAATTATACTATGAAAATATAATAACAAAAAAAAAGAATGATGCAGTCACAAAAGGAGGCATATAGCTCAACAGAATAGAAGACATAGAATCAACCACATGCATATACAATCATCTGATTTTTGACAAAGGACCCAAAAATAGATACAGAGGAAAGCCTTTTTAACAATTGATGTTAGAAAACTGTACATCCACATGCAAAAGACTTAAACTGGATTCCTATATATCAATCTGTACCCAAATTATATCAAATTAGATTTAAAAAACTAGATAAAATACAGAGACGTTAAAGCTGCTAGACGGTAATAGAGGGAAATATTGAAGCTGTAGGCACAGGCAGAGTTTTCCTTACAAGGATCCCAGTAACACAGAAAATAATATCAAGAATCAACAAGTAGGATGAAATCAATTTTAAAAGCCTTTGCACAAGGGAAACAATCATCAGAATGAAGAGGAAAGGAGGAAGAAATGCAGAAGGGATATCAGGAAAGCAGAATGTAGACTGTGGGAAATGGAGAAGGACATGAGGAGGAGGAGGAAGAAAAGAAGGAAATAGTAATGGGATTTAAAATGATGCAGACATGTTAAACTCAAGTGATAAATTTCCCAAATAAACTTCCACATTATGTATAATTAACTAAAGAAAGTTGTTCTTGTTATCTAGAGTCATTTTCATGATACTTATACAATTGTTCTTGTGCAAGGAACTCTAGAATTTTTTGCCCAGTTTAATTCTTCAAAGTAATTTTTCCATAATGCTTATAAAATTGTCATTTTTAAAAGTGGAGGCAAGATATTTCACAATTACAAAAATATTTAAGGAAAAGTAAATCAAAGGGTTATCAAATCCTTTAGCATTATAACTCACAATTAGTCTTAATAACAACATAAAAATTCGCAAATTTTACAGAATATATTGAACATGGATTCCACCAGCCTGCAATATTTTTGAATGAGATCTCCTGCACCATATTTAAATAAATGTACAAAACACAGCTGCTGGAGAAAAGACAGCTCCATTAATTGGTTCTTGGAAACCTGAATATCCGTATGTAGAAAATTTAAACTAGATCCCTATTTTTATTCCCATTCAAAAATCAACTAAAAATAGATCAAAGATCTAACTACAAGATTTGAAACTTTGAAATTAGTGAGGAAAACACTTCAGTGCATACGACTAAGCAATGTCTTCCTGAAAAGAACTCTGACAGCACAGGAAATAATATTAAGAATCAACAACAACAATAAAAAAGAATCAACAAATAGGATTACATCTAATTTAAAAGTTCTTCACCAAAAGGAAACAATGGAGTGAAGAAACAGCCTACAGCATGGTGGAAAATTTTTGCTGGCTGCACTTGCAAAAGAGGATCAATATAAATAATATAGAAAATATTAACATTGAAAAATTACTATCTCAATAATAAATGAGAAGGTT
>NW_004624731.1:46571588-46586670 GCF_000247695.1 Heterocephalus glaber
GTACCGGCAATCAAACTCAGGTCCTTGCACTTGTGAGGCAAGCGGCAAAACCACTGAGCTAAATCCCCGGCTCCTGAAGATGTATCATTTTCAGGAAAATGGATGGAACTAGAAATCATCGTATTTAGCAGAATAAATAATAAATTATATATTTTCCGCCACATGTAGAAACTAAAGAGAAAGAAAAACAGAGAGGGAGATTACAAGATAATAGCAACAAGGCTTAGCAAAAAGAAAGGGAAAGAAACGCAGGGAGAGAAAATGCGAGGTGTGTAATGGTGATAGAAATGAAATATGCTAAAATGAAAAGCATTGTTCTGTATAATTAGTTCTGTATACAAAAGTAGAAAAAAGATGCCACAGGGCAGATATACTTAGACAGACATGACTCTTTAACATGTTCAGTATCACATTTCCCACCCTGGTCCTGTCTATGTGAGACACCAGTGTATATAAAATCCCAGTTAGCTTCATGAGAAAGCATCCTCCCTGTAACTTAGAAATACAGAGATGGTCCTAATTACAAATTCTGTGCGGAAAAACTTTTCAGTGTTAGAGAACTCAAAGAATCACAGGTTTATAGACCAGTTTAATTTAATCAAAAGGAAATCTTTTACAGAATACCCAAATAAATTATTAGCTAATATTGTGATCGTTTTCCTATATTCTTGCCATGATCTTTATTTTAAAATCTATACATTTAAATGTCTAGATTATTATAATTTTATATATCTCTTCTAGAACATAACAAAGCATATATTTATTCCTAGAACCATTTTATTTATAATACAGATGATAAATTATAGTTATAAAAATCAAAAGCATCTATTCATTTTTCTCAATATTCTAAAATTCTGTTGATTAAAGAAAATAATGATTAATGGTACATAGCTGATTATTGACTATCATTACTTATTGAATTTTTATCAACATCTGATTGTAAAACAAGAGGAAATTAAAGACATAGGTAATCTTTCTATACCATAAATAAGCTATTATAAAGTAATTAATAAGCTTATAAAGCTGCTTTGTATTAGTAAACCTTCACTGTATAAAAGACACAAACTTCTGTATATTGGAATTTTCCCTTAAAAATCCAGCATTTTGGGATTCTATGAATGAACCTAAGAGTCAAAGCTTACATATTTCTAAGGTGTAAATAAAGTTGACATAATATCATCAATGATATTTTAAATTAAAAATAAATAACAGCACAATATATTAAAACCCCTTGTTTCTATCCAAGAACAAAACATGATTAAATATAATCTAATCAAAAAAATGTTATAGATTTCAATTTTAAATATACTGAGTGCTATAAAATTGCATCAAAAATTTCTGTGTCTCATTACATATGCAATAAAATATATGTAATATTTCTTAGTAAATTTTCTTTTATGTTTCTGCATTTCATTAATGATATTCAAGCATCTAAGCAAACTTGATTAAATACGCTGTTTCTTTTTGAATTCTGTCTCCTGTTGCTATCAATGAATCTCATGTCTGGGTCTTCATCCTAGCTTGAATATTTTAGTGTTCAATTACTGGATTACTATTATTTAAACCTTTAAAATTTTGTAATTCTTTATATATATCATACTAAACTGTTGTTAACAGGTATTTAACAAATATACAAATAATATTTGTCATTAAAGATTTACCTATTACTACAATTACTTTTTATGTTTTAATTTTTACATTTTATAAATAATGGTAAAATGCTTGAAAAAATTTCAGAGATAAAATTGACATGTGATGCTTTTTGATGTATATTTTCAAAACAGACCATAATATTCAAATCAACATGAAAATGTGGGACATTCTAATACTAAATGAAGAATCTACAATGATTTATTTTGCTTTCTTGCTCTCTCAGTTATAGAATATGTTTATCTTGAGTTTGTTTCCATCTTTCTAGTTACTATCACTGCATAGATGTATCAGTCACAAAAATGCATATCTAACATCTTCATTACTTTTTTATAAAATTCTTTTTCCTGTGAGCACATTATCTCCAGCAAAAGAACTATAACCATACCACACATCTGAATTTATTTCTCCAAGGGTGCTATATCAGCACTAGTTGTTCAATTAATGATTATTCACTTGACCTT
Organism: Heterocephalus glaber; assembly: GCF_000247695.1. Next base: position 46,573,703 of record NW_004624731.1, read on the forward strand.
TCTCCCTTATTCCTCTCACATATCCTTCTTTAAGTCATTTATTAAAGTATGACTGTTTTCCTCCATGAAGTTTTATGTAACTATACTGTATTTTCTTATGGACTTAACTTCTATGTTATTTGAAGCCACTGTCAGATACCCTGAGGCTATTAGAATTATCTGCTAATTGAACTCTCTCCCTTAAGACTCTTGGTAATGCAATTCATTGCATAAACAACTGCCTGATTAATTTCTTAAATGGTATTGTGTTCATGTCAGATCCTGATTGAATATTTGCAAGGCTGTAAGTCCCATGTATAAAACCCTTATAAGTTACTTGCAATCTCCTTTCACTCAAAATGTTTACTGAGAGCCTAGTAAATTGAATTTAAAAATTTCTGTTGGGAAGAATAAGAGGAAGAAGCAAAACAAAAATTTTACTCTCCTGGAAATGATATTTCAAGAATCCTTGCTGCTGAAGCTCATAGTTTATTTTCCTGACCAATGATGAGGCAATGCACACTCCATCAACTTTTCCTCATAGACCAACTCCAAGTCCACCTATTTGTTTTGTCCTCTATTGAAAGGAAAACTGTTCCTTCCTAAACCTCTTTTTTTTTTCCTTTTTGGCAGGGGAGAGTTGGGAAATTTTCTACCCTAGAGTAAAATGTTTTAGAGTTCTCCTTCATCTAATTTTCTACAAACCATTACTGGTCCTCATAAAAAGAAAAATGATTTAACTGGTTGCTAATACTTAAAGGTGTACATAAACCTCTGTGCTCAACCTCTTTACAATTTTCTGCCTTTTGGAGTGGCTTGTTCTTGAGCTCCCCTGCCCCCTTGCAACAACTAGCTTGTACCTGAATAGAATAAAGATCTATTATTTCCCAATTTTATCTGTTATGAACAAATTTATTTAATAAACTGTCCACAGAGCTTCAGATATCCAGGTGTGTCAGTACATCCAGTCTCTTGGTATTAACTTTACATCTAGTGGTATAATAGGTAGGTCTGATGTGCTTGTTAATTTCTCTGTTGTTTTAGAATTTAGCAGGAAAATTCTAAACACCCTTTTTGTCCCTCACAAATAATTATTAAGGTATTCTTTTCACACATTTTAAAAAATAGAATACAATATAGTCAAATTACTTATTTATGTCTACTTTCTCAGTACTAAAAATACCTCTATTGGCATCACATATTAAGCCCTCTTCTATGATTTGTAATCTAAATAATATTACACTTTACTATATATTTATTCATAGGATTAATATAATGTTATACATAGTGCTTATGCGTAACAGAATGTTTTGTGGCTTATTTGCTACAGAAATTGTTTGAAGGTCACTAATGAGATCCAAAATACCTGGGAATTCCACTTAAATGAAAGAAGATGAACTTGAGGCCTACATAAATTTCATATTTTAATATATCATGAATAAAAGGCAGATACTCTAGTTAAAAAATTCATAGCTGGTAAGAATAAAATATGAAATGATTCAATAGAAACACAATATGGTGTTCAAAAAAGAAAAGCGATATGTGTAATGTGAATAACTTTTGAAATCTAATCTTCCACTAGACAGAACCTCATTAGAGGCTAAGCATTATATAATTTTTCTTGTGAGCACTATTAACCAAGCACCCAATTGTGTTCTATTGAATGAAAATCAGATGTACTATACAAGAATGAATTAGATAATACACCTATACTTCAAGATCTTATGTCCCACTTGTAAGAGTGGCACAAAAATACAGAGGAAAAAGTTAGCATTAAAAAGCGATACAATATGAACATTTCATTGTAATTCATCAGAACAAATGTATCAAGAAGGAATGATTTCAATTAGTCCTCAAAGGGGTAATGGTGGGTTTTTGGCAATAGTCACAAAATGGCATAAAGACAGATAAGAAGGAATCATTTCAAAATGCACTGATTATAACAATTTGGGTTACATGGATTGTTGTGGAGTAGTGGGCTCAGTTACTTAAATAGTATATTGAAGCCAGAATTTGGGGAATACTGGAAGTCTGAACTTTGTTTAGAAGCACAGAGATATAAACTATTTTGAAGTGGAGAATTACATGTGACATTTTTCTAGTTTCCTGTGTACACATAAACTTTATAAGATTCCTCAGCTTCATCTTTCTTTAAAAATACTGATCAACTGTACTGTAAAGGCCAGATAATTATTGAGGTGCCTAAAAGATGAACCTCTGGGAACAAATGAAAATCGTGCTATAGAAGAAGCACATGAGGAAAAATAACTACTGCTACTACTACTCCTACTACTACTCCTACTCCTACTCTTACTCCTGCTCCTACTACTAATTCTTCTATAATTTTTTTATAACTAATTTTGTATAACTATTTTCTGGGCCATGAAATCTAGGTATATCCAAATAACCGCTATCAATTATGTTAATGTGTGCATAACAATTCCATTCCAGAAAATGCATTAAAGCCCATAGCTTCCTCCAAGTATCTTGACAACCTCCTCCATTACAATATACCTGCATCTGAGTCTTCAATTTTCTTGGTTCAGGATTAGTATTTCATATCAGTGAGTCCAACTGATTGATTCAGAATGACACGCCTATGCACTAACTTTACAGGATAATGGAAAATGTATCCATTCTTTGGAAGTTGATGTTTACAGATAGAAAAATCCCTAAACTTAAGATTTATATTTTAAAAAACTTGGAAATGAATCTTACAGATATTCTCTATATATGCTGACATCTTTAATTTAATGTAATTAATCTTATGGAAAGCAATAAACATTAAAGGAAAAGGGATGAAATGTTTATTAGTTAAAAGATAACAAAAGTATTCCCTGTAAAAAGCAACATTATCCTAAAGATATTGTCTGAAAAAATACAACAAATAACTAAGCAAAAAAATATTTAGAAGACTTAAGTAACAAGGACTTGAACATTTGGTTGGCATATAATAAAATGTGATGATAATAAATGTATTGATCATACACCTTAAAATTTGAGCCTACGTCTATATAAAAGATGGTAATAAAGTAAAATTTAATAGAGTTCAGGATGAGAATTAATTTTGATGAAGAAATGATGAGTTGAATTTGAAATATGTTGAGTTTGAGATGAAATAGCCCAAATTATAAGTAAATTCTAGAAGATCGTGGAAAACTTAAAGCCATTGTTTGCTTAAAATAATTTCTGAAACAAATTCTAGTATAAGCATGACAAAGAAACTCCATTATTTAGTTTTAGCTGGGTACTTATCTGAGCTTAGAAATTGATTATAGTTCTTTTTTTTGGTACCGAGGATTGAACTCAGGTCCTTGAACTTGCGAGGCAGGTGCTAGAACCACTGAGCTAAGTCCCTGGCCCAATAGTTCTTGGTCTAATAAGTAGCTCTCCGATTCCATTGTGGGAAAACCAGATTGGTCCACTGAGAAGTGTATGAAGTCTTCTAGGTACTGAAATAGTCTATTACATAGGTCTTGGCCTGTCCTCTGATGACCACTGAATATGAGACAGCACTTCTACCTATCTGTTTTTATGTACATATGATAAAATATGAAGCAAAATGTGAGAGACAATACACTTAATGAGCTTTTAAAACTATCTTCATTATTGTAGTTACATAACACTTTTTAAAGATCTCCCAATTTTCAGTAAATTTCAGATACAAATCATGAAAGCCATTTTGCTTTACTTAAAAGAAGTCCTCATGACTGATCAGAAACCTCTCCTTCAAACATAAACTACTTCTAAATGAAAAATGATCTAAGTCCTTACCAAGGTAGGAAAGATAGCTCTAAGGTTCCTGAAATTTTATGTGTAATGTTTGTTTGTCAATGATAATTGGTTTAACAATCATAAGGAGAATGAAATTATAACATAAGAAAATACTTTTTATTGACTACTAGAGAATGATCTCTTTAGTCCAGTATCATCTTCAACTTAAATTCATCAGTGACATGTCTAATTATATAAGATGAAATTGTTATAATCACTATCCTTGATGACCCAAAAGCAGAGAAACAGTGAAGAAGAAATGTATTCTTGAAAACAGTTGCTCCTTAAAAATTGGAAAAGCTGTGTCACTAATACTGAGTGTACAGGGATGCAAATAATTAATACCAGTTTTAAAGATCTGTCATTAAAAATCTAGGGCAGTAATACATTTTGTTAAAAGTAAAATATGGCTAGGTGTCTTGGGTTTCTGAAGAGAAAGATTTTTATATATGAATGCTTCTTAGACAAAAATTCCCCAAGAAACATATGTATTCAAAGAAGAATGAGCTGACAGACAACTATGCTCACAAACCTAAACTGAATAAATAAGCTCAGTAAAAGACCCACAGGAATAGAGAACTCAATTTGTGAAGCTAATAAGTCTGCAAGTTCTAAATTGCTCAGGTTAGCTTAATTGAAGTGGTGACTCTGAAATCTTTGTTTGTTTTAACCAACTCCAAGTGTTAATAGAATGAGATTTGCAGAGTACAAACTTTAAGAGAGGCCTTGTAAATTCATGGGAATTTAAAAATTAGCTGGGCCTTTTCCTTTCCAAAGTCAATATTCACAGTTAAAAACTGATTTGGGGGCAAAAAAATTATAAAGAAAATGTTGGTTTTCATTCAGGAATAAACTATGTTTTAAAATAACAAATTAAAGTGCCCAGTGGCTTAACATTAATGTTTGAAAAACAATTGGGTGTTTGACTAAATAATACATATTTTTCATGCTTTCCAACTCCATAGGCCCCTAAGACTTAAAGCAGTCATTCATAACAGTGTCATACATTTTATATATTGCCAGGAATTCATTTAAATGACATCAAAAGTAATATAGTCACTCTATTTACTGAGATTAGTGTCATACACTTATTGATCACAAACAAGAAGCAGGGCATAACACAGGAAGGTGCACAGCTATAATTTTACTGGGACATGCAGGAGGACTTACTTATAGAAGCTAACTGTACTGCATGTTCCCAGAATTTCCTTTCAACAGATTTATTCACCCAGACCTGCTTCCATCAATCCCCTAGAAAAATCTTATGTAAAGACTGATTTTTCCATTTTGCTGAGAATTCCTGTTTCTAAGGTTTGGATGTGGGGTTATAGTTCTGGATTTTTCACAGCTTCTTTCATTTTGTAGTCGATGTCATTGATTCTGAGAATTTGTTTTTAATAGGTTTGATCATTTGGCCTCTGTAGTAAGCAGAGGTTGCCACACATTTATTTTCCTCTCCCCCATCCACAAAGATATCTACCTCCTAACTACCAGAAACTGTGAATATTGCATGTTATATGATAAAAATATACTTTGCAGATTTGATTGAGGTAAGGATTTTATATGAAGAGATTATTGTGGACTAACAAGGTGAATCTACTGTACTAATGTGGTCACTATAATAAAGTAGAAGGGACTTAAGTCAGTAAAAAATGAGGGGAGGAGACTTGAGGGGGAAATGGGGTAAAATAAAATAAAATTTATTAAATAAGGAAAGAGTGATGGTAGCAGTAGAGATGAGAGTGATAGATTTAAAGACAAAGGAAGGAGCCATGAGCCAAGAGAGATAGGATAAACTTTAAAAGATGGGACAGGCATTGAAATGAGTTATCTCCTAAATTGTCTGGGAGGAATAAATCCCTGTGGACCCATTTTAGATATCTTCTGAACTCTAGAAACATAAAAAAATAAAATTGTATTAATTGAGCTATGAAATTTTTGAAGCAGTTGCCACCAAGCCAGCTCATGGATGACTGAACGCGTTGGTCAGAACTTTTGGTCAGAACACATTCTTCAGCCAATCCTCTCTTCCAGGTGATTGTGTTCCTGCCTGGCCTATGTCTCAAGATGGAGGGTTCCTTACTATATAATCAAGGGGAGGGCCAGTCTGGGGCATCTAGTTCACAGGAAGGCATGCATCACTGTTGCTTTCACACAAGTCAACTTGGAAGACAAAGGTGGTCTGGCTAAGCTGGTGGAGGTGATAAGGACCAACTATAACAGATATGATGAGATCCACTGTCATCACTGGGGAGGCAAAGTTCCAAATATGTGGCTTGAATCACTAAGCTGAAAAAGGCAAAGGCTAGAGAACTTGCTACAAAACTGAGGTAAGTGTACCCTTGATTTTCTGTACATAGAAATAATAAATCATACTTAATCCAGAAAAAAATAAATTTTCAATAATTTTCTCAGAATAGGAAACTAATACAACCTTTGCCAAATAGCAGATGAAATAATCCAATTGTTTGTTTTTTATTTTGGTTTCTGAGATAAAATTTAGGTATATTGAAATTGCACATACAAGTATATATTGTGAAATGATTACCATAAGTGAACTAATTAACATACCTATCATCTCACATAGTTATCTGGACTATGAGACATAAGATCCATTTTCTTAACAAATTTCAAAAATGTACTACATTATTATTAACTGTAGTCACCATGCTGTACATTTGGTGTACAGAAAATACTTTCTGAAATTAAAAAGTAACTTTGGCCAATATTTTCCTATTGGAGGCTGATCAGACCTCTAATCACCTGACCAAAGGCAGGATAAAAAAAGACAAGACAAGATCTTAATGCATAAGTGGAGGGCCAGCCCTGTCAAAGCTCTTATCAGGCTAAGACACTATTTCCTGGAGCTTGCCACCATTTATTGAATATGTAGTTTCTAGAAGAGGTAAGCGATGGTGCAGGGAACCGTGAAGTGGAGAGCACTGACACTAGTGGAGTCCTAGAAACAAGGGAAAGAAATGTTCTAATAAGAACAGCTCATAGATTAATGAGAAATTTGTTTTTTCCCATAGATTAATTTTTGCCTCTAAGGAGTTTTCTGTATGAGTCATGCTGCCCTTAGCTGCACTATTGTCTTGCCATCTGAAACACCAGAGCGTCACAGATCATTGAGACCTCTGCTCTAACCAATGGTGTGAAGAGTTCCTTTCCCACACACTAACTGCAGGGTCTTCAGGCAAGCCATTGTGGGTTAACAGCCAGACTCAGACTTTTAATATGAAAAATATTTATAAATTTGCAGCTTACTCAGGGTGGTCTCCATCATTTTCCTATTATTCTTACTTGCCCAACCTTCCTACCCACCGGTCTTCTCTCTGCTTTTATGAGTACACATCACAAAATCACATTGTACAATTTAAATGTATATATAAATTTTGGTCAGTTATGCCTCAATAAAACTGAAAAAAATCATTATGAGTATGCCTTTTTTGTGAAAAATCTTTTTCTCCACTTAACCACCATGAGAACAAGATAGATTATTTCTAGCAACCCAAAAAGTACATCTTATGATTTCAAATCACAAACTCAGCATAGTTCTGTGAACTATAGGCTAGTCTGATTGAAACAGATCTATTAGCAAATGGGAGAAAATATACAGCACATTGCCAATATATTGCATTAAATTTCAATGAATGAATATTAACATCGGATGATAGAAATAATCTTTTACAATTTTAGTTTTTACTAGTTATCTACCAAGTTTCCCTTCTCCTCTTTCCCTTATTTATGGAAGTGAAACTTGTTAATATATCACAAGGTGTCCAGGTTGAAATGTACGTCATTCAGCTAAAGTTTCCTCCCTGATAATAGTTGGATCCATGACGTAAAGAAAAGTTTATCTCACATTTTCTATTTTTTATCTTTTGTCTCTTCCTAATTTTGGGACCACCTTTTTACCCCACCCCCATTCAGTTGAAAAAGGAACCATCATTGTCATCATTGGAGCAATCATCCATTATGAGATCAAAGCTGAAGAGTTGAGAAAATCACAGTAACCTCACCCCTTACATCCTTAAGCTGATAGTCCCTTTTTCTATTTCTATTTTTTATTGTTTTTGTTAAGCAAAAACAGAAAGTAATCCTATGTTAGTTCCTAAGTACAATACTAGTCTTAATTAAGGTAATTATCAGAGAGACCTCTGCAGTAGGTTCTGATATGCTCAATGCTACCGTGCAAGGCTGAGAGAGGCTGAGAGAAAAAGTAAAAGACAGAATTAAAGAGACAGAAAAATGGGGAGCCAGGATGACCAATGTTGAGCAAGCTGGAAAAGCGCTGGTCAGTCCAAGTCACTGATTTTTATTGGTAATCCGTTTGGGGTTAAGGTGAGCTATATGCATAGATGCAGTTGCTATGGATACTAATGCAGACATGGCTTGTAAAGGAAAAAACAAAGCATTTTCAAATTAGGAACAGAATAGACAAACTATAGACAAAAATAATAGAAAAAATATGTAATTAGAACCTTGACCTTCCAGTTAGGAGGTTTTAGTCATGGAAATGGCATTTGGGTGGAAGTTAGTCTGACCTCAGTGTGTAAGCTTTGGCTAGAACAGGCCAGTTATGGGTTAACTCCTTACAGTCTACCTTGAGCAAATTAATAAGGCAGTCCTCCACAGTAATCCCTAAAACTATTTATAATCTTCAAGCATATTAGACTGGAAGCCACAGAAAAGCACTAATAATGGAATGCAATAGCTCATGCTGTTTAATGATATTAGTATAATTGTTTTATTAATATCAGTATTAATTGTTAAATAGAGTTCTACTTATGGAAGAAAAACTCATACAAAAATAAACTGAAGGTAGGGATTGAATTTGGGAAAAAAATAAAATACATAAATGGGGAGAAAATAAAGCCCCATACCAATAAAACATCATGAGTGAGAGTATGGAAACAGAGCATTCCAGAAACTATTCTTGGAAACACAGCTAGTAAGTTATCTTCACATGAGTGTCTAGCATTTTGCCAGTGACTTGTGGATTTTTTTATCACTGTAAATTGTACATTGTACTGTGTAATGTTACACTATAATCTTTGCTATTCAATATTTATAGTTCCAAACTTATTTATCTCTATTACTTGAGTTCAAACAATATGTTTTGTTCATCTTTCCTCTCTGAGTTCTAAGAATGTGTCTGAACTATAGATGATAATCAATTTTTATTGATGAATAAATATATGTGTATACATCTCCAATGTTAGGTGACAAAAATGGAGAAAAACTTAGTTTATTATTAAAATTGTCAACATAAAATATTCAAAAGACAATATTATTTTTCAATCTGGAACTTGGAAAAAACAGCAGTATTATTTTGAGAAAATAAAATCACCAGTTCAATCTTATATCTGAAAGAAGAAAAGGAATCTACAATAATCCTCAGTTAGGAATCTATGAAATGCACCAAGAAAGAAATTAACATTTCCAGAATTGGGACAATGAAATAAGGAATATAAACAAAGAGGCACATGGGAAAAATAATAATGAGGTAAAAGCAAGTCAGTAACTACATACATGGAGAGGAAAACTAAATGTTCATCATATTGGGAAAACTGGTACCTTGGTATCTGGGGAGAATTTGTTCTATGACCTTCTCCTTGTACCAGAATGTATAAATGCTCATGCTCCTTCTATACAGTGCTGTAATATTTTCATATGATTTGTGTACATCATTCTTATAATTGAAATCAACTTTATACTGCTTATAACTAATACAGTCTAATCACTGTAAATGCCTGCAACACTATATTTCTTAAGGAATGCTAACAAGAAGAAAAATGTCTATACTAGTTCCTTACAAATGTGGTTTTTTTTCAAAAGCTATAGATTCATATTTCGAACTATGATTATGGAACCATGGATATGGAATTGTAGTTTCAGATGATAGACAATAATATCATTTTCTCAGATAAAGAATTTGCTTCAAGCAGAAAGAATTTTGACCTTGTATATTCTAAGTTTGACCAGTGGGAGACAGGGATGTCCAGGTAGAAGTCAATAGATTTAGAGATCTGAATATGAGGCTTAGAGAAAGGTAAACATGGAAATACAGTTTTAGCTGAAGAGATTGATCAATCCATCGATTGATTGGTCGATTGATTTTGAGACAGGATCTCACTATGTATTCCAGGCTGGCCTTAAACTCCCTGTGTATCCTAGGCTGGCCTTGAACTCATGGTGATTTTCCTGCCTCAGCCTCCCAAGTGCTGGAAGTACAGGCATATGCCACCACACCTAGGTTAGCTGAAGATAGTTAAACTACTAAAGAATTACCAGAAGTTAATTGATAAAAAGCACAGTTTTACAGTCCAATAACACATGAAGCATGATCCCTCTACTGAGATATTGTTGAAAGAAATCATGGAGAATGACAAAAGGAACTGATAGCTAAGAAAACTAAATTGTGATTGAAGAATTCTAAATAGAAGGAATGGTCAACATTTCATATTCTACAGAGAGATTAATGAAAACCAGGAATTGTTCAAAGTACTCTGTATTCAATAAGAAAAGAAAAATTTTGTGTCACTAAAGAAGGAAATTTAAGGATAGGAGAGCTTAGACTTCATGGTGTTAAGGAATAAATGGTTCATGAAGAAATGAAAGAGATGCACATGTTATTCTTTGCGAACTGACATAGTTTAAAAGGGGGGTAATGTGAGTTGGTAACTGGAAGGCTTGTTCATGTCCAGAACTAAGATAAGCCTGAAAATGTATTCTATTTCCAAGCTTGTAATACACCTGTCACAATTCCACAAATTCTGGCAGAGCAGACAAACCTCTGGATCAAGAAAACCAAAAGATATTCACTACTCAGAGTAATAGCTGTGTCAGCAGAGTATCAGGTTTTGTACCAGTGCACTGATCCCTGATTCCCATAGAGCAATGTGAAAAAACCTAAGTAAGATGCTTGGATATGCAGTGTAATTAATAATAGGAAAAGTCAGAGCTTAGGGAACCCATTATAATGGTTAAGAAGCTTATCTGATTTTTGTCATGTAAAACAGACATTATAATCATCATACTGCAACAAAATTCACTCCTTTTTCCAGAGGAAGAGGTTATCTCTGTCTTGCATAGGTATTTGGTATATAAACATCCATGAAGATATAGTCCAGAACAAAGTTAATCAATACCTTGTCTTGCAAGACATGCACAGATTTGAAAGATCCATGGAGAATTATCTCTTAATAATTAATTTGGAAAAAAACAACTTTAATATGTGAGAAACTTCAGAATGTCTGTTAGCAGAAAGACAAAATCTCTAGTGAAAACATTTACTGATAGTGGAGAAAAGAAAAATAACCAAGTCCATGAAGCAGTAACAATAGATCACTGTTGAGCAAAAACATAGCAAAATAGTATTGCAAGAAATGAATAGATTTTGAGCAATTTTACTTGAAAGGAAGCTTATGCAGTCATGTCAATATTTTCTGAAAATTGGAAAGTGAAGCAATGTTCTGTGAGTTCATAGGGAAGAAGATACTGTTTCAATAAGCATATATCATACTCCATATTATTAAATGGACTATGAAAAATAAAAAAAATAGTGGATATAATATGAACTCAACAAGAAGAAACTGTTTATATGATTGTTGATTTTAAGCACAAGAATATATGATTTTTTTCTTGAGTTGTCTGATTCAAATTTGTGAATAAACATAGATTTCATAAATATATCATTTGAGCTGAGATTTAACCAATGAATAGAAGAATGGCACTTTGACATGAAAAAATACAATTTAACCCCTGGAAAATCACAGAACAACTCTATACTTTGATATTCACCTGCCTTTACCTGTATTTAAAAGTAATTTAATTTTACCTCTAAGTAAAATTGGTTGAATTCACCCTCCTCTACTCTGAACAGAAGCCCAGCAGTTGCACATTTGTATGGCTGTCTGCACTGAGCCATCTCTACCCCATATGTTTCCTAATTTATTGTTCTTTATAAATTCAATCAAAGAGGATTCATGTTAAAAAAAGTCTTTATATAGAAATCATTTTCTATATAAATGAAAGGGCATGTGCTCACTTCGGAAGCCCATATACTAAAATTGGAACAATAAATGAAAGGGCAGGTTTACCAAGCTGTTAAGCTGATACCATCTCCTGTATCTAGTATTCTCCATGGAGGCTCTGCGTAGGTTCCCAGCTTGCCCAAATGGAATTGACATACTCAGATGCTGGACCCTCTCTGCCCCTGCTTTCCTCTCAGAATCACAAGAGTACCTCTTCTGATACTCATACTTCTTCTGAACCAGTTTCCATTTTCATTCCTCCCTTTGTTGTTATGCAATCCAGAATCAATCATTACTTCCAATGAAATCTTCCATGATAACTTCTTTAGAGTCTGTTCATTCTATTTCTTCTTCTTCTTCTTTTTTTTTTGGTACATGGGATCGAACTTGGGTCCTTCTAAATCCCTGGCCTGGGAGCCCTTCTTATGTCAGCATGCTAACAAGCTAGAGTGTTTCATGGATCAAGTATGTGGATGAAGAAGAGAGGACATGGGAAGGAAAAGATCTGGAAAATAAATGCAACAAAGAGGGATGGTGGGCATTGTCTATGGCAAAAGCATTTGACCCTCACCATGTAACCCTGCAAATCTTGTCTTTCCCTTTGTTTGGTTTTTTTTTTTTTTTTGGCACTTTTTAAAATTCTTTTATTGGTACATTGTAGGTATACAACACGATTACATTTCTCATTGGGAATTGTACCTTTACATAATGTATCTTGGTTATTATATTTTCCCCATTCCTAGCCCTCCCTTCACCCCCTCTACCCATCCTATTTACAAAAACTTTATTTCCATTTTTTCCATTTCTCAGCATTTTTCCTTTCCTTTCTTTTCTTTCCCCTGCCCCTCCCACTACCCCTACCCCTTTGGACCTTTTCTTCCTATTTTGCATTATCTATTATTCATTCTAATCATTAGTACATTTTAGGTTTAGAATATAATGACATTCATCATTGGAAATTTGCACCTTTACATAATCCCTCGTGGTTCTTATTTTTCACCCTTGCCCAGCCCTTCCTTCCAACCCTCCATTCCTCCCTATTTACAAAGATATTGTTCCTATTTTTCCATTTTTTCATATGAATCACATTCCCTTCTATCCTTTCCCCTAGCCCTCCCACTTCCTTCCCCTTTGCCCCTTTTCTTCCTATTTCACATTACCTATTATACATTTTAG
>NW_004624731.1:46591250-46622259 GCF_000247695.1 Heterocephalus glaber
TCTTGCACTAGGGGCACAATTTCTCCTGTTATCTGAGAAATTATTTCTGATTTCATTTTTTCCAGATCCCCTTTTGTTGCCAGTTCAGGGGGTCTAGGTGGTTGAGTATCAGAGAGTTCCATCTCATTTCCCTTTGGGGTTGCTGTAGGTGATCTGAAAAATCTGGTTTTGAGACTTATTTACACGTTTTCTCATTTCAACTGCGGGGGTGGCTTTTGATGCCTTCATGGATTACCTCCTCTGAGCTGGGAGACGTGGGACAGGTGCCTGGAGTAGCGGTAGGGATGGTGGCCCAAAAGCCCTTTCCTGTAGGCTGGGAGCAGCAGGAGGGTTGGTGGCTGGCCAGCCCCTTCCTCTGGTCCAGGAGCAGTGGGATGGCAGCTCAGAAGCCCCTACCTCTGGGCCGGGAGCGGTGGGAGGGATGGTGGCCTGAAAGCCCCTTCCTCTGGGTCAGGAGCGGCAGGACAGAAGGTGGCCCAAAAGCCCTTTCCTCTGGGCTGGGAGCAGCGGGAGGGATGGTGGCCGGGAAGCCCCTTCCTCTGGACCAGGAGCAGTGAGACGGCAGCTCAGAAGCCCCTACCTACCTCTGGGCCAGGAGCAGTGGGACTCAGTACTGTGGTGTGGTGGTCCAGTGTCCTCTGCAACTTTGTAGTGTGGAACCAGGTGGCTGTACAGAGGAGTGGGGGCAGGGGGGTCCAGTGGATTTTTACTGGGGCGCAGGCTGATTCGGCATGTTCCGTGTGACTTGTGACCTCGGTAGGGCATCTGCAGACCTGCCTGTCTGCAGCGGGCTGATTCCACGTGTTCCACTCAACTTGGGACCTCCTGTTCATTCTATTTCTAAGTTTTTCTATGTATGCCATAAATTTAGATGCATATTGTGAAATCACTATTCATGCAATGCTAGGGTAAGTGATCAAGCATGTCTTGAATATTTATGATCTCTTACTATAGTACAATTTCAAAAGCTTTTTAACTTATTCAAAAATTCTTTGAAAGGCTTTGTTTCTCTGGTTGCAATTTCTCAAAAATGTACATTGTCTTTAGAGAATAGTTCTCATAATCTCCACCTTGTCATGCCCATCATCATTTGTCCTATTGAGCTAAGTATCCATGTCATCTACATTGAAGACTCCATACATTCTTATTTACTGTTTTTCAGTCTATCACAGCTTTTGCATTCAGATTTAATTTATTTATGATGAGAACAGTTACCAAATTTCCCTTGAAACATATGCCAAAATTGGAGGAGAAAAACATGCCTCCAAAGCAAGTGAAACCTCTGAGAAGCAAAAAAAGGATATCATTTTTTTGTTTGTCGCGCTAATTTCTTTCTGAATTTTATATACAGCAGCCATATACATTTTTCCTTCAAAGATTTTAGACAATCTCTTCATTGATTTACTAAATATATAGGGAAGATGGTCCAAATATTTAGCAACTTATGTGACACAAATCACAAAGGAAAAACTACAATTGAACACAAGAACAAAGTCCTGCAGGCTACCTTCTATGATATCCACTAAGCTTTCAGCAGCAATTTTTGTAACAAATGAGAAGTAGAAGCAGTTAGTTAAAAGAGAGACTGGGTGCTTGTAATGGTTATTTGCAAACCTGATTAAAGTGGTTTAATATTATAATTGTAAATTCAGGCCAATACATCCTGAGTAAATATTATTCCTACTTTCACTCTTGCTTCTTATTCCCTACCAGTAAGAAATTCAAAGTAACCTCTTTAGTATTGCTCAAACTTAAATAATGTAATAATTTACCTGGACTTAATGTTAATATTTTGATATGGAGATTATACCCCATTTCTCTAAATCAGAATCTTTAGCAGAGGAGTCTGGTAGTTACAGTTTCCATAATCATCACTGCAAGCAGACTTTTCATTAGGGAAGTTCAAAAAATGGTAACTTATTTTACAATGTCCTCGCTGCTCCCTCATGCCTACTATACATTGGACAGTGTAGACATAATGAGTTTTCTATTCAAATGAGAAAGGGAACAGCATCAGTTTTATAACTTGCTCAATACGAGCAACCAGTGCTTGTGTTTTCAATTACAACAGCTTTGGGATAATAATATTGGATAATTTACCTTAACTCGTAATTTTAAAATGGTGGAATTTTTCTTCAGATTTTATTTTTATATGCTTATTTGTCTTATTTCAATGTCATTATTTTTCAGTTTGGAAGATCATTGATTAAAATCTACTTCAAATTCTTTGTACTGGTCCTTTCTTAAAAGCAAACACAAAATATTATCATCATTAGCCAAACTTTAGCATTACATTTCTATCATGGAAGATTCTTTTGTAGATGAAAATAAATTTTAAAAAGAAGACATTGATTTCCTGAAAATCTACATTAACTTAAATGTAGAATGAAAATAACATTGAAAAATAATGCCTGTCTACCATCTCTCTTTGCATCACTTATTTTTGCTATAGAATACTGTTTTTTGTTTTTTCTACTCTTCCTGTTGAAAATAATTATAGAGAATTTTTTAACAGGCTTGGGATAATTACATTGAATAATTTACCTCAACCAATAATTTTTAAATGATGTAATTTCTCTTCAGATTTTATTTGTATGTGCTTGCCTTACTTCAGATGATTTTTCCCTACCTGAGATTAAAATATACTTTTCTCACCAAAATGTCTATTTTGTGTTGAACACATGCAAAAGACAATGTACATCATTATCTGACAAAGAATAAATGACTGAAACTTGGCAAAATGATGCACAATATGATGATTGTAGCAAGTCATGCACTGAGAAATCTAAAGATGATGATATATCAGTCATTTGCAAGCTATCAGCTAGACAGAATTTAATACATGTGTCTTTATTGATAAATAATTGTCAGGATTTTCAATAATCACTTGGAAGACAGGAATTGCAGTAGACTATTACAAAATTTCAAATGGAAAATGTTGTTGGCTTTATATTGACTAGATCTTTGCAGAACTGGATATATCAATGACATTGTCAAGTTCAAATTTTGAAAATTTAGAGTACATACATCCTTTGATAGATGGTGCTGTCTTTATAGTGAGAGTAAGAATTGGAAAAAATAATATAAAGTTGCTCTTGAGGACCTCATCCTTACTTTGCACACAAAAGATACATGAGTGTCTAAACAAATGTGGCAATTGTTGAATATTTTAGATATTGTTGTGAGATTTATGTATATAAGGTCATAATGTTAACACAAAAAGTTTACTTATTTGTTTTATGTGAATATTTAGTTTAGTTTTTCTTAGTTATTTGAAATACATGGAAAAATTACTAAGGCAATTGTATTAAAGGCATATTCTTAAAACTTCCTAATAAAAGTAAAATAATAGTTACTTAAGCTTTTATTGAAAGAATACTAAATGCTTTTTATGCACAGTAATGTTTTAGAAGCAGTAGTCTAAATTTATTGACCCAGGTACTATTTACAGAGCTATGTTCTAAAACTTGTTAGACAATGTTTTTTCAATCATGCAACACCACACTGTCATTTGAAGTGTTTCGGAAGAATTCCTCCTTAAAAGACAGGACAATTATAAATATTCCACCAAACGTGAAAGTTAATTTTATAAAATTATTCTTCAAGTCAAACAAAAATATTTATACATTCTTTTCTAAAAAGTCTTCTCTTAAGAACAAAACATGTACTAATAAAATAACAAAAATGAAAAAATAACCTTAGCCCTTTAGCTAAAACCATTTATTAGGATCTTCCTCATTGGTTCCTGAGAGAAATGAATTAAGAGAGTGAGTATTCCAAGTAAGATAGAACACAGTTGTGTATTTCTACACTTATTGTACTTACACTTGTCTCTGATCATAATCATTTATGTATTTATGTCTGTTTTTTCTTAGGGCATCATAAATTCTTGAAGGTCAGAGAATATTTACTTCATCTGTTCATCTCCAAGAATCCAGTGTATGCCATAATACCTGACACTCAATGAGTTATTATCTGAATAATAACACTATTGTAACAAATGTGTTAATATTTGAAGTACACTCAGGAAGAATGAAGGAAATCACAGGAAGAATAAAAATGGAGGACAGAATAAGAAGTATTTAATTTCTTCTTACTTTTGTCAAAGTCAATAATTCATGCCATGCTATAAGTTTTGCCCTTGTGTCTCATAAGTTAATATAAAATATAATTATATGTATGGTATATATATATATATATATATAACGTGTATAATATAGTCCCTGTCTATGTTTATACATATACATATATATATATATACATGAACATCTACACACACAGATGTATGTCTATTTATTAATTGTACAATTCTCCTCTATGTTAAATTTAACTAAATGATCACTTTTCTGGTGGTGATTTTTAAAATATGCATATAATTTATTTTTTAATTATACACCTATAGAATAACTATTCAACAACTTATCATCATTTCCAAAACAATGTAAAAGCTGAAAAACATAGGAACTAAATACCTGTTCTGGAAGGCCACATACTATATTTCATTAAGATTGAGTAAAAATTATAAAATGAAGTTATGCTCTAGGATCAAAAACTCCTTACAAAGAGTAGACATTGGCAAGCAATTTTATTTGCTGTAAGTTGGTCATGGAAATAATACTTAAACTAACTGAATTCACCAGCATTATTATGCAGTTAGAAAAACCAATGTGCATAAAAACACCCTACATAAATTAAAATATATACCTGTGCTATAATCAATGCCACATATAAGTGTAGTCTAGGGCTTTCTTTAGGCTTTTGAGAAAATTCCTTGAGTGACATCAGAATTTTACTTTCAGGGTCTCAGTCAGCTACCTTTTACCTTATGTCTTTTGTGAAGTTGCATGAAGGGCCAAGTAAGTGATGTAAGACCCAAAGAATAGGAAAGATGAGAATAACTCCATTCATAGCTATTTGCAGTTGTCTTTACTCCAATACTGTTGGCAAATGTTTGAAAACATTACTGATTTCTCTTTTAAGTTTAAATAAGTTAATATTTTAATAGAAATAAAGCCATATTTGCACACTACAGAATTCAATTGAGATTCTGGTAATACAAGAATATTCTCTCCTTGCTTTAGTTGATATTGTAAAAATATGATTGCTATTCCTGAAAATGTCACTCACTATTTGATCACCGTGACAGGGTTTACAATGATGTCCCCAAAGAACCTTTGGATATCCATGCTGTAGTGTCTGGAACCTGAGAATGTGTAACCTTGCATGAAAAAGAGTACCTTGCAGATGTGATTAATTTAAAATCAGTAGACAGGGAGGAGTTGCCTCACCATTCAAGTGGGACTAATGTAGTCACAAAGGGCCTTCTAAGAAGGAGATAAAAACATTAGGATTAAGGAAGGAGCTATGATGAGAGAACCAGAGGTTGTGATTATTCAGTCACTCACTTAGTCACAGGCCAAGGAGACAAGTCTCTAGAAATACCCTCTTACACCCCCTGACCCCCTGCCAGAGTCCTCAGAAGGATCTTAGCCTGGCTAGCACCTTGACATTTCAGCATCAGATGTCCAGAATAACAAAATTTGAGGTTGACACTAAATTTGTAGTAATTTGTTATAAAAACAACGAAAAACAATGAAGTCATCAAACACATCCGTATACATCATTTCCACTGAAGAAAAGAAAAGCAAGGAAGCCAGCTTGTTAGTTAACTGTATAGTTGGTCTGTGGGACCAGTATGCCTGCATTTAATACCCTTTCTACCACTTCTAAGATGTGTTACTTTGACAACAGTTTCTCTTTCTGTATAGTAGAGATAGTAATAGTACCTACCATAGAAAGGTTTTGAGAAAATTAAATGAGTTAACAAGAATTAGAATAGTGAAGCTATTAGAATAGTGTGTGACACACTTTAATTTCTCAAATTCTCTGTCAACATTAACAACTTTTTAAATAATTTGCATTGTTTTTAAAGTTATACTTTATGGTTTACATCTAGATTTCCCCCTAAAGCCTCATGTTCTCATAGGTAGTACTTTGGGTGGTGATTTGTTCATAGGGACATGATAATTATGTATGGATTTGATTCCCAGTGAGTTTATAGCTAAATGTGATTTGGGAGGTGAAGCCTGGTAGGGGGAGGTAGGTCAGTCGGGGCAAGGCCTGGAAGTGTCTATATCCCTCCTTCCTCCCTTAATGCCTTTCTCTGCTTCCAATTGCCATGTCATGAGAATGTTCCTCTGCCATGCTGCCCTGCCTTGGAGCCAGCTGACTATGTATTGAAACCTCTCTACAAACTGTGAGCCAAAATAAAGGCTTCCCCTCTAGAGTTGTGGGTGTCAGGTATTGTCTCAGCAAGAAGAAAATGATTAAGACATTAGGATTATCTTTATTTTTCTTGTGGTATTGGTGTACTCGGTATTGCTTTTATATTGAGATATATCTGCAGCTTTTTTTTGCAACAGAATCTTCTTAAATTGTTAAAGCTGGGCTCAAATTTGGGATCCTCCTGCCTCAGTCTTTCAGAGTATTGGGAGTACAAGTATATACAACCATGCTCAGCTATAATTATTTTTTATTCTTTTTTTTTCTTTTTGAGGACAACTCCCTATATTGCCTATGCTACCCTGATTTACCTTAAACTTGATAATCTTGTCTCAGTTTTTAGAGTAGCCTGGACTACAAGTGACTGTCAATGTGCCCATCCTCATTTGTTTAATCTTTACCTAGAAATATTTTATATTTTCCTCCAGAGAGGCTATATAATGGAAATGTAAAAATGTGTTTTACTGAACCTCTGCCTTGCAAGAGCTTATAAATCTGAGGGAAAGGTAGAGTATTACAGATTACAGCAGAGCAGAATAAAAAATTGTGGGGGTCATAGGTGTTTTTCCAACTTCCAATCATGTAGCTTCTGAATACGGCAAGTTTGTGGCATGGCTCATTGTGTATCTGCTTTTGACTGGGGATATATTTCACCTGCAGTACACAAATGATTCACCCAGTTAAACAAGTAAAAATTTATTTGAATTGGAAATAAATATATGAGTTTAGGAGCAGGAAGTGTTCCACTCTGCTATGTATTGGATTGCTGGCCATAAATTCATGCCATTATTTACTTTTACGGCCTCCAATTATCACACAGCTCATCCATGTGCACACAAATTGTTTGACGTGGAATTGATTTTAGTGTTTTCTGAAAAAACAAAAATAAAATGAAAAACAATAGTAACAAATACTATGTTTCCCTAGTGGTAAACCACATCTTCTGTTAATAGTGTTCATTTCTTTTTTTTTTTTTTTTTTGAATTACAAAATGACAGCTCAAGACTCTAGATAAAGCCTCAGACATAAAATAAGAAAATAATAACAATATTTGACCCATGTAGCAATTTTCTTCTAAAATTAACCTTTGCAGTCCTTTGATGGATTAGGCAGGTACCATTTTTAGATGACATGTATAAGAAGAAGAGCATTCAAAGATGTATGATCCATTAGCAAAAGAATGAAAGAACAAACATTGAAACTCATAAAAGACATTCAGCAAACTTTAATTGTTTTGTTTTAATTTGCTTACAGGTTTTTTTTTGCGCCTAGTGACATCCCCTCACCAAAAACAAAACAAACAAACAAACAAAAAACTGGGTTGTAAAATTGGACTTGGTTTGTACTCATGGGATTTAACAGTAAGAATAGCTATCTTCACCTTCACCTGAATGAGAGGCTGAGGTATAGGCACGTCAGCCCCTTTCATGTTGCTGTCCATCTTCACTGCTTTACAACTTAGAAAAGTAATATGACACATGACCTAGGAAATAAATTTACATGAATTAGTTTAGTGTTTGCTCTTTTTCTCTAGAGTCATTGCCTGAAAGCACCTATTGTTTTAAAACTTTGATTTTGTTTGATGTTAATGGAAAAACATGCATTACAAATAACAAAATGAGCCAAAATATTAAGACAATCTCATAGAAGAAAAAGCCCCAAAGAGAATTTCAATTTGTGCCTCTTTCTTTTTTGTGTGTGCCTCTTTCAATATAAAAGTCAAAGAAAAACATTCACATCAATATTATTCTAATTTTTTCCAAGAAATACTCAATTTATAATGAACACATGATTAGGTTTATTTAAAAGATAAAATATACTGCAATGCACACTCTTTCACATAACTATTTGTGTGTAATAGTTTCTGTGTAAAAATAATTTGAATAATTCAGAAAAATGAATAAAGAAATCATTTTAGCAACAAAAAGGTACATTCACATAGGAGCTCAGTTTAAGATCAATTTACATATTTCTAGACCTTGGTAATGTGTCAGGCTATATTAAGTTCATCCTTAAAACTCATTATATTTTTGGTTTTTATTCAGATAAACACTGACAGTGGAGTCTGTGGCCAAAAAATAAAACATTCTTCCTGGGTTTTTGTGCGACTTAGAGATAGATACCACATTAGGGCCGAAAACGGTGGTTTTGCCCCAAAGCCAGCTATCTTGACATGTATTTGGAGAACAGACTTTGAAAACTGAGTGTTGTACTTCGACAAATCATGCATAAGCCATTGCCTCAAAATTACATTGATTTCATTATAAAAATAATATAGACACAGGCTGGAATCTTATAATACTGATATTTTTTGAAAGCAAATGATGGAAACTAGCTCTAACCAATTCCAAAATAACTATTTTTAAAGATGTACAAATTTGGTATTAAGGAGGGAGATCTGGACTTGAAATGATGCAGGAGGTTCTGAATGGCAATAACATTGGTTTTATAGCAGAAGCCACCATACACTAAAAGTTTATCCTAGAATAAAACAGAATTCAGCTTGTTTATATATTTTAATTTTTTACCTTTTATTTTTATTAGTATGGGCTTATAGTACATATTGATTATATAAAAAGTGGCATTTATATAAAATATAGTACTACTATGCCACAAAGAAGAATACACTTAAATTGTTTGTAGGAAACCTTCAGACCACAATGTTAAATGATATAAATCAGACACACAAGCTTAAATACAGCACATTTACATGTATTTTTGTGCAATGCTCACATTTCTGATGTTCACTGGGCAATGTTTGAACAACGTACATAATTAGGAGATGCTCTACATTGTGTAGGAGAAAAAAATGTGGATGTGAATGCAATTAGGAAGAAAATAGCTGCTTAATCCTTACAAGTGTAATATATACATATATATTTCTAAAATCATATACATATATGATTTTAAAAATCTTATGAACTCGAATTAGGAAACTCAAATATTTCTTGCCTTATTTACTAAGTGTCATTTTAGTCACAAACTGGAAATGGAGGAGAAAAGGTAGAAGAAACTTTTTAGAATAAATTTACCAGGAAATTATTTACAATTTTAAACAGGTTTCATCAGCTGGATTAATGCATAGTTCTGAATGTTCTTCATCAAGTAAAAAGCTGGAAATAAATCTGTCTTCCTATGTTATGCTGTAGACCTGCCATCCTCACTGGTGATAGATGCACAGACTAAATTACCTGAATTTTTATTTAAGTGACATTTAATACATCTAAATTATATAAAAGAAAAATTAAATTTAATTACATAATATACTATCTTAGCAAGTAAACAATATATGACCCTCTGTATTTATAAATATCACCTACAGAGCTTTGATAAATGTAATTGTATTACTCTTCTTATCAGCAGTTAAAGTACATCTCTTCATGAAGAAAAATTATCTTTAAACTTTCATATTCTGACAAAATAATCCTTTTCATTTCCATTTACAAAAAGTCTGCTTTATTTTCATTTTACATTTTTAAAATGAGTTTACTTTACAATTTTATTTTGCTT
Organism: Heterocephalus glaber; assembly: GCF_000247695.1. Next base: position 46,601,043 of record NW_004624731.1, read on the forward strand.
TATTTTTTATTTTATTTTTGTTAAATAAAATAATTGTCTTTGTTACCCAAGACAGGTGAATGAAGTCCCAGAAGACTAAAATTTGCAGAAATGTAACCCTTTACACATGATAGTTGTGTACTTAACATTTTACCTTGAGGTATTTTATATGCCCATTTTCCGTATATTTTTAACTCACTCAAACACAAAAACTGTTTAAGCAATAATAATCATGGTATTTAGCAAGTGAGATACTCTTTTCTTTTAGATAATAATAACCCATGTGATACATCGGTCTTCCAGTCTGCTCATCTAAATACACAGCTCGTTCCTCTTGTTCTCAATAAGGAGAAAAGTAAAACTTTGAGCACAGATGGTGGTGCCACTGTCACTTGCTCACCTCATTGCCCTCTTCCTCACATTATCTCTTCTCCTCCAGTGAACATGCCCCATGCATATACATGTACACAGTATCCACATGCATGTAAACGCATACACAAAATACAGAGGGTTTAGTAGTGTGGAATCTGATATCAGATTTACTGGCATTTATAGCACTGTCATTATTGCATTAGTGCAACACTTCAGGTAAATTATTTAACCTCTCTAATCCTCTGGGTCTATGAGAAATAAAGATAGGTAACATACACATTCTCATAAGGAAAAAATGCTCATATTGCAATGTGTGTTTGTTGGCATAGTTACTTGTAGGAGAAATAGCAATTGTGATATTAGTAAGTGTTCATAGTGTATTCTATATTGGAAAACTCTATCCCCACTTATAACCATATAGAATCACTGTGTTAAGAAACTGTTATTGTAAGAGGCACATAAGGGAATGGATAATTATGGAGCTTAGGATCAATCATAACGCTGATAAATCCTAAGACAATGCTGTCATTAGAAATGCAGATTTCATCTTTCAATTTAATCTTCTCTTAGTTATTAGAGAGATTAAAAAATGAGAAGAGACTCTGCATACTGACTACTGATGAATTTTAATAGTGTTGGATGAACATTTCCAGCACATTTATATTTTTATAAATTGTATTATTTTATTAATTTATGTTGTTGCCACTCTTATCTGGTCTCAATACTGAATTTTATTAATGTTTTAATCAATAACAATCCTCAAATATATGATGTTATATTAAGAAATCATCATTTATAAAACTATGTGTCTGCTTCCAACTCTCTTTACTAAAATGCTTAATGTTTGGCATCACAAGGGTCAGCATTTAAGTAACAGGTGTTAGTCTCTTCTATGTCTGCCTTAAAGAATATTTTCTGTACAAGATGAAACTATCCCAACCAAAGACACCAAAATTTTTTGTTCTCAACTCCAGGTTTAAACTTAAGGTTATAGCATACATAATTCAGAAATATCAGTCTTCTTGACAGAAATAAAAAAATAATCTTAAGCCGAGTATTATAGAGGAGCTAACAATTAGAAATTTAAAATTCTGATCTACTCTTACCTGCTATCTGTCTTGGGGACCCTGAGCAAAGAAAATGGAGCTTCCCTATAAAATGAGGAAGTTTATTAAACTATTTCTAAGCATCATTCCAGTAGTAATAATACTCCTTGGGGTGGAATGCTCACAATGCTTTCCTTTACTATGATAAATATTTTCATACCACACACATACAAACAGATAAAGTGCACACTTCACACATGCTCCTACACACACACACACACACACACACACACACTTCCATTGCCAAATGTGAGAACTCAATACTCTTATCCCTATTAACAACATCAACAAAAGATTTGCCATTAGATAAAAGAGAATTCTGGGGAAGATTATTTCTCTGTGGAAATACATATACCTGTGATAGAATTTTAGCTTGCCTTTTACTTAGTGATAAAATCTTACACGTTTTCTAGTAAGAGAATAAAGGAAGGACAAGTCATCATTCCGTAGAGGGAAAAGTGTTCAGCAAACGCTTATGTGAAAGCTCTCTTTCCATTTATGATACAAGTCCTCCTAAATTCATATTTAGTTTGATTTTCTAATTTTTATGTTCTTTGTCCTCAAGAGATAGAAATGAGTTAAATTCTATCCTAAGGGAAAATAGGGAAAGAAAAATGTAACATTTGCAACCTATCCTTCTCTGTGAAAAGATGGACATGTTGACCTAATAGATCCTTCCTGAATCTAATTTGTATGCCTGAGAGTTAAAACCCATTGTAGGCCCAGGGATGTAGTTCAGTGATGCTGTGCCTGCCTGACAAACACAAGGTCCTGAGTTTGATCTCTGAGACCAGAAAATAAACAAAACAAAACAAACATTGTGCTGGGTGAAAACCAGATTGAGCACACCAGTACACAGAGGAAAGCAAGAGCCAGACTGGAAGGTGAGTTATATGTGTTTGTCTGAGTTTGAATTTGCCAAATCACCTTATTCTAACTTAATAATAATGTGTTATTTCATCCACAAGCACATAAAGAGGGAGAAGAACCATCAAGAGAAGAAATAAATTCTTATTAATCATCAAAGGAAATAGATATCCTTGCTTATCTACTTCTTAGTTCCTGAAATGTGAGATATCTATTATAAAGGCAGAGCACTTCTGGTTTTATTTGGCAACATAAATTTGCATGATCTTTCTCAGAAACCTAGGATTGTTCTAATAAGGTGATAATGGCCTATGGTTGTGGTCTTGTGAGATTTATTTCATGCTTAAACTTTTCCCTCTTACTCTTCAGCAAAGGCATGGAGAGTTGTGTGAGGAAACAGTTATCAGGTTATTCTTATTGGAAAACTTCTTCCTGATTCATAATACTGAGGCAATGTCACTGACTTCTTATGTAGGGTATGTGAAAATAATAATGCTGACCAAGGATGAATATAAATATCATTTTAATGATTATAGCTTTCCCAGGTAGAATACTTAAAGAAGGGGAAATGGAGAATTACCTTGACCACGTGATTTTTTTGACCACTACTTAACTTTCTACCAAATTCAAACCAGAAATGCATTGAACAGTGTGTCAGATCTTACATATCAATTGTAGCAAGCATGGCTAAAGGATAGGCTATGTATTGGAAACCTAATGTATTGGAAATGTCAACCCCACAACCAAAATGTAGTAGCATATACTTAGTATTACCTGTTATTTTTATTTAATTAATTGACTTTACTTATGTGCTTACTCCTTTAAATTTGTATATATTTCCTCAATTTGTTCTCACAATAACCTTCAGATGACTTTATTATAAATATTCCATTTTATAGATGAAGAGATAAAAAATTATAAAATTTGTGTGAGAATGTGAAACTGGTAAGTAGGCAGTATTCAAGACCAGGTATGTTAACTCCAGAATCTACCACTTAAAGTATTTTTTGCTCTAGCATCCATAGGTAGTACAGGATTGTAATTTACACCATGGATTATGTACTGTATTAGCTTTCCAATTTGCAGAGTATTTTAGCCAATGCCCTCTTATTTAAGTTAGCAATGGCTTTGTTATCTTAATTAAAATGTGATTAATTACAATTTTATTTCAAAAGATAGAACAGCACTTCAATAACTCACATTTGAAGTTTCTCAGATTAATTTTATTGATATGAACAAGAATTTTACCATAAATCACTAGCAGATAAGACTATCAAATAAGACAGAATGACCGCTCTATCAAATAAAGAAGAAAACAATTTACCTTCTCTGTGGTAAGAAAGAATAAAAGAAGCATAGAGATGGAAGAAAATTATGTCAGTACAGAATAAATACATGATATCCAGTTTCACTGAGAGAGATACAGAAACTGACAAACTCAGGAAGTTGAGATTAACTTTGATTTTATTTGTTCCTGAGTAAATAATATAGTCATGATTTCATTTTGCATTTAAATATTAATAAGTAATTTTCTATACTAATCTCTTCTACTAGGACAATTAAGAGATCACTATATAAAATATCTTCTTAAAAATTAAAATATGAGGCATACAATAATATTCTTTAATATAATTTATTGAACTGTAGATAGTAAAGAAAGCTTACAAACTAAAAGCATGAGTGATATGCCCTTCATAGTTTCTAATAGAAAGCTATCAAAAAAAAAAAAGTGAAGTAACTTATCACCCAGACATCATACTCTAGAACTGCTTCCAAAGAAAACTTTGGGGTTTTATTCCTGTCTGAATAAATAAAGATATTTTCTGGTGCATTGTGAATTTGCACAATGATTCTGGATTGAACTGGAATGTAAATGAGTTTTAGCGTACTCTTTCAGCATTCTTCCATTAGAAATTCAAAATATGTACAATGTTCAATGATTGCAATTTAAAAATATAAAATGAAATGAAGAAAGCATTACCAGAACTAATGTCACTTCATAACCATTCAACTTTGGCAATCGGCCTTACAAATGAACTAATAATATCACTATATTGTGAACGACATTCATGTTTGTGTAAGGATGATATTTATACAGAAGGTCTCATGAATCTGCAGCATTTACTGAACACATCCAGTATGTGGATGGAATTTGTATGCAGTTAAAATGGAAAAGAAATTAAGATGGTCTCTATGGAGCCTACAGTAAAATATCTTGAGAATCAAATATTAATAGAAATGTAAAGCAAGTTTTCTTTAAAAAGTATTCTTTGTCAAACTTATAGTGCTGAGGGGAACTTATTAATTATACTATTTTGAATTTCTAAACCATAAAGGACATCTCATGCTTGTAGGTTTCTCAAGGTGGAGGATCTTACTGTCTCAATTTGGGCTGAATTTTCTGCTCTTGAAGGAAAAGACTTGTCAAATTTCAGAAATTTTCTCTCTGTCTTTTTTGTTCTCTGTCTATCCCTATCTCTAAAAGTAAATAGGAAAACAAATTTAGCCTGACTGATAGTTTATTAAGTAGTGAAGAGAAGAAGTTATGCTAACTAACTATGAAGGGAGAGAGAGACAAGAGAGATGAGAGAGAGAGAGAGAGAGAGAGAGAGAGAGAAAGAGATTTTCTGACTAGCATGTATTGATCTTCATTTAACACAAGTTCTGAAGACAGTAACTCCCCAGAGTGACTCTTACAGTTCACATGAGGCTTACCTGCATGATAGTAAGCATTCTGAAGATTGAGTGTGTGTCCATAGCATTCCAAAGAGAGTGAAATTTCAAGCTGCTGATATGGATATAGAATGCTATAAAGTATGGTATTTCTCATTTTCAAAAAAGCAACATAAAAAGTAGGATAATGCACAAACTAAAATTTTCCTGACAATCAGTGAACTGAAATCAGAGGGTAACAAACTAATCACAAATTAAAACAAAACAAAACAAAACAAAAAACAGTAACAAGCATTTTTTTAACCAGGGGAAGATCTAATAAGTCAAAGAGCAAGAGAGAAGAATTCAGTGAAAATTTGACCAAATTTTAAATGAGTTTGGAGTGATATGAGAGCAAATAATGCCTGGGAGCTAAAAGTCTGAACATAATCCATGCCTATTTACAAAATTTTCTGGAATAAAGAAACGAAATGTTACCTTTGGAATACTAGTGAATAAATTTACACCTAGAAGAACACAAGTAAAAGAAAGAATGCCTTTGCCCAAGAGGAATGACACAAGAATTAAGGACTAAGAATTTTAAAGATACTCAATAGGGGAGGGGTAGGCTCACTAGGAAGGGAATTCTTACACCTTTGAAAATCAAGAAATTATTACCTGTCTAAGACAAAGATGAAATTAGAACACAGGGAAAATCCAATGAATTTCTTTCCACTGCCAGGTTATCAAGAGCTGCAGGACAAACAACAGCAGTCTCCAACTTGGGAAAGGGCATCAGTATGGCAAAATAGCATCTTTGATAAAAGACAAACGTACAGTAAAAAGTGCTAAAATGGAGACTTGTACAGACATTGCATCAAGTCCTCTAGTAAACCAGACCTCATACTAAACAAAGGGAATATTTGGTGGTAAAATAAGGGTAAACATAGCAATAAAAAATATAACATCTTCTGACTAGAATGACTTAACTTTCCACAGGAAAGTCTTACCAAAAAAGAAGAGTTTCACATCAGTTCCTATGTTCTTATGCAAGATATTTGACTAGAAACTAAATATTTCATGACACACAAAGAAGCTAGAAAATATATTGTCAAGAGACAAAGAAATTTCCATAGAAAATCTCAGGTATGACTCAGATTTTGGGACTGTAAAAGAACATTTGAAAATATGTTGCTTCAAAATAGGAAAGTTAATATGTTAAAGTCTCTAAAAAATGTTGACAACATGCATGAAAAGATGGAGAGTTCCAACAGAGATATAAACTAAGAAAGAATTAGATGAAAAAATTTAGCAATAGGATTTAATAATGTCTTTTGATGATGCTTTGAACTGAATGTGCTCTCCACTTCTAAATTCATATGTTGAATCCCTATCATCACAGAAGCGGTGTTAAAAGGTAGTTTTGGAAAATAATTAGGCCATGGATGCTCAACCTCATAAGCTGGATTAGAGCTATTTGGAAGAGTCCCCAGAGAGCTATCTTGGTGGGATAAGACACAGAAAAAAGACAGTGTTTACCTTTGAAGAAATAACCTTTAGCAGACACTGCTAGTGCCTTGATCTTGTATCTACCAGCCTCCAATACTATGAGAAATAAACCTCTGTTGCTTCAATATTATATAGCTTAAGTTATTTTCATAGTGTTCTAAGCAGATATAGACTGATAAGTTCATAAATCCAACACCTCAAAGAACTGAACATGCTCCCTTGTGAGTGCAAGGTCCTGAGTTCGATGCCCAGTACCAAAACAAAAACAAATAAAAAGAACTGAACATGAAGATAGATCAATAATGGTAAAAGAAATGCAAGAAGAAAAAAGCACCAAGTGTAAAATAAAAAATAAAATTGAGCATCCACAAAGTATAGGAAACAATCTAAAATATTCAAAATTAAACTCCTGGAAGAAATTAGAAATATTCTAGAGACATTTATAGCTAAATGGATGCATATTGAGGCCATACACGAAAGTGAAATAAATAGGACATATGTGTAAATACCGAATAGTTTCTCTAGTGTGAGAAACTGAAAGTGTAAATAAGGATTAAAATAATTAAAATGAATAATTGATAATTTGAAATAGGAAAAGGTCCAAAGATGTAGGGGTGGTGGGAGGGGAAAGGGAAAGGAAAGAAGGGAAAAGAAAAACTATGAGAAAAGGAAAAAAATGGAAATGAAATCTATGTAAATAAGGAAGGGTGGAGGGGGTGAAGGGCACACAAGTAATGGGGAAAAAAATAAGAACCAAGATACGTCATGTACAGGTACAAGCACCCAATGATAAATGTAAACATATTGTATACCTAAAATGTACCAGTAACAGAATTTAAAAAAAGAAATTAGAAATAGAATAAAGGAAAAAGAAATAGTATAGGTATCACAAATTTAATTAATACCAAGAAGAAAATACAATGCATACACACACACACACACAAAACTATGCACCCATCCAAGTACAAGATTTTCAAGCTGTGGAAAGACAAAAGTAAAAAGCCACCAGAGAATGAAGTAAGAATTACAGCAGACTTTCTTGCCACAACAATAAGAAACATAGTTGACTTATCTGTAAAAACTCTATAAGTGAGAATACTATAGAATGGCATTTTTCAGTGGCAAGAAAAAATATGGCTACTTGCAATTTTGTGTCAGGCCAAAAGTAGTTTTCAAACATGAAGAAAGAGAAACCTCAGAAGAGGATTTTTGAAGTAGTAAAGAGAAGAGTGAGGAGGAAACTTTCTGTAACAAAACATCCAAAGTAAAAGTTATGGTAAAAACAAAACCTCAGAAATTGTCCTAATGGCATGTAGTAGTTTTTGTTTGTTTTTTTTATCATTGCTGTAACAAATTTTCAGGAATCTAATGGGATGAAAAAATGAAACTTTAGATTATGTTTCTGGAGTTGGGAAGTCCAAAACGGGTCTGGCTAAAAATAAGCTAAGAGCTAGTAAATATATATTTCTCCTGAAAACTATCAGAAGAACCCATTTTCTCACTTTTCCTAATTGTTAGAAATTTCCCACATTCCAGGGCCTATAGCCTTCTTCAATTTTGAAAACCAGCAGTGGGTAGTAGAGTCATTGCATCACTGTACTTCTGCATTTCTCTTTCACATTTAAGGACTTTCAATTGATTTTAGGAAAATAACCAAAGATGACATCCTCATTTCAAAAAATGATCATGCTTAAAATTTTATCTGCAAAGTCGAACGTTTCCCATGTTACATAATACATTAAAAGGTTCTGAGGATTAAAATTTGAACATGTCTTGAAGGGTATTATTCTACCTATCACAGTTCCTACTCTGGTATCAAAAGATTCACATCCATCCCAAAGGCCAATACGTTAATCATATCTCAAAGTCACCAAAACTTTCACCTCCTAATCAATTATCAATTCAAATTCAAAATCTTTCATCATTGTCAATACACAAAGCCCTAGATCTCCCCATTAAATTCAACAAAATTATACATATATGTGAGTACAATTCATCCAAACGTAAAATTTCTCATCTGTAAACCTATAAAACTAGGAAACAAGTTACCTGTTCCACCCTCAACAAACAACAACAACAAAAAAAGACACCAGCACAGTAATAGATGAACTGGTATAGAGATTCTCAACTAAAAAAGTAGGAAGGAGAAGAGAAGGGAAAACAAAAGGAAAAAAAAAAGGAACCCCCATGATGAATTAATTTAAAAATGCAGCTGGGAAACACAATGGAGATTCAAAGCCCTAGAGTAATACTTGCCATATGAAGACATGGCAGACAGGTCTGGTACTAGTGCCTTCAAACTGAACCCCAAAGCTGGGTGGAATCTCATGGTGATTCACTACAGGATGGTAACTGTAGACAGTGTCTATCCCCAAGTGGAGGTTTGCAGGATGGACGTCATTTTTAGGCATTCCTCTAATTCATTCTGAACAACCACAGAAGAACACATTTGGAATAAAGGGCATCCTGTAGTGCTAAAACAGCAAAAACATATCAACAAAAGACTAATGGTAAACCTTAACATAGACCACCATCTATTCCTGAAATAGCAGAAGTGTTCACAAACTCAGTAAAAATAACCAGATTTCTTAGAATTTCTGAGAGGACAAAGAAAAAGTCAGAGTATGAAGACTGCAGTAAGTAATTAAACTTTCCAAGCACAGGTGATGTCGTATGCCAATAAGTACCAAGAGATTTAAGCGAACCATTACTTCACCTAAAAGACAAAATAAGGAGCCAAACATGGCCCATATAACAACTGATCTCTGCAAACTCTGAGGCAGATAATTCAAAATTTAAGGAAACTCAATGAGATTCAAGAAAATAGAGAAATGATTCTATATTCCAAGACAAAATTAATAGAAAGCTTAAGACTATTCCAAGAAATCAAACAGAAACCTTCCTACTGAAAATACACCATGAAAAATTTAAAATGTGATAGCATCAGCAGCAGAATAGATCAAATAAAAGAAAAATAGAGAGCTGCAAGACAGTCTATTATAATATATATTTAGAGGAGAAAAATAGGAAAAAGAATGAATAAGAATGAAGAAAGCTTATGGGAACTTTGAGACAAAGCGAAAACATTTAAGTTTATTGGATTTCAATAAGGACATGAGATTATTAAAGGGGTAGAAATCTTATTCAAAGAGATAATAACACAACATTTTCCAAATGTATAAAAAGATAAAAATATACAGATACAGGAAGGCCAACGATCATTAGTCATATTCAATTCAATCAAGTCTACACCACAATATATTATTATCAAGCTTAGCAGAAGAACCTTAAAGCAGCAAAAGCAAGAAAAAATACCATATAAGTGAGTTCCAAGTCACCCGACAGCAAACTTCTTATTAGAAATTTTACAGAAGAGAGAGGGGCACAACATTTCCACAGTACTGAAGGAAAAAAATCCTGTCAACTAAATACTATGCCTAGAAAAACTATCCTGTAGATATGAGAAAGAGAAAAGGACATTTCCAGACAAAAAAAAAAAAAAATGAAGAGAATATATCACAACTAGACCTGTCATACAAGAAATATTAAAGAAAATGTGTTAAACTGAAAGAAAGGCATGCTAATGATTAAAAAAGAAAGTAGCTAAAGTGAAAAGGTCAATGGAAAGAGTAACAATGAAAATGAACAAGGAATGTTCTAATGTAAACGCTTCTTGTGAAGTATTCATATCTATAGGATGAAGACCAAAACCAAGTAAAAATATTCACAACTACATTAATATGCCAAAGGCAATAGACAAAATTATAAAATGGAACATCAAAAATTCAAAATGTGGAAAGAAAGTGCAAGTGTAAACTTTCTTAGTAGTATTTTAATCTATTTTTTAATTTATTTTCTTGTTTTTATGATGAATATTAGGTTGCTATCATTTCAACATGGCTTCCTATAATCAAAAGACGTTTTTTAAGTCTTATGTTAATCTAAAAATGCATAATAAGCATATAAAAATAGTAACCAAGGAATCACAACACACTACTTGAGAAAATGGCTTTAACAAACAAAAGAACATAATAGTTCAAAAGAAAGAACTATAAAGAAACTAAAAGCAAGTATCACAATGGTAGTTGTAATTACCTGACCTATCAGTAATTAGTCTCCATGTAAATGGATTAAATTCTCCAATTACAATACAGAAAGTGACTCAACAAATAACTAAGTATATGTATAGTTTGAAGATGAATGGATAGAATAAGATATTCCATGAAAATAGAATCTAAAAGCAAACAGGAGTAGTCTTACTTATAAAAGATGAAATGGGCTTCAAATCAAAAGGAGTAAAAAAAGACAAGGAGGTCATTGTATGCTGATATAGGAATGAATTCAGCAAGAGGAACAACAATTCACTCTAAATATATATGTACTCACTATAAGAACATCCAAATAGCAAATACTAAAGCCCCTAAAGGGGGAAACATAATCTATAATAATAGTAGGGGATGTTAATACCTGTTTTTCAACAAAGGATGGATGACCCAAGCAGATAATCAACAAATAAACAGAAGAATCAAACTACACCATAGATAAACTGGATCTAGTAAACATTTGCTAAATATTTCCACAAAATTTGCAAAAATTTTCTCAATAGCATATTGAACATTCCACAGGAAAGATCCTACATGGAGTCTATAGTAGACAAACCAAAAATAATAAACATGATAATGATTATTGTTGTTATTATGAATGTAGAAAATCACTACAGTAAGACACAAAACAAGTTTCAACAAAATTTTAAGTCATATAATTATGGGTTTGACTGCCACATAACAATAATTGAAGTAAATAACTAGAAAAAACAACTTTGGAAACTATACAAAGATGTGGAAATTAATTAGCTTATTTCTGAACAACCAGTGGATCAAAGAAGAAACCAATGAAAAAATTTTTCTTGCATGAAATAAAAATATAACATCTAAAACTCTAAAGAATTTATAAAAAGCAGTACCAAAAAGGAATTTTGCAGCAATCAACACCTACATCATAAAAGTATAAGGCTCTGAAATAAACAACCTATTGTTGCATCTCAAGGAACTAAAATAGGAAGGAAAACATCAAACCACATATTAGTGGGATGAAAAACATAATAAAAGAACAAAAGTGAGTGAAAGAGAGACTACAATACAAATAACAGTTGAAGGAAACACAGAGTGAGTTTTTCAAATAGGTAAATAAAAGAATTCTAAATTCTTTATAATATTTCTCATGTATCAAGGATTTGTTCATAAAGTTTTTGCCTACACCTATGTGTTCAAGAATTCTATTTATTCTATCTTCCAGTGGATGCACCTTGAGACCATACTTTTAAATGAAATAAATTGGACACACATGTCTCTCTGGTGTGAAAAACTGAAAGTGTATATAAAGACCAAAATGTATAATAGATATTGTGAAAAAGGAAGAAAATGTTCAAATGGAAAGGGGAACTAGGGAGGAGCAAGAGGGAAAGGATAGAAGGGAAAAGAAAAAAGAGAAAAGAAAGAAAAAATGGAAACAAAGCTTTTGTAAATGAGTGGAAGAGAGGTTGAAGGAGGAAGGGAATGGGAAAAAAGAAAAATCAAGATATATCATGTACAGATAAAAATTCTCTATGATGAATGTGATCATTATCTATATCTAAAATGTACCAAAAAATTAATTAATTTTTAAAAGAAATACTAAAACTACAACAAAGATAAGCTTCAAATTCAGAACAAATGACAAAAAGTCCTTATAACTGACACCAATAAATTTAAATGCCTAGAAAACTCAGACAAATTATTGGAAACACAAACCTTATAAAGGCTGACTCACAGAGAAATATAAAACCTAAACAGATCAACAATGATTACCATGCTGGAGTCAGTAATAAAAATTCACCGAACCAAGAAAAATCCACATGGCTTCACTGCTGAGTTCTACTAGTCATTGGAATAAGCACTACTACCAACTTTTCTTAAATTACTCCCCCAAATTTAATAGCAAGTTATTCTTCCAAATACATCCCAGAAAGCCAAAACTACCTTAATGTCAAGACCAGAATTATAACAAATTAAGAAAGCAATAGTGCAATTTAATTGATGACCATAGTTGAAAAAATTATCTGTAAAATAGTAACAAAAAGAATCCACCAGCACATTAAGCAAATTATTCACTTTGATAATGTGAGATGTACCTCATTTTGATGCAATGATAGTTCAAAATATGTAAATCCAAAAGTATGACACATCATATGAAGAGAAAGAATGACCAAAACCATATGGTTATTTCAATAGATGAGAAAAAGCTTTTGATAAAATTCAATAAATATTTCTTCAAAATAAAAATACTGAAATTTTAGGTATAAAAGGAACAAACTTTCTACTTCAGATGAACAAAACATCATTACAAGCTAACAGCCAACATGCTGAATGGGAACAAAGTAAAATGTTTCTAAGATCTCAGACAAGATAAAAACGTTTCACCCTTTTTATTCGTTGTAGTAGTGGAAAACTTAATTAGATAAGTAAGGCAAAAAAGAAATAAAGAATACCTAAATTGGAAAAGAAGTCAAATTGTCACTGTTTCTTGATAATATGATCTTATATGCAGTAAAATTCAAAGATAACAAAAACTATTGGAAATAATAAATGAAATCAGTAAAATTGCAGGATACAAATTCAACACCCAAAAAGCAATAGCATTTCTATTCACTAATAGCAAATCTTCTGTCATAGAAAAATTTAAAATCCCACTTACAATATATGTACACACTTCCCATGATGAATGCATTTATTATGTATCACAAACATTCTAATAATTTTTAAATAGCTACAAAGATTGCCTATGAATAAATTTAACAACTATGATAAAAAGTCTTCTCAATGATAGCTACAAAACTTTAATAAAAAACATTTAAAATAACATAAAGAAATGGAAATGTATCCTGTATTCATGGCTTGGAAGAATCATTATTAAAATGTCTATACTATACAAAATGATCTACAGATTCTATATAATCCTTATCAAAATCCCAATCACTTTACAGCACTAGAAAAGACAATCCTAAAATTTCTATGAAATCACAGAAAACTCTAACTAGCCAAAACCACCCAAGCAAAAAGAACAAAGCAGGAACATTATCCAACTACAAATGTATTACAATATTTCAGCAATAAAACATCTGATATAATTATTAAAAGACATACATAGAAAAATGAAAAAAATCCAGAGCCAAGGAGTAATCCCCTGTATTTACAGCCAGAGATTTTCAACAAAGATACTAAGAACATACAGTGGAAAAAGACTCTCCAATAAATACTTCTGGGACATTTGAGTATCCACATACACCACTTAGAGAAATAAAACTTAAAATGGATTAATGGTTTAAATGTAACATCCAAAATTGTTTAACTACTGGAAGAAAACAATGAAAAAAAACTTTAGGACATAAGAATAGGCAAGGATTTTATAGATATGATGCCAAAAGTACAGGAGGATAAAAAAAGCAAAAATAGACAAATGAGACTTTATTAACTAAACTTATTTTTCACAGGAAAGTAATCAACCCGAAAAGGGTTGAGACAACCTACACAATGAGATTAAACATTTGCCAACCATAAATTCGATAAATTATTAATAATTAGAATATATAAGAAGATTGTTAATGAAGTGAATGTATAATAAGGTACTTATAAGACATGCAAATTGTCACCATATATATTTCAACATACTGAACTTCATTTATCGTCAGAGAAATGCACATCCAAACTACAGTAAAATAGCTCCTCCATTCCAGTTTAGTTATTATCAAGACTAAATATATAAGTATTGGCAAGTATGTGGAGGCATGGAAATATCATTGGCAAGAATGTCAATTAGTACATTGTTTATAAGAACTGCAATTAAGGCCGGGGATTTAGCTCAGTGGTTTCGCCGCCTGCTGCGCAAGCGCAAGGGCCAGAGTTCAATCCCCGGTACAAAACAAAAAAGAATTGCAATTAGTGCAATTACTGTGGAAATAGCTAGAGATTTCCTCAAAAATTGAAAACCGAAAATCCTAGCAATCCCAATACTGAGTATATATCCAAAACGTTCAGTATTTTAAAGAGATATCTAAACTCATATTAATTGTAGAACTATTCACAATAGGCAAAAACTAGAAAATAAATCTAAGTGTTGATGGATTGGTGGATGAATAAAAAATGTGATATGTATATGCAATGGAATAGTATCCAGTCATTAATTGAGTGAAATGGTGTCATTTGTGACAGCACAGTTCAATTTCAGGTCATTATGTCAAATGTAACAACCAGGCACAGAAAGACAAGCACCACAGAATTTTTCTCACATGTGCAAAATAAAAAGGTTCACAGCATAAATTTGTCAGGAGAATAGAGGTTACCAGAGGCTAAGGAATGTAGACTTCCAGGAAGGATCAGGAAAACATATCAATGGGTACTGATTTATATTTAATAAGAGTAAGAAGTTCTATTGCATTAATTCATAGTAGAATTGTTATATATAATGATAATATACTGTATAGTACATAAAGCTAGAAAAGTGAATTTGAATGCTTTCCCCACAAAAAATAATAAATGTTTATGAGAAGAAAGACATGAACATTACACTATGTACACATACATCCAAACATTATATGGCAATTCAAAAATATGTACAGTATTATAATTTTATTTACAATTTAACCATTTTTAATTAGTATATTATTATTTAAGTATATTATGATTCTTCCATTCATGAATTTATTCAGTTAGAGCCAAGTTTCTTACACAGAACTTTTCTGATTAGCTCCATTTCTCTCTGACTTCTGCTAAGATTTCTGAGAGGACCTATCACCTATCAACTTTTCAGTGTCCTATGCATAACTCAATACTCTGAACTTTTAATTCTTCTGAAGCACTACAAATTATTTTCCAGATATCTCTTGGCTTTCTCTCCAAAGTGCTGTATTCTTGCAATAAATTAATTTTGGCATGCTTTTCAAATAGCCCAAGACTTTTCTGAGTTATCATATCTTATTTTCTGGCCTAATATTTCTTCCCCATATTTTTTCCCTTCCTTCCATGCTTTACTACCCATAGAGGGAAGAAAGTGGGTTATACTCTGAGTAGTTCTCTTGGAAATCAATGAGGTTGAGTTCCAAGAAAACTATTGATTGCTAACAAAACACACAAACATACTTTACTCTGACCTGGGGACAATGTCCAGTAATCGAGGCTATGATTTTCTATAAGCAATCAGTGAAGAGGAACTCCAAAAGTATAAAGAAAATAATTTTTTTCTCTCTAATGCTCTTATAAAAGTGTAACATCTGACTTTCCCAAAACACAAGCCTCCACCCACAATTGGTTTGTAAATATAATGAAAGATCCAAGAAATGTAGTGCTAAGTATATACAACTGCATTTGTTAATCCCCTAAGGATTTCTAGTCAAGAGTAGCAATTGGCATGACTAATAACTAATTGGAAATGATGAGTGAAGCACAGATTATTTCACTCCTTATCATTACTGAAAAATAACCTAACATGTATGTATCTGGGGTACCAAATTCTGGTATCTAAATACCCAATATCACCTCAAATGCCTGGTAAAATAAGTATCATAAACGTTAGATCCTTGGCATTCTTTGACTAGTTACTATAATTATCTCATCAGCCACTTCCAAGTTGGCTTTGTGGTCCTGTACACTTTTCCCTAATTAGTTTTTCTTCATGTTTTGTGCTTTCTTTAATCTAGTAATACATTGCAAATTTTGACAAATTCTGATGACATTCATCAAAGTATAAAGGGCTTGATTTTCTCATTAGTCACCTTTCATATTTTTCTATGTTTTTATTGATTTTTGGCTTGAAACATTTTTTTCAATAGTCATTAACCAGCATTCCTATTTTGTTGATAAAAGTTTGCCTTAGATTTTCTTTTATTTTTATATAATCCAGTATTAAAATCATTAGATCATTTCTGACAACACCTAGGTTAAATAAGCATATATGCAACTGTTTTATTTTGAGAAAAGTGGATATTAAAATGGAATAAGGCCTGGTAAACCCTATGATCTGAACCATTTTAATGAATATTCATTATCAGTCTTTAATGTCAGGCAAAGGTTTGAGTACTAATGCTTATGCTTAGTAATTAGGCAAGTAATTAGTCCAGGGGCAAAGAATAAACTTGTTTTAAAACAGAGGATATTGAGATATGAGAAAATTGAGGGAGCAAGAATGTGCTTGAATTCATTTCTAAAAATTTCTGCCTGGAATAGAATACACTAACAGGGGCTGGATCCTACACTCATTCAAGAAATACACAATAATTTAAGGGTAGGACTGGGAGATCTCAAGATCTTCCTCTTTCACACATCCTTTTTCAGAAAGAGGGCCAAATGGACAGTTCTAAAGGTATCCCCCCCCTCCATTTTTATGCTTGAAGCCAAATAATAATACTTTTTCTCTTACTGATCCAGCCCACCATGTTGCGGGGGGCAGTGACATCAGCATTAATAATGAAGGGGTGACAGGGAGTAAAGAATCACTCCAATTAACTCATGACTAAGGAGTTTCAGGGATATGGAACCTTCAAAGCAAAACCTAGGAATGCTTCAGGAAAACTGGAAAAACTTGGTTGTCCTCATGCAATACTATATTAAAGGTGATCACAGGATTAGGGTGCCTATTTGTCTCAGATCCCAGAACATGAATATAACCATGTTTGTTAGAGAGTGTAATCAGAAATCCTTCAGAAGCATTATTGTCAACTAATCATTTATAATTAATTTTTAAATAAAATTATTTTCTAATTCCTGATCAATTTTCTACATCACTGTATTAGGGAATCTAGCCACTTCATGAGCATAGTGAAGCATAATGGTTACAAGTAGTTGCATAAGAATTGGATCACAGGCATTGAAGTCAGACACTGGAGCATGAAAGACAGTTGCAACATATAGCATCCCAGCAATCATGGAAAGTTTTATAATCATCTTTTACTACTATGCTTTAAGTTTTAGTAGTGTTGGTCTCATAACAATGTAGCAATAATTGAAAGCTCTAACATATGCAGAGAATTTAGAACAGTGCTTGTTTCTTAGTAAGTATAGATTGTTTTCAAAGGAGAAGGGGATTAAGAGTTGGAGGGAGTGGGAAGGAAAGGAAGAGATAAAGGATGAAAAAAGAAATTGGGGAGATGGTGAAGACCCCCTGGGCTCACTCACCAGCTGCCAGCATAGCTGCATGGGTGCCTGCAACAACAAGCCCCCCCACCACCATCTCTGGCCTCTTGGGTGTGCAGCTACTTGGTTCCACACTGCAGAGGCATAGGGGGACATAAAGGCCATTGTCCTGAGCTTCAAAAGTGAACAACAGAGAGAGGGCCTCTCTCAGGCTCCCTCATGAAAACTGAAGCCCACTGGAAAAGTGAAGAGAATCCCTACAATAAAGGCACACCAGACCACCGTACTTTGTAAGTTGGAGGGATAATCACCTCCCATTGGAACCTGGACTGCCTTCGGGGGAAAGACAGCTGGAATCTGCAGTAGAAACTTGCATAGTTCAACCCTGCAGGAGGACAGGGAGCTCAACTTGGGACTTGCAGCCAGAAATCTGCCTGAATTTCACGGGTCTGTGACTGTATTACTGAGACTCATTGACTTATAACTGCACATGACTTATAACTGCACACTGCTGCCCACTTTGTCTATTGTGACACCAGAGACATACCCCAAAGGAGGCCCTTCATTTTTATGTTTTGTTATTTTCAAAATTACCACTTTTTTTTGCTCTTATTTTTAATTTTTTTCTTCTTTTTCTACTCTTTTAAAGTTATTTTTCTGTTCTTTCTTTTCTCTTTTCTTTCTCTCTCTCTCTCCCTCCCTCTATTGCTGTCCCACATTGTTCTTCATCTCCCTTTGTGTTCCTGTTCTGTCCCTAATTCATATTTCTTCTTTATTTTTCTTTTCTTCTCTTTCCTTCTCTAGCCTGTGTCCTCTAGTCTCACTACTAACCTTCCCCTATTCTTCTACCTACCTATTCCTCCCTCCCCAACTCCTTTGAACTCCTCATCCCAAAGGGTAAAGTTGCTATATTGAAGAGTTTATTCACTGTAAACATATGTTGGATTGGTTCTCACTTTTGATTTAATTCACAGTTAAAGGTGATAGATTAATAACTACCACAATTTGTCATTTTCTGAGAGGTACTTGATTCTATTGTGTTGCTGACTGTATCACTTGGGCTAAGGTGTTGTGATTGATCTAATTAGCTGTCCTTTCTGGTATAATGAAGATGAGATAGCCTCAGAGTCATTAGAGACTCAAAACCTAAATATCAGCTATATCTGGAAGACACCTCTGAGAAGCATTCATTCCATGAGGGTTCTAAATGCATCAACAAAGATACTTACAATAAGCAACTTCAAAGTATCACCCCAGGAACTAAACCAAGGGCAGTACCAAAAACAAAAATGAGAAGACATTTAAGCAAGGCACAAATTCAGACTTCCACCACACAAAAAGCAAATTCTGGGGGAAGAGAGATGGAAAAGTCTGATAATCAACAACCTGGACACCCTGAACTGATACCACAGGGAGTGAAAAAACAGATGAATGAAGATTTAGAAAAATTCAAAGCAGAAATAATCTCCCACATAACCAAAGAGATGGTGAGCAGTGTGAAAGACATGATTAGAGGCTCTAGAACAGAAACAGATAAAAAAAAAATAGATAAGCTCAAAAACATGCTGGACACCATGAATGCCTAGCATAAGAAAGAAATGGAAACCATGATCACCAAACATAAGAAAAATGGAATCCATGAAACAGATTCAAACAGATATTCAGGAGATTAAAAACTCCATTGAAAGCATGCAGAACAGATTAAGGGAATCTGAAGATAGACTATCAGATATAGAAGACAGGATTTTAGTTTAGGACCATGAAAACAGAGATTTCTTAAAAATAGTAAAGAATCACAAGAAATCAATCCAGCAGCTGCTAGATGATGCAAAGAAGAGTAACATAAGACTAATAGGAGTCCATGAAAAAACAGGAGAAAGTACAATTGAAATTAAAAAACTCTTCAAAGTAATAGTAGAAAACTTCCCAGACAGAGGTGGAAAATTGGACATACAGATAAGTGAGGCATATAAAACTCCAACTAGCCATGATCAAAAAAAATCTAAACCTAGACCTACAATAGTCAAGATCCCAGAAACCCAACAGAAGAAAAAAATCCTACAGGCAGTTAGAGAAAAGAAACAAATCACCTACAAAGGAAAGTCCACCAGAATCAAGGCAGTCTTCTCAACACAAACCCTCAAGTCCAGGAGAGCCTGGAGTGAAGTATTTCAAGCCATAAAAGAAAATAACTTCCAAACTAGACTGTTGTATCCTGCAAAGTTATCTTTCAAAATCGATGGAGAAATAAGATACTTCCATGACAAGGAAAACCTGAGAAATTTCATGAATGCCAAACCAAACAATTCTAAGCAATATCCTAGAAAAAGACAATGAAGGTCACGACTCTATGAGGTCCAAAAGAGGGAAACCACCAGGCAAGGTAAGAAACTAAGGGGAAAGGGGAAAAAATAAATAAACAACATTAAAAAATTATGACAAGGATGAGTAAATATCTACCAATTGTAACTATCAATGTTAATACCCTCAATTCACAAATCAAAAGAAATAGACTGGAAGAATGGATTAAGTAGGAAAATCCAGCAATATACTGCATACAAGAAACACACGTAACTCAAAAAAAAATTCATAGACTGAAAGTAAAAGGATGAAAAATAGTTCTACACATGACAGGAACCCAGAAAAAACCAGGGGTAGCAATCTTATTTGCAGACAAAGTAGATTTCTAACCAAAACTAATTAAGAGAGACACTACATACTTGTGAAGGGAACAATCCAAGAGGAAGAGACGACAATCCTAAATATATATGCACGAAATATGAATGCCCCAAACTATACACAACAAATATAAATGGACATGAAAAAACAAATAAGCAGGAATACAATTGTAGTGGGGGACCTCAATACCCCATTATCACAAATAGATCATCTAGACAAAAAATTAAAAATGAAATTCTAGAACTGAATCAAGGTATTGAACAAATGGACTTAATAGATGTTTACAGAGTGTTCCAACCCACAAAATCAGAATACACATTCTTTTATGCTGCACATGAGTCATTCTCCAAAATAGACTGCATGCTAGCTCATAGGACATGTCTAAGTAAATGGAAAAGAGTTGAAGTTACCCCCTGTATATTATCAGATTATAGTGCAATAAAATTGGAGATCAATAACATAAGAAACTGCAAAACTCCCACAAACACATGGAATTTGAATAACACCCTCCTGAACAGCCAATGGCTCATAGAGGAAATTAAAGAAGAAATTAGTCATTTCTACAAGTAAATCATAATGCCAGTACAACATACAGGAACCTGTGGGACACAATGAAAGCATTGCTATGTGGGAAATTCACAGCAGTGAATTCCCATATTAGGAAAACAGAGAGAACTCAGATAAATAACCTAATGCAGAGAACTCAGATAAATAACCTAATGCAGCAGTGAATGCCCATATTAGGAAAACAGAGAGAACTCAGATAAATAACCTAATGCAGAACCTCAAACTCCTAGAAAAAGAAGAGCATGAAGAACCCAAATCTCATACAAGAGAAGAAATCATAAAGATCAGAGCAGAAATCAATGCAATGGAGACTAAGAGAATGAT
>NW_004624731.1:46631995-46667627 GCF_000247695.1 Heterocephalus glaber
GAGGGCTAGGAATGGGGAAAAAATAAGAACCAAGATGCATCATGTAAAGGTACAAGTTCCCAATGAGAAATGTAATTGTGTTGAATACCTAAAATTTACCAATAAAAGAATTTAAGAAAAAAACTAAAAAAAAAAAAAGAATAAGGACATTAGAGATAAAGCAGTAATGAGAGAAACATGGAGCTGAGTAAGACAAGCTTTATCTAGGAAACTGTAATTATTAGGTCAGATTATAAAAGGAGAGTTTCAAAAATGACTCCATCTTTAATAAGTCAAAACCACACAGGTACAACACATTCTACATTTAAAGAAACATAAAATATAACTCTTGGGGAATATATGCACTTGCACGTGTGAATTACAGTTTTCTATAGTTAGAAGAATATACAGATAATAGAAAGTTGAATTCAAATTTGAGATTAAAGTTATATTAAAGTTCTTTATTTAATTAGTTACCAATAGCTTCCATTTCCCATCACCTTGGCATTTGTAGAATTTTTATATAAACCTTATTATTTTAGCTCTAGCAAGAATTATCTGAAATTGATAGCATGTATATTTTGTAGATGAGAATAGAAATGTTGATTGACTTGTCTGTCATCCTGCAGCTATTTGGTAAAAGAGTAATTACAAGTTTCCTATTCATCACTATTATCAGAGTAAAATATTTCTGTTTGCTATTTATACTTTCACCTAGTAAAGATCGAAATTCTGATAGAATTAGAGTAAGAGGTCACATTTAATAATCAGAGAATTTAAAAACTCAGAGAGATCCTAGAGGAGAGTTAGTCTAGCTCCAAAGTATTATGGCTCAGTGAGTAAGAACCAGTCTACTAGGGTGAAATTAGTTAATATTACTGGTGACCAGATCCCCATTTCTTGTCTTCTGGAGCATTCTACAATGTCAAATAATTAATTTTTCAGAAAACTGATGGGATACAATATTGGGGACAAAACTAACACTTTGTATTAACAAATTTAATGGAAAAAAGTCTGAATTTACAGGAATAAAAGATCACCATAATATTGAAGACAATTTTGTTTTTCCAGAGAAAATTGGTTAAATTAAATTATGCTAAGAAACGTTGTCTAAACCCACAAATTTTTATTTCTGCTCTTATGGCCACATTGTAGTAATTAATGTCCACAAATATAGGCATTAGCATCTTATAGCACATGTTTCAGGGTTAAAAAGTGGTTGGAGAAAATGGGACATACACTGAAGCATTAAATAACATGATCCTCACAGGCAGAGTCTTCCCTTGCATTACTTACTTATGAGTGAATTTAAAACATTCCTGTATTATTAATCAAAAGAAAGCAGGTCTTCTGTAATTTTGGTGTGGGATAGCATTACACTGTCCACAGAACTCAGAAACAAGGGCATACTTGACAGGGATGAGAAGACATTGGCAGAGAACCTCAGCCCCTGTTTCAAGGGCAGGATTTTACTCATGCTGCTAAACAGTACACGCACTGATTGTTGCAGGCTATCTCTGTTAACAGTGATGAGCATGCAGACCAATTTACTTTCCTGTTTCCCATTTTCATCTTCTTTCTCTTCACTTTCTCCAAGTCATCCTCTGTTGCCCTTTTTTTTTGGTCCGGGGATCAAACTCCGGTCCTTGCACTTGTGGGGCATGCGGTGGAACCACTGAGCTAAAACCCCGGCCCCTCTGCTCTGTCTCTTATTGCAATACTAATCTTACAAATTTCTCAGAAGTTGCACTTAGCATAATACTGAACACATCTTAGTGACGTCAGTAACCTTCACAACGTACTCATCTAATGCCCACTGGTCAGATGGTTAGAAAGCACAACATGAAAGTTAATAAACAAACAACTCATGCAGTTTCCATCTCAGAAAAACTTAATTACACCTTGAAGGATGATAGTCACCCTGTGGGCAAAATGTAAACTAAATAAAGAAACTAATGCTAATTTAGACAGTTGTGCACAATTTTCCACCATATCTATTGTTCTTCTCACACAGTCGACAGCATTCATTGGGCACAAATATAAAACATTCAGTTTCTTCTAATTGCTAAATTGCTTCTAAATAAATTCACTGAAATAGTCAACATTCTCCAATCTTATGATTCAAGTAACATTTATGAGGGGATATACTAAAAATTGCTATTTAAGTAGTAAAGCAGTTTTGTACTTCCGGAGACATACAAGCTTAACTATCATGTGATTTCTCGTATAGAAAAAAAATCCAATGTATAAATAATTTAAAGAACAAAATAGAATGTAGACAACAGAAAATAGGGAGAAAGACCTTTTGTAAATGGGAAGAGAAATCTAGAGATGGAGGAAGAGAAGGGAAAGTAAAAAGAATTAAGATGTGCTGTGTATCTGTATCAATTTTCCATAATGAATCTAGTCATTATGTACAGCAAATATGTACTAATAAAAATATTTTGAAAAGGAGAAAATTTAGTTTTATTGAATCATATTGTAACATCTTCTAGGAGATGCATAATATGTCCTTTTCTCAATACTGATATATAACAACCAGTTCAAATCTGCAAGTCTTTCCTAGAAGTGGCTGTACGACCTAGCTAACAGTCTTTATCCTTTATTTACTCTGGGTGAGGTGTCTTTGGGATTGTGAAGAATAAAAACAATGACATCCATAGCTAATAATAATACTATTTTGTGTTATTATAGAAACATAATTTAATTCACACATACATACTTCAGAAAAATCTGCATCCAAAATGCCATTTTCATTTGAAGAAGTAATTGTGAAAAGTTATACATTGTTGTCCAAAACACTTACACAGATTTTATTTGGGTTTTGATAAACTACAAACAAGAGCAATATTTTATAGTAGAAGGTATAGAAGAAGGAATGTTCTCAACCATAATAATACTAATGATAATGACTGCCACAGGCCTTGAAACATGTTTGCTTTTATTCTAAATGTGATTCGTAGATTAATATAATGATAACAAGAATATTATGAAGGTAATATTATTATCACTATCCTGCCTAATTAAACTTGTGATCTAATTAAGTAACACTTAATCTCTCTGAGCATTTGTCCTCTCAGAGATGATTAAATAAAAGAACATTTTCAGTGAGCATTTAAAAGCACTACATCTTTCATTTAAAAATTAGAGTGCCAAGATAAGCATATTTGGGATATATAAGAAATATATACATATATATATATATATATGCAGTAATTGTATGATATTTTCTCTTTGTCCATCATGCAGGTTCTTGCTAATCCTTGCTATCTGACCTTAGCGCACTGTGAACCTCCTCAATGCTGTTCTATAGACCGTAATACCTGTTCCTAATGAAGAAGATCGAAGGGTCATTGTTATAATAGGTCATTGCCATGGTTTGAACCTCTCTTCCACAGCTCATGTTGTAACAGTATTAAAAGGTGAACATTAAGATGTGATTAGGTAAGAGGAGCACTATCCTCATGAATGGATTCATATTATTAACACAGGGGTGGGTGAGTTATCATGAGAATGGCTTTGTATAAGTTTGGACCCTCTGGTTCCCACCCTCTCCCACTGTCTTTCAGGTGCTCTCTCTCATCTAATGCTTTTCACCATGTTTCGATGCAGCAAGAAACCCTTACCAGATATAACATTTTGATCTTGAATTTCCCAGGCCCCAGAACATTGAGAAATAAACTTACTTTCTTTATATATTTCCTACTCTGTGGTATTGTAAGAGCAGAAAGTGAACTGAGATAATCATCCCATTACTAAATTAAGGTGATTGAAATTACTGAAAATTGGAAGAAATTGACAAGAAAAATATTGATTTAATGTCATACATAAAATAACACATGGTTGTTTTAAAAAAATTTATATAATTATTACTCTATTTCATAGATCTGATTTCTGTGGACTAGTCCTTATAATGTGAAGGAAATCGGGAGAGTGAATTTATTGATCCATTTTTAATTCAATGTTAGACTTTGTATCTAATGTAATACTTTTAGTATTATATTACGCCAAGTGAGATTCAGTGGCTGAAGAAAACGTAGACATTTTCCTTTCAATAATGACCTGCCACTTCTGTATCACATGTAATCCAGAATCCCATGGAATCTCCTATTTTTGCTTTGTTAAATGATAATAATCTTTATTTTGCTTTTGTTCACAGAGCCCTTAAGATGAAATTACATTGAAATATTAATCTATTGCTTTAATCGAGCTATTATTTAGGCAGATATTAAAGTAGGATTAAACATGCAAAGACTTTTTATAATAATAAAATACCTGTGAGAGAAAATTTGGAGGGGGTTGTGAAGACTGGGTCAGCCATGGGACTGTCATGCAAGTGGGACCCTGAGTGAAATAAAGAAAGGAAGAAGGTATAGGGAAGCATCCTGGACATGTAGCTGTTAGAGACTCTGTGAAGTGACTCTGCTTTTTGTTTAACCCTTAGAAACAAATATATTTTTCTAAAAAGTTATTGCTGAGAGCTAAATTGTAGTGTAAACTATCAATGATATGTGACAATAAGGAAGAATGTAAAACTACATTTACTATGTTATTTTTCTTAAACTTCATATCTGCTATCTTTTAAAATTGCATAACTTCTGCTAGATAGAAAATTACAAATGGAAGAAAATGATGAATATCATTTATTCATTCCACTGTATTAGCTATTCTATAGCTTCAGGGAAAACATCCATTATTATCTTCAAGATTTTCTTCTTCTTCTTTTCATTCTCTCCCTTGATTATTAAAACACAAACACAAGCAGAAATGTAATTTCAATAATATCTGTACTTTGCAGAGGATTCTAAATTCTTGTGGTAAAGGAAGTCTCTGAGGAAAGAACAACAAAAGAAGTATACTAATACAGGGTCTGCCTTATTTGTATTTTGTTGCTGAGATTTTCATGAATAATTCTAGTCATTTGTACATATTTTAAAACCTAAAAACACAGAATGAAAACATATTTTTCATACCATTTAAGTAGAAGCTTCAGAATGGGTGAAAATTATGCAATCTATTAAAAATGTTATTCATTTTCTTTAAGTAATTCAGTGGATTACAAACCAGAAGTAAAATGATAAACCATTAGAATTTATCTTATTTATCTTATTCAATATTCAACAATAACGTCTTCTAAAATTATAGTCTGAAAGTGATTTGAACAAGTATTTTTATTTGTAACTGCTTCTATCAAAGCGATGATATTGGAAGTTTCCCCAGTAGTAGAGACAATAGGAGACGGAAATTATTGTTGTTAAGCAGCCTAAAACATACTTGTTACCTGAAAGACTCCCAAACCTTACCTATGAAACCAAATACATTGGCAGGATGTCAACAAATATTTTAGTATTTTTACATATTATTCACAGATTCTGAAAGCTACTTGAAGGAGATTCAAAGACAAATAAACTCAACTACCTGCAGAGAGGGTCCTAGCTATATATATGTTTTGCGTTCCTTGTTTCGCACAAAATTTCTGGCCTTAAGTATGAGTTTGTTAAAATTATGCTGATCAAATTTTAATTCTTAGCATCTCATTTCTGTGATCAAAAACATGTAGTAAAATAGATACACTTCATCTGTTTAAACATTACACAATGTAAACATGTATAGAAGTATAACAAGATACCACAGTAATATGTACAATATTTATGTATATATTAACAATAAATTCACTTTTAGTCAGGTGTGGTAATCATTCCTGTAGGCTGAGACAGGAGTGTTGTGTCACTTGATCTCAGGAGTTCAAGACCAGCCAGGGTAACCTACTAAGATGCTGATTTCAAAATAACAATTATAAAAATAGATTATTTTCAAGAATGTCCAATTATTTCTGGCAGCATTTAGAATGATAGTGAAAGACTTTAGAATACTTCACTAGTCTCTACATAATATGTACCTTGACAACTTCTGCAGCTTATGTTATCACTTTCTTATTTTCTACATTTGAGATAAATTGTGCTTTTTGTTGTCAATTAAATGGGTTAAACACAAGCACATGCAGATATCTTATAGATTTTTTTGCCTGTACCTGGAAAAATCTTCCCCCAGCAAGCTGCTTTTGGACATTATTCCAGATTCTGCTTAAATAATATTCAAATGTCATCTCCTCTGAGATGTCTTCTCTGACTGACCAGTTTATCTAAAACTCCTCAGCTCTGCCCCATATAAATGTTTTTTAGCTCAATATCCTGCTTTATTTTCGACCTTAGAACCTCAAGCAGTGCTATAAAAAAGGAAACTTCTCTATATTTGGAAAGTAATTATTTGAATATGCAGGAAGTAACCCTTTATTTTGAACAAGAATTAATCCTTTTTAGCAAGCTGATGAATTTCACTATAAATAGTGTGAAGTTGTTCATGTACTGATATTCATCCTTATCATGTATTACCCCAGAAATTAAAGGAGGAAGGCTGGCAAGGTGGCACACACCTGTAATCCCAGCACTTGTGAGTCTGAGGCAGGAGGATCACTGTGAGTTTGAGGCCAGCCTAGGCTACGTCGTGAGTTCAGGGCAGCTATAGTGAGACCCTATTAAAAAAAAAAAAAAAAAAGGAATTGAAGAATTTTTCATTTCCAAGCTGGAAAGAAAATTATTTTTCAGTTTGCCTTTCTTTAAATGACATAATTTCTAAATTATTGGAAATAAAAATAAGTAATGGACTCCCATAAATGATTGTATTTCAAAAGAAGCTACTCTCTTCTTTATATATCTGCAACATATTTTTGTATCAGTGACTTCATGACATTGTGATTAACCTTGACCATTTATCAACCTTATCATCTAGTCAGAAAAAAATCTATTTGAGATAATTAATATTTTATTATATATATATTTTATGGAAAAATTAGAAATCACAAATTAAATTTCAAGTAAGACTGATCCCCTAATTAAATTGAGCTCTGTTGCCAGTATTTCATAGCTTTCATAATTTAAAAATATGGTTGCTGACAGGGTAATCCATAATGCAAATGGTAATTTGTTCAATTTTCCACACTGAATAATCCACTGAAACCAGGAATAGTTTTGTTATTTCCACATTTATTGCTTCTATGCATTTGCTTTTGTAATACTTATCAAAGTGCATTGCTTTCTGCTTACAATTTTTTCCCATCTGATTAAAAAGGACATGTAAAAAGCTATCATTTTGAGTTGTCCACATTATTTTATCCTTTGAATCAAAAACAGATTTTGCACAGAAAAGAGGTGCTAAGCAAACATTACTTGAGGTACTGAATGAAGTAGACAAATGAAAACAAATACTTACCATATTTTTGTTTTAATGTTAAACTGACTGGACACAGTTAAGCAAAGCAATGTGAAGGCGGAGATGTGGCAACAGGAATTATCCAAGATGAAACATGAAAAGAAAAAAAGCTCTTAGGGAATTGAAATGTGTTATGTACATGTGCCATTGACTACAGTATGTAATCAGTATGTAGTGTAAATATGTACTAAAAAAAGTTTTTTAAAAATTTAAAAAATTAAGTTTAAAACTAACAAAAAGATGTGGGGCAATATAAAACAATCTATTCTCGTTGAAATTTAAGTTACAGAGGAGAAGAAAAAGAGAATTAAGTATACTAAACACTTGAAGAGATGAGAATTTTTCAAAATTATTGAGCAATAAACCACAGATGCAAAAACAAAACAAAACAGAGAAACCCAAACAGGAAAAGTGACAAAAGAAAGTAACAAATTTGTTTAAAAAATGATGATAAAAATTTATGAGATACAAACATGCTTTCATTATATTTCAGTTGGGTTTTGCAGATACCACGTTTTTAGAAAGTGAAAGTTTGAAAACCCTGAATCAGGCAAGTGTATTGGCACCATTTTTTCCAATAGCATGTGTTTACTGCATTTCTCTGTGCCACTTTATAAAATCTCAAATATTTTAAGCTTTTAAAGTATTATATCTGTTTATGGTGATCTGTGATTAGTGATCTTTGATGTCACTATTTTAATATTTTATATGCAGCACAAGCTGTACACATAGATGATGGGAAACAATTGATAAATATTGTATGGGTTCTGAGAGCTTCACCAGTAGGGTAATTTCCTCAGGCCTCCCTATTCTCTCAGACACAACAATAATGAAACTAAACCAGTTAATCGATTAATAACCCTACAATGACCTCTAAATGTTTAAGTGAAAGGAAGAAGCATGCATATCTTTTTTTTAAAAAAAGCAGAAATTATTAAGCTTAGTAAGAAAGGCATGTTGAAAGCTAATGTAGACTAACAGTGAGACCTCATGTGCTAAACAGCTAAGTTGTGAATGAAAAATAAAAATTCTTGCAGAAAATTAAAAGTTCTATTCTAATAAACACATGAATGTGGTGAAAGCAAACAGCCTTATTGCTGATATGGAGAAAGTTTCAGAAGTTTAGATAGTAGCTTAAATAAGTCATCACATTTCCTTAAGCCAAAGCCTAGTACACAGCAAGGCCCCTAACTTGTTTTAATTTTACAAAAGCTCAGAAGATAAGGAAGTTGCAGAAGAAAAGTAGACTGCTGGCAGAGAGTCGATTCATGAGATTTAAGGAAAGACGCCATTTCCCTAACAGAAAATTGCAAGATGAAGCATCCTATGCAGATGAAAAAGCTACAGTAAGTTATCTAGAAGATATAGAAAAGGTAATTGATGATGACTACACTAAAGACAAGACTTTCAATATAGATAAAACAGATTTCTATAAGAGCAAGTAGCCATCTAGAATTTTCACAGCTATAGAGAAATCAGTGTCTAACTTCAGTATAACAAAGGGTACTAAATTAGTGAATGGTTTCCCTAAGAGAAACCAAAACTGTGAATAAAGAGCAAAATATAAGATAATAGGAGGAAGAGAACTAGATCTTTCACAAATGGGAAGAGGATCAAAAGATGATTGGGGAGGGGAGAGAAGGGGAATGAAAAAAGTAATTAGAATGGGTTATGTACATGTACCAGTTCCACACAGGGAAAGTAAACATTATATATTGCAGCCACATAGTAATAAAAAAAAGATGTGGCTTACTATTCAATATAGGACAAGAAGTGATAATAATGTATCATACATTTCAAAAAGTTAGAAGTAAAGATTTTGAAAATTTGCACGATAAAAAATAATAAATGTTTAAAGAGATAAATATGTTTAAACTGATTTAAACATTATACATTATATACATATACACAAACATTACATGTATTGTTAATTTGTAGATTTTTAAGTGTTTGTACATCAGTTATAATAAAATAAAAATAAATAATATGCCTGGAGTGGTTTTACTACTTTTTCTGTTATTTTTTTTGTTTTCTGTTTTACTGATATCTGATCCTTGAAAAACTTTTTTCTTCTATTTATATTGGGTCTTATTGTACCTTTACTCATTTGCTTTCTCTCCAGAAAGACATTGAAGAACTGTTTTTGAAAAATTTCTTCCTTCCTAATATGAACATTTAATGCTATAAATTGTTGCTTACTGTTTGACATCACAACAATTTACTATGTTGTTTTAATTTTCCTATGGTTGCAAGCTTGTCTTGATTTCCTCTTGATTCATTTTTTTAACATGTCTTATTTAGAGCTGGGTCATTTCAATTTCATATAGTTAAAGCCACTCTAGAGAACTCTGTCTGTCACTGATTTCTACTTTAATTCATTGTGGTCAGAGAAAATACTTTGCAAGATTTCAATCAATATAAATATATTATTTAAAAATGTATTCAATTTCCAAGTAGAATAGATTATTTTGTTCTTCTCTTACTGATTTATAATTTGTTTCCAGTGTTGTCAGAGGTTCTTTTTAGAATAATTTCAACTGTTCTAAATTTATTGAGATTTTCCTGTTGTTAATACAGTCTTTGTATGCATTCTGTGGACATTCGAAATGAATTTATATTCTACTGTCATTGTTCAGGTGCTCTATAAATATAAATTATATGTTGTTTATTGATGGTGTTCTTGTATTTCTATTTATTCCTACTAATATTCTATTTGTCTTATTAATTGCTGTGAAAGGAATGTTGAAATCTTCAATGATGACTGTATATTATCTTTACTCTGATAGTTTTATTGACTTAATCAATATATTTTTAAGTTCTGGGTTTTTTGGCGATGACTTTATTAGGCTTCTATCACTGTGACAAAAGCTAAGATAGACAATTTATAAGAATGAAACGTGTATTTAGCCACATGCTTTCAGAAATTGCAGTCTATGGTTATGCTTTGGGCCTGTGGCAGCATGGTACATTGTTAAAGGAAGCAAATGGAGAAAGAGTTAGTTACCTTTTGGTGATCCCTCATGCGGCTGCTGCCTGTGACCTAACTTCCTTTCACTATTCCCGACCTCCTAAAGATTCCACAACCACCCAGTAGCACCCAGGTTTTGACATACCCTGTCTTTGAGAGACATTTACGATCCAAACTTTAACAAGTATAAAATCTTCTAGGTTTGAGGAACTTAATTTTAAGTGCTACTTTTTTCTTTCTCTTTGGGACATCATTTTTGCAATGATCCTCCTTAACTGTAGTAATTGCTTTGCTCTGAAGTTTAACTATATATTAGCATAGACATTCCTATTTTGCTTTATTTCATATTTTAGTGATATATAATTTCCCATCTTTTCACTTGCCTCTTTTTAAATGATTATATTTAGATTGTATGTTTTGTAGGTAGCACAGAGTTGGGTTCTGCTTTTACTTTACTTGCTCTATCAATCTCTGTTTTCACCTATTCAAATCATTTTCGTTTAATAGAATATTCCTACTTTGGTGTTTAACTCTGCCATTTTTTTCATCTTTTACTCTTACTTTGTGTTATATTTCTGGTTTCATTTTCCTTTCTCTTGATTACAGAAATATTTTGGGGAAATCTATAATGTTTATATAATAAGGAATAAACCTTATATATTCACTATGCAGTTACCTATCTGGTTCTCATCATTGTTTTCTCTAGATTGATTTTTTTAATATCATAATTTTTTCTTTCTGCTTCAAGGACAGCTTTAAAATTTACTTGCAGTGTGGGTGTGCTGGTGAGTTATTTTCACTTTCACACATCTTAAAATGTCTCTGTTTTTCCTTTTAAATGAAAGAATCTTTTCTGAGTATAAAGTCTCCTTTGAAAGATCTTTACCCCCAGAGCTTAAAGATGCTCCAAGCTTTTCTCATTTGTCATCATGCTAATTTTTGCTCCTTGGCTCACATGCTCTTTTCTTAAACTGCTTATGAGACTTTTCTTTCATTTCTAGTTTTAAACAATTTAATTATGATATAACTTGAGGTAAGTTATAAGTAAGATTCTTCTACTTTATGACTTTTATTAAATTTAGAAAAATTTAAGTCACTATTTCTTTAATATTTTTCTGACCCCTGTCTTTATTATTTGGGCAACTATGATTACATGTAAATTATACCATTTAAAACTTTATATTAACTGATACTCTGTTCATTATTATTTTCATTTATACTACATATTTATTTTTTTAAAATTTATTTTTATGTAAATCCAATTTCATTGATGCTATTGAAGCAAGACTAAAAAGAAAATAAAACAAGTTTCCACAAACTAAGCAATTCCCCCTTAGATTTCTCCCTCCCTATATCTATTGTTCTTTGTTCTATTACAAACAAAATTAGTATCTTTGTCCCTGTAAGTAAGGTTTCACAAACTTCTGTTCTCATAAGATCCTTTTTTTACTTGGGCAAGGCCATCAAGATATGCTAGGTTGCAAAACTGTCACAGCTTGACTGACTGACTTTTCTGCTTCTGTCCACAAGTTTCACACTGTTACATCAACCCTTCTCCACAAGTACAAAACTAGAGTCCTTCTTTTGTTCTAGGCTCAACCTTTAGACATGAGTCTGCTGAGCTGGTGTTTACCTCAATAAATCCTTCTGTTTCACCCATTGGTGTCTCTGGTCTCTTAAATTCTTCAACATTATAATTTCTTTTCTGCCATTAATCTCATTAATGATACTTTAATATATTCAGGTATTTTGGCTTCAAACCCTAGACATTTTATTTGATTATTTTTTATAGATTTTTATATATTTACTTAACTTTTTATAGATATGGAGTAAAGTTATTGTATCTTGCAATATCTTTGACAATTCTAATAACCTTTTATGGATGTTTACTTTATTTTTTTATTTCTTCTAATAATTTTTAATTGGATACTATGTATTGTGAATTTTACTTTTTAGATATATCTAAGTATATGGGCATATATATATAATATATCTGTATATCTATAACATGTATAAAAGGTTATCAGAATATGTATATTAGTTTTCATGTGTTGTTAAGGTTTAAAAAATTTTACTAGTACGTGTTTGCTGTGCATAGTTACTACATGCATTGTGGGGAGATGGTACATGCTCACAACAAATCGCAACTCTTTTGGTTTCCTCTTCCCTCCTCTCCCTTACCCTTCTCTTTGTATGTTGGTGCCCTTCCCACTATATTATGTATTTTTACAAATATTTGAAGCTTTTTTCTAGGATGAATTTGGGTTTCTGGAAATAGTTTGATCCTTTTTTGCTCTAGGTTTTAGGATTTGTTATGTAGGAATATAGTATGCTCGCATTAAGGTTAATTATTGTCTCCTACTCAGATGTTACCCTTGTTTCCCCAACTCCATCTTCCCTGTCAGGGAGATTTCAGTATTCCTAAAAGCAACAAGCACTATAGTCCTTCTGAATGTTTCTCTCCTCAGTGTCATGTAGTTTTCTCACTCAAATGTGTAATCAGTACTTGGTTGAATACCTGCAGAGCAGCTTTTATAGATCTCTAGAATGTCTGTTGTCTTTGTGCAGCTCTTTTTTGTATTATACCATTTTCAAAGTTAAGCCTTCTTGTTCTCCCTGGATGATGCATTCCATCTAGCTTTACCCTCAGTCTTTAATGTGGTCTGAAAATAAAATAATGTGGTCTCAGTAAAGGTCAATAGGTCAATCATGGTAAACCCTTGGGTTTTTTTTTTTTTCATGTTACAGATTCATCACTGTTCTTGCCTTATTGATGTCTTTGGAACAATTGTTTGTTATATTTTGTCTGCATTCTGTCTGTTTCAGGTTGAAAGGTAAGTTTCATTTACATTACTCCTTTTTTTGTTTGAACCATCAGTTGATAGTAAGTTCTTAAACCTGGAAGAAGTATATGCTTGTTTGTTAGATCTTTCCTATATTTTCCTGTAATTTTTAAAATAAATTACATGTTATTTTTAAATGACATTAAAATAATAAATCATCATCAAGAGATGGAGGTTTGATCCTCAAGTCTACATTAAGGCATTTGCTGGAATAATAAAACAACGATCATCAAAACAACATCATGTTGTCATTGCTTAATAACTGATCAGTCCATGACAGCATCCTAGACACTAAAAATAATGAATATTCATTCAAATCACACTGTGACATCAGAGTGAAGCTTCAAGGGTATGCCCTTTTTAGTCTTTTGACTTCAAAGTAGACAGTAGTGTCAAAATATTACCATATTTTGATAGGAAGTTCACCTGCTTCTTTCTCTCTTTAAAATTATTATCAAATTTTAGATTGGGATGTATCATCACATTTAGGCTTTGGGTACTGAATTTATGAACATAATATTAGGAAACAGAAAAAATATCAATAAGAAGAAGGCAAATTTAGAATCCATTATATTGGAATACTTTAAGGTCAACAAATGCTTCATTAAAATGTTTCACTGGAGTATTAAAAATGTTCAAAGATTTCACTTTATTTTAGTTGAATTAGCAGCTCATTTTTGTAGAGAATATGAAGACCAGAGGTTCTCTCTTCTGTATCTCCAAATGACCTATTTTAGTTTTAATAACATTTTTAAACATACATTAGTGTAAGATTAATAGGATTTTCATCAGTTATTAAACCAATATGTATCTAATCAAAATTATGGGATTTTATTCTTAATTACCACATATATATACAACTTTCTTTGTTAGGTGGAATAATGGTGCACCAAGTAAATCTATATACGAATCACCTTAACCAGTGAATGTGTAGCTCACATGACAAAAGCGTCTTGGCTGATCCAATTAAGTTAAGGAATTTGAGAGGAATTTCAGAGTATTCTGGATAAATAATGTGATCCCAATGTAATCACAGAGGTCCATTTTAGAGAATATCTGTAAGCAGGAGAATCTGAGAGAGAGGGAGCTGTAATGTTGACAGCAGGGGTTGGAGTGAGACAATTACTGGAAGAAGAGGAAACAAGATGAAGAATGTACTTAGATTCTCAAAGATGGAAAAGACAGAAAATGAATTCCCCCCTTATCACCTCTAGAAGAAAGAAATTTCTGTTAACATCATCAATTTAACCCAGCAAAAATGACTCTGGATTTCTAACCTCCACAAAATTAAAGCAAAATATGTTGTGTGGTCTCAAGCCTCCCAATTATGGCAATTTTTACAAAATTAAGAGCAAAGGAATATACTTTTTAATGAGACATCAATTTTTACCTTGAATTATAGTTGTTTTATCAAAAATATTTTGTATCTTTAAGAAGTTGTAAGCTTTATAAAGTCAAGTTCTGTGCCATTTTTATCTTACCCATATGTATAGACATCAGGTTAGTAAACATAGTGCCTTACAATGTGTGTTCTGAATAGAAAACATAATCCCACCCAAATCTAGTCCATGAAATAAAAGTTTACCAACAAGTAATACTCTCATCGACTAAGAAAAGATTATATCAATAATGGCAATTCTTTTAATTATAGCAAGAGTAGCACAATGTTTTGAGCTTACTAAGAAATTTCTACCAATTTGACTTTAGATTGGATCCATTATTTTAAGAAAACACATTGAAAAGTGTACATATCTGTTCCAGAAAAGTACCAATTATTATTATTATCATCATTATTATTGCTAATAGTATATATTTACAGTATATAATGTTTACATCCATCTTGGGGAGTAGGTATTCCCTTTCTCTTCCCCTCCTGGTTTCTTTAGGTCCCCTTTTCTCATTTTCATTTTCTTAGTTCATGTTTGCAACATGTAATGATTACCTTTATTGTAGCTAGTTAGTACAAGTACAGGACATATCTTAATTCTTTTTATATCCCCTTGTACTTTGTTTTCCTCTCAAGCTCCATCTCTTGGTCCATCCCCTTCCCATTTGCAAAATATCTATCTCCCACTTTCCTTTTTAGGTAGCTTTACTGGAAAAATGTAAACATGAGTGGCCAACCTCCATATTTTTAAAGGATCACTAGTTAGAAACAAAAATATATGTGAAGGTGGGGAGATTTCAGCCTCCTAATTTGAAAACTTAATAAGCAATTTCTAAGCATATGTCTTGTGTTTATGGATCAGTCTTCACTTTACACAATAAAGTTAGAGTGTATAGGTGGAGAAATTGGATTTTCATTTCTTTTTTGTGGAGAAAAAAAAGAATGACAGAGAGAGTCTTTCAGGGGGGAAGAAACCAGGGAGGATTTTATCTCACTAAGTTGAGCTTTCTAAATATGTTTTAAGAAGAAAAAAGATCAATTGAAAGTCAAAATGTATAGTATTCCATGGGAACTGAAATCCAGGCCACTACTAACTAGCCTCATATTGTAGGATTATGGTTTGTCTTTTCTTTCAGAACTACATTGTGTAGATACTTTCGTAAGATATTTATGAAACCTAATGGAGTAGTGTTGAAATTACTCAAATTTAACTTAAGAGAGAGGCAAAAGAGAACAAGTCCCATTGAGAATGAGAAGGGAACATGTGGCCTCATTTATTATACTTTGGAAACTATCTAGCACAAAATGAAAATTTGCTTTTGCAAGAAAACTTTCCATGAATATTTCATGTCTGTAAATGTATTGTAAGCTAATACAAAAAAAATTTTTTCCAGAGTACTTTTTCCAAAATATTTATAAAATGAACATCCTTAAAAGGTGATAGTAATTTCCTTTAGAGAAATGACAGATTTATTTGATGTTCACAGTAGTAAAGATAATATCTCCATACAGAGAAAAAAATGAACTGCTTTATTTTTGTTTTATTTTCTTTTTATTAAGTTTATTGGTACTATTTAAATATTACATGCATTATAGGGAATTTGTACCTGTACATGATATATTTTGATTCCTCTTTTTTTCTCCATTCCCCTCCCCTCCTTTCATCCCCTTTTTGTCTCCTTATATACAAAAAGTTGTTTCCATTTTACCCTTCTTTTCTCATTTTTTCTCTTTTCCTTCCTTCCTCTTCCCCTCCCCCCCTCTAGTTCTCCTTTCCTTTTGAACATTTTTTCCTATTATACAATATCTATTATACAGTTTGGACCTTATTTACACTTTCAGTTTCTCACACAAGAGACAATGAAATATTTACCGATGTGTGTCCTATTTGTTTCACTTAAGAGTGTAGTCTCAATATGCATCCCTTTATCTAGAAAAGTCTCAAATTTATCCTTCTTTATGGCTGAGTAGTACTGCATTGTATAAAAACATATCTTTTTTATCCATTCTTTAGTTGATGGGCATTTTGAGATCTCATCTTATTAAAAAGCTTTTTTACAGTAAAAGAAATCACCAAGAGAGTGAAAAGACAACCCACAGAGTAGGAAAAATTCTAGTCAGTTGTTCCTCAGACAAAGACTTAATATCTAGAACATATAAAGAATTGAAAAAAACCAGACCCCCAAATTTAAAGACCCAATCCAAAAATGGGCCTCTGATATGAATACACACTTCTTAGGTGAAGAAGTACAAATGGAAAATAAATATATGAAAAAATGTTCAACATCACTTGTCACTGGAGAAATGCAAATGAAAACAATACTGAGATTCCATCTCACTCCAGAAAGAATGGCTAAGATCAAGAAATCTACCAACAACAAATGCTTGTGGGGCTGCGGGGTAAAATGAACATTTTTTTTGGCAGTGCTCATATGAGGTTGAGGCTTCCTACATGTGTAGCCTTTACCTGTACTGCTCCACATCACAAAGACAACTGGCATAAAGAGGAAGCTCGTGCTGCCTACTGTGTAATGAGCAATGCAGTTCTTTGATGCAGGAGATTATACCTTTTGCCAGGATCCATTTATATAAAGCTATTGCAGAGTAATACCTATGACAGGGAAAATCTTAGATCCTACATTTTCAACTAAGATCTTGACATTCAATTGAGTTGTTTTATCATTGGTAAATTACAGGTTCTCATATTAATCAATTTCATTTAAATGTATAATTTTAGGCTTATCCATTATATCACAAACTGTAAAATCACACAGACTAAGAAATTCTCAAAATGTAATTGCAAGATTATTTTAATGAGAATCTCCAGGTGTATATGCATATGTGTGTATATATGTATATGTGTGTGTCTGTGTGTGCAAGTATATGTATAAATATGAACATACAATTTAATGGAGAATTCAGTAATTGATTTAATGAATATATTTATGGTAAGAGAGATAGAGAAATCAATAGTTTCAAAGAATCTTCAGGCAATTTTAAAACATTCTCCCTTTCCAGTTGCATTATATTGCCTTTTACAATTAAATATTTTAAATGTGGCTTATTAGGAAGTATTTCTGAAACAAATAAATTGAATTAGAAAAATGGATTAGTGAGAAGGAATTATCTGCTCTCTAGCTCTGTCAAAACAAAACACTAGGGTTCACACTTAAGACATTTCTTTCAAGTTTCTAAGCAGTCTATGATAATACTGTCATCACTTTATAGTTTTAGGTTTGCAAGTTCAGATTTTAAAAGGTTGCTTTGAGTTTTTAAGTTTTTTTAAAACCATTGCTTACTTCATCTGGAGAGTACATACTTCCACTCCATCAGTGCTGCTGATTACTTGACTTAGAGATCCAAACAATATTTCAGCATGCAGGGATGAATGGGCACAGTTCTATGTAAATCAATCAGTGAATTATTCTTTTCAGTTTACAGAAAAACTAAAACTATTGAGTTAATCCTAAAGAGTGAAGAGTGTGGCTATGGACTAAATTTTCGCTTAATATTTTTTGCTTTTAATACTTTAAGCAAATAAAACATTTGGGATTATATAAAATGATTATAATTAAATATGACCTATTAACCTGTTGCACAGATTTCAGTAATTATTGAGTTATTACCTTTTTGGAATGTGTAGTAAAGTTTGTAAATAGTAAAAATAATGACATTTAAAAATTTCTAAATTATTTCCCTATCTATATCTAGAACAATAATTTAAGAAAAGAGTCACTTAAATATATTTATATAATCATATACCTTTAGCATTAATATTAATAGATATTGAACACACTTTCACACACATATATATACACACACTCAAGAATTTTTAGGTGTAGTGTGTCTCCAAGGCTAATTTCCAAGTTAAAATTCAGAAATTTGCAGATGATAATATACGGTTTCAATTAAATTGATCATTCCCACTGTTCACCATAGTTTTGAAGTTATGAAATGGAAATTCTTCTACCTGTTTGAATTTTTTTGGTTTTAGCGTGCTTGAGTGCTTAGATAATTTCATTACTATTAGAAATTTCTCTGCTTCTGTAAATACTAAAGTCAGAAAATCTTGATGTAGATATTATTCCTACATATGCATTTCTAAAACATCTGAAGAGTTTAGAACAAATTAGTTATAATTTCACTCATAGATTTATGACCTTTCTATCACCATTAACATCATAATTTAGTAAAATGTGTGCTTGTGCATTGAGATTTTTTATTAAAAAGCTCACTAAAATATTCATTGTTTTTTAAATACCACATTAAAAAATTTGAAACCCTTCCATGAGTTAGAGAATTAAAGTAATCATACAACTTCACTTTTAATTTAAAAATATGTATCTTATATCCAGGAAAAGTATATTTTATCCTCGATAGTTATAAATGTAGGAATATGTCATTTTAGTATGTTTGTACTTCACAGATATTGTGAATTTTAAAGACTGAAGGTTTGTGGCAATCTTGAGTTGAGCAGGTCTACTGGCACAATTTTTCTAGCAGCGTGTACTCACGTTATGTCTCTATAACTCTTTTTGGAAATTCTCACATTTCCAACTTTTTAATTAGTATTATATCTCTTATAGTAATCTATTTTCTGTGATCCTCAATATTACCACAGTAATTATATTGAAACACCATGAAGCCCACTCAACAGGGTCAACTTAATGGATAGGCATTGTACATGCTCTGAATGTCCCACTGACCAGCTGTACTTTTGTGTCTCGCTCTTTCTTCTGAGCTCCCTATTCACTGAGACACAACAATTTTGAAATTAGGTCAAATAATAATGTTACAATGGCCTCTAAATGTTCAAGTGAAAACTAGGATTGCATGTCTCTCTCTCTTCAAAAAAAAAAAAACAAAAACGAAAACAAATGACTAGTGCTTATTGGGAAAGGTATGTCAAAAATCAAAACACATCAAAAGGTAGGCCTCTTGTACAAAATAACCAAGTTGTTATATGAAAAATGTAAGTCTTAAGGAAAATTAAACATGTTACTTCTGTAAACACACAAATGAGGTGAAAGCAAACCAACCTTAATGTTGAAAGAAGCAAGTTTTAGAGATCAGAATAGAAGATCAGTAGTTACAGCCTTCCCTTAAGTCAAAACCTAATACAGAGAAAGGCCTTAACTCTCTTTAATTCAGCAAAGGTTGAGAGAAGTGAAGGAGCTACAGAAAAAAAAAAAGGTTAAAGCTAACAGAGGTTGATTCATGAGGAGTTTGGAAGTTCATTCCAAATATCTGAATAACTTTGAGGAGTTCAAGGCTTCAATAATGGAATTAATTGTGGCTGGAAAAAGTAAGAAAACCAGAATTAGAAGATGTGAATGAATAGCTGTGACCTTATAACTCAACTTATATGGCTTAAAAGTTGCTTTTGATGGATGAGAAAAAATTTAATTTATGAAACAGTGGCCGTTTAAGCAAATTGATTTCAATTTTGAAAGAAGTTCTGCTGTGGGTAAAATGATAGCCAATAACAAGGCAAGATACAGAATATTATCTTGAAAGAGCGAGTCAATCAGCATGGCAGATTTTCTCACATCTTATTTTAAGAAACTGCCACAGTCACCCCAATTTTCATTCATCATCATTCTTATCAGTCACACCCATCAACATCAAAATGAGGCCTTTTACCAACAAAATGATGAGGACTCTGAAGAGTCATATGCTCATTCACATTTTTCAACAAAAAATAAGATTTGATTCAGGTATGTACATTGTTTACCAACATAATGTCATTGCACCTTACTGTACTACAAAGTCATAGAAATATAATTTGTGTGGCACTAGGAAGCCAAGCAGTTCACATGACTACCTTTATTTCAGTGTTAACTTAATTGCAGAGATCTGAAACAGAATCTACAATATCTTCAAGATATGCCTGTGTAAGCACTACATCAATTATGCTTTGGCAGCATACAATTGAAAAAAATTAGGTTAATGACCTAAACAAGATTTAATGTACTTATTCTCTCATAAGAGATACAGAAGTCTATGAATTAGTGTTTATTAGTCTATATCATATGCTTTAACTTTACCCCATTATATCTCACCCTGTGCCTGCACATCATGTTGGAAGGATTCATGAGCATACCAAGCACAGCAGGCCTTCGTATACATGGGAAATATGTTCCAGATCCTCATTAACATCTAAAGCCACTGGCAGTACAATACTCTCTTTTCCTGTATGCCTTATAGTATTGCCCATAACTCCAGAGTTAATCTGCCCTTCTATGTTTTATGCCCTTCTGCTTCCTCTTGCATTATTATTCTTGTGCTTTCAGGGAATTACTGAGTAAATCATGAATTACTTGAACACAAGCATTGTTACACTACACCAGTAGATCTTATATGTGAAACAGTCACTGTCAGCTTTACTGTCCCTGGGACACAATATTTCACACCCATAATTTAAAGGAGGAAAGGCTTTAGTTTGACTCATGAGATTCACCTGGGTCAGCCGTCTCCACAGAAGGAGCATCATGGTAGAAGGGTCTGGTGTGCAAACATGTTCAGATCATGGCATGCAGCAGCAAAGTAGAACAGTGCCAGAGAAGACACCCAGATGGACACCCATCCTCTGAGTGGCTTCCAAGACAATCAGGTTTACACAATTTAGTTTAACAAACACAGCCCCTAAGTTCCTAAGAGGTGAGTAAAATGTATATGGCATGATATACTGGGGGAAAAAAAGGAAGATTTATGTTCTGAGCGGGATGGATCAGGGTAGCATGAGAGTCCTTTATGTTATTCAGAATGGAACACAATTTGAAAAGTTATGAATTGTTTATTTTCTCGAATGTTTCATCTAATATTTTTGGATTGCATTTGACCTTGGGATACTAAAACCCCAGAAAGCAAAACCACATAGAAGTGGGAATAATTGTAGTACAATTGACAAAAAATGTAATAAAATCTTCTTTGTTTTTAATAACAAAATTTTCCTTATTGTCACATTATATATCTTACTTTTCAGTAGAATAATTTAGTCTTATATTCACATTTAGCAGTGAAAAGTGAGAGATCAGATAGTGATTTTTATTTTATGTATCAATGTTACTAGCTAATAATAGGTACCTTTTATTATTGGAGAAGATAATTGATGTAGGGGGAATATTTTAAAATATCCTGTAATTATTAAGTTATTGAGAGAAGAAAAGGAGGAGATATGTACATATATTTTTGAGAACCTTTTCATATTTTGAGAAATTCTTCAAGAAGTATCTTTCAAACCAACAGAAAGTTTTTTGCTTGCTAGAAGAACTAATTCATCACAGTTTAAACTAAAGCAAAATAAACTAGAACAACAGATTTTCTTTATAACCT
This sequence comes from Heterocephalus glaber, assembly GCF_000247695.1. Next base: position 46,653,777 of record NW_004624731.1, read on the forward strand.
CAAATCTTTTACTTCTCAGATGTAACCACCAATGTGATATATTATTCACATTACCTGGTATAGTATATTATCTCTTTAGGTAAATGTCCAGATGTGAAGATCTCTAAATATAGGGTAAGCATTATAAAATGATTAAGAGTTTTAATCTAAAGTTATGCCTTAGCCACTCTACCTTGTTTTATAACGCAGAAAAGTGAAAATACAACTTTTTCTGATCCCATACAAAAATTGTGGTCTCCCAAATGTGACAATTTCTTTTCCCGTACAGATTTTCCATTGATGATAGTTTATAGGCTATTTTACTCAGTCTTTCTTTATTTCTCTGTCTCAGTCCCAACATATATTTTATTCTAGATATCATGAAAAACAATATTCATATCTTTTATGATATTCAATACATATTATTGAGCACATAAAGAATATATCAGAATATGTGCTAGGTGATAATCAGTTTTAAACCTGACAGAAAAATTTATGTGGAATAATAATGGAATTCATAATCTGTATTTCTTTTATAGAGTAAAATCAGTATAAAAAGCCCCTAATTAGCAAATAATTAAAATATTAATGTTTTCTCATGTAAAAGAAAGACAGAAAATAGACTAGGGCTGGTACTATGGATCTACAATGTCAGCACTGTCCAGAAATCCTACTCTCTGCCCTTCCAGTGTGTGCAGCATTTGCATAGTGGCCTTATGTTTGCATTAGATAAAATTCCAGCCATTATATTATTGCAAGTTGAAGAAGATTGAAAGGACACAAAAATGCATTCACTGTTTGAATTAACTCAAATTAAGAAGTTTTTTCTCAAAACCTTATTGAGTGATATCTGACCATAAATTTGAGATAAAACATTATTGGCATACTCTTAGTCATTTCAAAGAGCAGTTTAGAAATATTCTTCTTCAGCCAGGTTTAGCAATTTTCATGAAAGCAAAGTCCTGCCTTTAATTTTGTAGAGGAGACTGGACACTTACTATAGCTGAGAATCTTGGCTACAGTGTTCTTCACAAAAATTTCTATGAAATAGGTAGTATTTATAGCAGCCCAGAATTTTCCAGGCTAAAATGTCCCTACAATCTGAGAAGCTACCTGGAAATGATCAGACTCTTAGCTCTCAATGGAGATTTAACCCCACTTTAGCAGTTAGTGGTTCTGTGTATAGAGCAGTAAAATTGCACTAAAGAGAAAGCATCTATCAAGAAACTAGGCTATTATTCTCCTGGAGAGTGTTGCTCTTAACCTTTCTGGAGAAACCAATACTGAAACAAATTATCTTCTTTTGGGTAAAGAACAGAGGAGAATATTTTTCACAGGAAATAAAATTGCCTAAGACCTGGGGGAATACATTTTTTCACTTTCATAAGTCTTGTCAGATTCAACTGAACTTTTCTGTGAAATCCCATATCTGAACCCAAACCAGAACCTCGTCTAATGATTTTTCTAACCCATTACTATTAATGACATTTGGAATTTCTTCTCATAAATAATTTCAGTAAATTTGTAGTCAATTTATTTTACTGGAATCAGCCTCTGATAAATAATAGAGTATTCAATGTTTCCATGGAAACAGAATTTTCAAAATGAGTCCTAATTATGAACATGGCTTACTAACAGTATCATTAGACTTAAAAATTTCTTTCCTAGTTCTAATAGTATTTACAGAATAAGGACAATATTAAATATGTATATGTATTGTGTTGTACGATATTTCTTTGTTTATATGTCCAAAAAATACAAAAACTTGCATGTGGAGTATTTGTTAATAGAATTTTAAATCAATATCTATTGGTTTGTATATATGTGGCATAATAAGTCATAAACTTACTTCAAATAAGAAATTAAATATGATATCAATTCTCTTTCAAAAATAAAATTACAAATTTACACCTAATTGTAAGTTACTTACATTTCCTTTTCACAGAAGAAACAGAACATACCATATATTTTAATCTATGTTGTACAAAGGATAAATAATCACAATTTGAACATTTAGGCTGTTACATTACTACAAAGTACTTGTGAATTAATTGATTATTCACTGGGCACATATTTTTATTCAATATCTAATATTCACTGGGTCTTTTAGTGGTTGTCCAGTCTAATAGATTGAGGAGAACATTCTATAGTCACCATCTGCGTTACCAATTTCTTTATCTCTCTTCACAAAGAATTGGATACCTTGGTTATTTCCCTCCTTCTAGATGCAATGCCAGAACTGCAATGCATGAGTTGTCATAGTGATAAATTGAATATAATCCAATTTCACCATTTATGATGCAGCTAAAAAAAATGCTCTGGAAAGTTAAGACAGAGAAGTTTGCATAGACTGAAATTGTTTGGTAAATTGACAGATATAAAGTGGCTTTGGAGAATTTTAAATTTTACAATGGGCAGAGAGAGAAGAGGGCTACTTTTACTCCAATGAAAAGCTTTAGCAATATGGTTACTCTTCATTTATAAAAAAAATTTTAAAAGATCAAAATAAAACTTAAGCTTCTTTTGAGGGAGTGATTGTATAAATATTAAACATGAACAAAAGAAAAGTATAAGTAAATTATTTCTTTATAAAATAAGAGATAGTTTAATAAGTCCTTCAACATATATTTTAGTGGTTGAAGAGAGGTAGCTTGTGTCAGTCAGGCTTGTTTAGATTACACACAGCACAGAATGACAATTATCAAAGTCAAAATGCTCATGTCAGTTTAAGACCAGGGAAGCATGTACAGGCCCCAAATCCAAAAATAGGATCATTGTTAGTGAGTTAGGTAAATATAGATTCATTTCCTAGAGTAGATACAAGATGAAAATAGTGGCCAAAGTGGCTGAGGTGGTGGAAACTGCAACTCTAACACACTGGCTTTTGTGTGTCTTGGCTAAAGTGAATTGCCAAGATCTAAGGAAGAAAGTTTTATAATTTTCACTTTTCTAGTATCCATTATGTTTACAGCACATCTCTCCAATTTCAGAATGCTGAAAAATTCATGTTTCTGCATGACTAAGAGTTAATGAAAATAAGTTACACTGTGATTTTAAATTGTTAGCCAGGCATGGTGGCACACGTCTCTAATTCCAACATTCAGAAGGCTGAATGAAGCAGGAAGATCTTCAGGAGTTCAAGGTCAGCCTGGACTAAATAGTGAGTTCAAGACCAGCCTGAACTACATAGTGAGATACTGTCTCAAAAAACCAAAAACAAAGAAACAAACAGACATAAATAAATAAATAAATAAATAAATAGTTTTAGCATTATGAAATGTTGCATTTCAGTAGTTAGAAATAGGTGCAATATATTTTTGCTAAATATTTCTATGTAAATCAGAATGAAAAGGATCATTGAAAGTATAACAACTCTACACAAATAATTTATCATCTCTCATAAATAAGACTACATTCAAGCTCATTTGTGTTATGCTGAGTAGCATGCAGGACATCTTTGAAAGACATTGAATTGACATCATACATGTTTAGACAGAATTTACATATATTCCTATTAGACAAAATGGAGTATCTGTAACAGCCTGTCTTCTGCTTACATCCATATTAGATGTGTAGCACTATCAATTACCTAATGAAAACAATAAAAATAAATCTGTGCATGTACACATGAAATGAGGAACATAAGAAAAAAGGCATATTTATAGTCATTTTATAGAGCCTAATTCTATCAATTTTAGAGGAAAATCCTTAACTCATAGAATAAACAAGAGCTAATTTTGAGTACACGTATCATTCATTAAAGACAATACTGTCGAGGGCCAGGGATTTAGCTCAGTGGTTCTGCTGACTGCCTTGCAAGTGCAAGGTTCCGAGTTCGATCCCCGATACCAAAAAAAAAAAGAGAATACTGTTGTGTATAAATGATGCTAGTATATAACTTCAATCTAATAGATAGCAGCCATAGATTATTGAACAGAATGGTAACATAATGAAGTAGTTTTAAATAGTAATTTAAATGTCTGTTGAAATGAATAGTGTACCGCGTTAAAACATAAACAGTGAGGACAAAAACAGAAGAATCAAAGAGACATTTTTGAGACTAAAATTGACTAAATATGGTTTACCTTTGATATACTGGAATAAACAATATGAAAGTCATAAAAGGGTTATTGAGTTGAAATACAGAACATAGAATACTTTCCTCTGTCATTGTCACATACAGAAAAAATGGGGAGACAGGGTACAGTAGGATGGGAGGTAGACAGTTTTGTTTCTGCCATCTGAATTTGGGGATGATGTAGCATATCATGTAGAAATGTTTTGAATACAATCAGGTTTACCTACTGAAGGTTTATTGAGAGTCAAGATTAAAAATAGAATCTGAAAGTTTAGAATGAAGACAGAGATTCAGATTAGTTCCAAGAAAAAACACATACGAAAAAAATGTTCGTAGTCAAAGATTCACAGTTAATAAAGCTTATTGCAGTAAATGGTTAGGAAGTAGGAGAAAAAGAAGAGAAAAGAGGATAATAAGCATCTAATTACTGGGCCATTTTGCATGCAAATTCTCACATTTTTGTCTCATATAAATATTCCTCTTATTTCACTGACAATTCTCAAAAATAGATTGTGTCATATTTAATGTCTATCTTCTTGTGTTTATGCATATGGGTCCTGGGAAGAAAATTTGTCATGGGACCTGAACATTTCTTAACTTTTTTCGAATGATGTTTTTTCTCTACTCTCATTAATAACATCACAATTTAGTTAAATTTAATTCCAAAAATGGAAGCAGCTTCTCCTTTGCCTACTAACTGGGAATTACTGGTGTTTTATGGACTTATTTTGGAAGTTTTAGAAGTCACTCTGACTCTTCTCTATGACATATCTAAGTGTAAGTGGAGTGGACTGTGGGAAGAAGTTGAAATTACAGATTCTGAACTTGAACACAGAAATGTGTGGAGAGGAGAACCAAAATCTTCAATACCTAGGAATGAGCATCTCTGATTGTAGGAGGTACATGGAGTGGGAAGGACCATTCTTTGTACTCCAGATCTAAGACCACCATTGAAATAAAGAAATATCTGCCAAAATGACCTGCTGTCAGGATTATCATCTTTGCTGACATTCTATAGAAACAGAAAGTTTCATATAGACATGATGGATCTTGAACTATTCTGCTTCAATTGATGCCCACAGTGGTAGCCCCAAACCAGTTACTGAGAAACACAGAATACCATAAGTTTATTTCTGTATAAATGTTAATTATTAATTATGGTATTAATTTGAATGGATTAAGAAATACCTAATAGATCAGTAAATCACAGTCTGGGTGTGTCTGTGGATGGAGGATATGTAGGCCAGAAAACTGAGGGGGAAGACCCAACCTGGTCATTTGTTGCACCTGTGAATAAGCTTGTAGCCTGTACAGCCTAAACAGGGAAAGAAGAAGGAACTATGCTGGTTTTAAAGAGTTCCTATGCTCCTAAGTGAGTCTGTTCTTTGCTGCTGTGGCCCTTGGACAACTGGGTCTCCAGTTGTTTAGTCTTCCAGTGCACATTTACGTCAGTGACCCTCCAGTGAGCTTCCAAGCCTTCAACCTTGGAGATGCATCCTGGATCCCTCTTGCTCTGCAGCTTCCATCTTCTTGGCTGAACAGCTGCTGGATTCTCCCTCCTCTGATCTTGGTGATGGCCCTTGTGGACTCCTTTTCCTCTTACCCTGTAACCCTACCTAATCAATGCTCTCTCATAATCATACATACATTTTCTATTGATTCTGTTTCTCTAGACAACCCTAGATAATACAATGAGTAACACAGAGTCATATAATTCTTCTTATGTCTGAGTAACCATGGATTATGTCATATAGGGTAATTGAGGGCACAAAAACTGATTGACATTTCCTATATGATTTGTCTGAACCAACATCAGGGTGACAATGCAGCATGACGTGGAATGACCTGTACCTCTTCAAGTTATATTCTGGTATGAGAATATAAGTGATCATGGTAGCTTGTTGGCTCATCTATTTCCCCTATGATTACTGACAAATACAACAAGGACAAGCAAGTAAATGTAAATTATCTTGTCTTCATTGGAATGGATAATAATCTGCATTCACAAATATCTTAAAGCCTAAAGCTTCTCTCTGGAATTTATTTGTAAGTGCCTGATTCTATGTCATACGGTGCATGACTAAGATTAGTTGTGCTAAATTTCACTTGATTCTTAGAGTCTCATGTACTATAGCCAAACTACTATATGAGTCAAACAAATACTCACATGAGTATTGAACAGATACTGTGCTAGCTCCTGATGGTTATATTATCAGAATGTTTTGACAGAGCAGCAAAATCATGATAAAATCCAAATTTTGCCATAATCTTATAGTATGGGGGTAGATTGTTGAGAAAGGTGATCTGCTATATGCCTCTGATATGCTTGTAAGATTTTGCTGGCTATGATTGTAATGCAAGGCCCTGATGATCCTTACCTAGGTCATTTCTCAGCAAACAACTTTGAGAGTTGGTGGAATGTCCACTATGTCCCCACACACAATGTGCAGATTTGCTTTTACACTCTATATAAGCAATAAATCTTCCAAGTTCAGTGTTTTCCATCATCAAATTTTCATTTCATTGCATTTTTCCTATCCCAACACCAGATGAGTAGTAACAGAAGTGTTCATAAAAGTTTAAATTTTGATGTAGTTTTTAGATTGCTGGACCATGAGCTATATATAGCCTATCCATGAAAATGGACAGAAGTAGTAATTGCATAGGACCTTAAGATGATTTTCTTAGGAAGCTGTGACAATGCTCCAAATGCAGGACTACTTATAGACTCCTCAGGTTGGAGAAAACTAACTTCCAAAAAACTAATTGTACTTACTGTTCTAAGTAATAGCTAGTATTTGGACCATCCAGTCCAATGATTTGAGATTTTCCATCTTCTCTTAAATTTATTGATATCAGTGACCAATGAGATATAAAAGAAGAAAGCGTATGTGCAGTTTCCCCAAAGTGCCTTTAAATAGTAATGGGTATATCCTTGTTTTTTGCATATCTCCTTCCTGGTGAGAGAACAGAGAATCAAACTACAGAATGAGATATGTCCCAAAATGCAAGCAGGACAAGCAAACAATTAGCATCCTGGTACCTGGTCACCATGAGAAACTTCAGTATCCTGGCACTGCCCAACATGAGTCTCAGTTATAACTATCCTATTTTGTCACACACAGACACATTTAATCGCAATTAATCACAAATGATCATACTTCCTGGAACCTCCATATGCATACACAACACACACGTATACACGCGCACACACACACACACACACACACTACCTCCAATAAATTCAATTGGCTTCAATTAGATAAAATTTGATAAGCACTTAATTTTCTTTTTTACAACTTACTTCTGCATGAGAAAGAGGAGATAAAAGCTATGCAAAAATAAACAACAATCATGCATCATTTAGAGTGTTAGAATAAATATAAAACTATTAACATTTAAGGTATTTAAGTCAAAAATATTTATTTCATGATACTATGATGTAACATGAAAAACAAATATTATAAAATTAAGTAGAAGTGAAGTACTGAAAAATCCCTGCCTTGATGCAATTAATTCTAGTAAGAGAAGCTTTAAAATATGGTAAATTCTTCATTTTAATGATCAATTTACATCTACATATATTTTAATGTCTTTGAAATCATAAGGCATCTGTCACCAAGGACATAACATTATTTAATTTACAGTATTTTTATAGCAACACATAAAATATTGCTGCAGATTATAACTAAAAGTGCCTCTGGGGTTAGCAAGGTGTGACATTTAAATTTATTAATAGAAAAATAGTATTTAAAAAGAAGGAAAGATTTGACAAAAACTTCAAAAACACTTAATTTGCATAATTTTCACTTGATTAAGAGTATTAAATGATAAAAAGAAAACATAAAACAGAAAAGGGTCTATCAAAAATGAGAATTAAGATGATATTCTTTTATATAGGAGGGGCAAAGAAGGCCTTGATATTTACATAATGTTTATACGTAGATTTAATGAAGTGAGAGAGTAAGCCATGAGGATCTCTGATGGAAGATTACCTGAGACAGGAAGAACAATGTGTCCAAGAATTTGATGTTGACCTATATTTGGCTTCTTCAGAAAAAAAAAAATTAGCAACCGCTCTGGCTTAAAAAAGAAAGAAGATAGGAAAAAATACAGTGAAGTTAGACCAATAATTGAGGGCCAACTCATGCAGGATCTCATAAATCCTAGCAATGACTATGTGTCTCCACTATTTTATCAGCAGTCTTTATCAACTCTGGTTTTAAACTGGCGAACTTTAGTCTGAATATTTCTCTCTGTTATGAATCTAAACACAGCCAGTGAATAAGTATATTTTGAAGCTTCATATCATTTGATCTGATGCTATAGCCTATTTGAGCATGTGATAAATCTTTGAACTGATAACAGTCACACCTTTCCCCAAATATTTTGACACTACATAATAATTGTAATTTTAACATTTGATACTTCATGCCCCTAGGAAACATATGAACAAATTCTACTACTTCAGTGGCATATGTTCAGGGTTTGCAGTTTTTACAAATATACTCCAGATAACTTCTCAATTAATTAAGATTCTTTTGACTGTGAATGGTAAAATATCAAGAAAAGTGACTGAAACATGAAATTCCAGTTAATGGTCCCCAATTTTCTATATTGTTACATCTAACATTTTCTTTCAAACACCAGTAGAAATATTGAAGTTGAGAACATGGTCTCTGATGCTGTTTTGCCTGGGTTCAAGTCTCTCTTACTATCTGTGCCATAATGTAGAACATATAACTTTGTCTCTCTATGCTTTAATTTTCTAACATGCACAATTCAGATAGTAAGTCCCTGACTTAGAAACCCTTTAACTGTGAACTTTCATAGGTATGAATGGACCTAGCATATAAGCATTTGTAAATAAATCACACATGTTTAAATACCAAATAGTTTCTCTTGTATGAGAAACTGAAAGCGTAAATAAGGATTAAAATGATTTAAATGAATAATTGATAATTTGAAATAGGAAAAGGTCCAAAGATGTAGGGGTGGTGGGAGGGGAAGGGGAAAGGAAAGAAGGGAAAGGAAAAATTGTGAGAAAAGGAAAAAAATGGAAATGAAATCTATGTAAATAAGGAAGGGTGGAGGGGGTAAAGGGCGCACAGGTAATGGGGAAAAAAATAAGAACCAAGATACATCATGTACAGGTAAAAGCACCCAATGAGATTCTTAATCATGACACCTGATCATGACATAATCATGTCATCTGATTATTATATCTATGGTTAAAGTATATCTAGTTTCGTGATATACGTTTTGTCATATTAGCAACAAATCTATTTTAAAATAATTTTTGACCTTTGAACCTCCTTTACTACTTACATTTTGACTAAACCAGTTCGACCATAATCATCAAAATTAATAATAATAATAAAGTTAATAAAGAATACTATTCCCAAATTTAAAAAAATGCCAGGCCATAAGAAATTCAGACTAGTCATCTTTAATTTGGGGATTTTATTTGCATGCAATAGGTAAGTTTCATGTTTCAGTTAAGGCAGTTGTATAAACTGTATTTCATTCCTATAGTTTAATTTATATGCTATAAGCCCAATAACAAAGACATTCATGATTATGAAGATAGTGGTAATGTAAATTTATTAATGAATTATCAGCATCTTACTCTTCACCTCTTATTATCAAATTACTAAGACTTTTCTTTCTCCAAAATTGCCCATTCATTCCACACAGTCAGAAAACTATTATTATATGTTAAGTCTTCATTGCAAGAAATGATTTTGCATGCTAACTTTGAAACATAGAAAAATAAATTGGTCTAAAATATATTTAAACCCTTGATGTTTAATCTTCCTTTTTAATAGATAATATAACTTTAAGGTTGCTTATTGATATTTTTAAGAAAAAAGTACGTTTTCAATATTCAAACATCAACAAGTTGTTGAAATGAAATGTTGGTTGACCTAAATAAATGCAAGATGTACAATTTAGCCTTTTTTTTAATCTCATGTTCTTGTGGAAAACTTCCACCCTCCTATTTCTATCCTCTTCTTACTCATGATCTTATAGCCATTAGCATTCCATTTGAAGGAAATTAAAGCAATTAAATTTTATGAGATTAAATATGTCCAATTACACTTGGAATTGACAAATGGGTAATTTCTTACAAGTGACTTATAAACTCAAAAACCTTGGCACATAATTATGACTTTTTATAATATAATACAATATATTTTTACAATATAATACAAGGGATATCTTTCTACAAATGAGAGATAAAGCCTTAGTCTATAAAAATAACAGATTGAAAGAATTATGACTTGCAATAACTTTCCTTGAAAATGCTAAGGTTCTAATCAATATCAAAATTAAAATGGGTTTCAATGATTTAAAAGAGCATATGAGGTGTAATAAAAATATAGAAAATGTTCAAGTCTAAAATGACTTGTCACAAAAAAATTAATCAATAGGACATGAGAAGGAGGAGAGAAAAGTGAATTAGGGGCTACTATTATGGAATACAAGGGAATTAATAGTGATAATGAATAGTCACAGGAAAGAACAAACAAGAAAAAGAAAAAAGATAGACAGTAAAAACAGGAAATAAAAGACAAAAAAAGAAGAGAAAATAGTTGAAAGGCCATAAAAAAGAAATAAAAGAAATTAAAGTGAAAAAAAGGAAAAGTATTGGGAACATCATAACGTGACATGAAATAAATCAGATGCAAAAGTTTAAATATTGTGTGGTTTCTCTTACATGAGAAACACAAAGAACAAATAAAGAAAAAAATGAAAGATCAATAATAGGGAGATAGGTTTTTCTCAAAGGGGAAAGTGATCAACAGAAGGAGGGAAGGGAGGGAAAGGGGAGGAAAATGGAATTAAGATATGATATTTACATATACAAACTCCATACAAGGAATGTAAATAGTATGTATTTCAAACATGTACAAAAAATTAAAGACATCAAGAGGGGGAGGGAAGAAAGAGAAACAATGAAAGAAAGGAATTAAGATGTGTTATGTATATGTATCAATTACCCACAGAAAATGTAAACATTATGTACTACAAACATGTGCTAATGACAAATAAAATAAAATATTGCAGTAAAAGACATGTTGCCATTAATTCCACTCAAAATATTCCCTCCCTATAAACACACTTATCCCACCGTCATTTTCATTTTCTGAGGCAGTGATAGAAGTCCTCTTTCATGAATGTCTTTAGTTGCACAGTCATAGTTGCCTCAATGTCCAGTATTGTTTCAAAATGTTTAAAGCAGTTTCTGACAAATACAAATATTACAATGTGCTCTTGTTTATGTTATTACCCAGATCTAGCACTCTGGAACTCCTGGCTCTTCCCTAATTTCCAAATGACCATGGAAAGCAAATATTTTGAATAGATTCAGGACTTGGAGGCAACCATGACAGTGCAACTAAAGATATCATAAAAGAATACTTCCAGAAATACCTCAGAAAGTAGCAAAAATGATGGGATAAGTGTGTTTGAAGCAATATTTGGAATATTTGAAGGGGGAATTAATGACAATGTGTCTTTTACTGTCATAAGTTTTCTAATTTAAACATTCTGTATATTTTGTGATCATACCTCATATAAATAAGAAAAATGAGTTATGGTTACAGCAATATAATGTACAAAGATGGTTCCAAGCTGCATATAATCCTTTCAGTAATTGGCAGCTCCATTTTGGAAATTTAACTGTAATGAAATATCAGCCAAATTAAGTAAAGACATTTTGATAGTTTCACATAAAATCTAAAATTATAATTGGATTTTATGAAGTATTCTGAATGCTAACAGAAAAATATGCAAATGTCTTTTACGCAAATATTAAAAGAAGTATTTCCCAGGAACCAAATAAATAAATAAATAAATAAATAAAATTTAGAAAGTATTGATGCAATACTTATTTTACAGTATCACAGTTAATCATCAGCAGAAATTGTACAAGACTCGTGAGGAAACACCATTGATTACTTGTGTTATTCTCAGTGCTTAAAATTTTAAGTTCTCAAAATATAGCATACATTTTTAATGCATGTTTGACAATGATATTTTGCTTTTTAACAGATAATGAATGCTTGAAGTTTTAATAACTAGTTCCCTTCCCTTGACCTTCCTGTGGCTGTTTGTATATCCTGATGTCAATGAGGTGAAAAGGAAAGCATTTTCTGTCCATATTTTCTAGGAAAATGTTGTGCAGAGATCATCTCCATAAAGGCACAGCAGTTTTGCAGTTATCAAAAGTTTTAAGTGGCTTAGCCTTTCCTACATAAAATAGGTTTGTTCTACACTTTTGAGTTCAAACTAATATCTTTTGAATTAATTTACATATAACATAAAACTTTATCTGATATACTATAATATCGATCTGCAAAAATCAGCCCCAACCACCAAAAAGAAAATGAATTGTAATGTATTCTTGCTAATATTTTTATAAAATATTGGTATGGCCCTATAAAAATTTAAAATTATGATAAATATTTTATTCATTTTAACAAAAAGGTGAAGTGAACACATATTTTGTTCATACAGATGATATAAATTGTGCATTCACTCTGTATAAAGTTCTGGCTGGGAAGATAAATAGCAAAACTGAATAAACTAAGGTTTTAGCTTATTACTTACTTTCTTATAGAATTGATGAAAAGAACATGGACTTGACGACCAGGCAGAATTTTAAAAAAATTGAACTTGGGACTGATTATCCACAAGCAATGATTTTTATTTGTTATTTATTGAATAGTTACTATGTCCCTAGAATTTTGCTAAAATTTAGGATAAATCTCTTTAAGTCCCAGTAACCAACTGCTTTTTCCAATGTCACTGTATTATTCAGCCTTCCATCACTATAACAATATATCTGGGCAAATAATTGATGAAGAGTAAAGGCTTATTTTGGCTAACATTTCTGCATGGCTCTGACCAAGGTTGAATGTCTCCATCACTTTGAGCCTCTGGCATGGGCAACATATGATTGGAGGAAGATGTAGGAGAAAAAACTGTTTACCACATCAGCCAAGAGGAAAAATAGGACCTGGGATGGTCCTACAATCCCCTTTTCAGGCATATCCCATTAAACTAAGGATTTCCTACTTTCCTCTGCCTTTCAAAGACTCTGCCACTTCCCAATAGGACCAACCTGGAGAGCAAGGAAGACTTCAAACACATGGATTTTGGGGAGGCATTCATCCAACCCATAGCAGTCACAGATATAGTACATGATAGAGTTGGAAATGGAATGCAGTTATAGTTGAGTGAATACTCCTTCGATTCCAGCATCAAAACACTTTAAAAGAGATATTTAGAAATACATTTTATTAGTACATATGTATACTTATTTGCATAAAATATATTTCTTTGCTGGGATTAAATCTGCACTTTTTTCTCAGTAGTGTATATAGAATTATGGGTTTAAAATTCCTCATCCTTTTCCAATAATCTCAAGGACTGTCATAAAATTCTTTAAATCAATATAAATTAAATTAATTAATTAAATTAATTCCACTATTAAAGACCAGAAGACATATACTATTTTCAGAAAATGGCCACAAAAATCATGAAAGGACAGCCACACATAACATGGTGGGAGTGAACTGATGAAGAATCCATCAGAAGAAAGGAATGACAGGAACAAAGGCCAGGTGGAGGGGAGGGCTGGGGGAGAAGAGACAAATGTAAGGATCTGCGAGTAATTTTAATCACAGCACTATAGAAATGAAAAGTAAGCTATAATGCCAAGTAGGTAAGCAAATCATGAAATATCTTAAGCACTATAGTATAAAACTAAGTCAGTATAGGGCCGG
>NW_004624731.1:46667727-46695772 GCF_000247695.1 Heterocephalus glaber
TAAATATGTTTTGAGAGAAAAATCATTTTGCATGCTAGGCATGTGAATAACAAAGGGGAACTGTCCAACTTGATGCCTGTCATAAATGATTGACAATTTTGTGAGAATAGTTTAAAAATCATAGCAGATAGAAGTGTTAACTGTGGTGAGGATACCAAGTATATTATATTATGATGTGAATTTTTATACATTTTAACAGTCAGCATAGTTGGAATTGCATTCTCCTGGAATTGGAAGAAGAAAATATACCTAGAAAAAAAAAAAAACCTGGATGTCTTGACTGTTTTGCTAAACATGCAACATTAACAGCGTAAGATTGAACATACAAAACGATAACAACTAGACCAAAGGTGAAATGAACAGTGTTGAACAGGGTGTGTTACTGGCCGATAAGGTCTTATCAGTGATACAGGCTAATGTTGGAAAATGTATATATATAGTGACACATGATTGGACTATAGAGTAAAATGTTTGAAAATTTTGTTTTAGAGTCCATTAATCCTATGAATTTAACATGATTTTGAGATGTAATTACATTTTAAAATGTTTTAAAAGGAGGTATAAGGTTATACAACTAATAAATAAAGTCAATAGATCAGTTGGAAATAAGCCTCAAAAAGGAAATTAGGGCATATTTATTGAGAAAAGTGGCTTCTACAAAAACAATTTATTTTGGTGAAAAATAAACTGAGCATGGAAAATTGTGTGCAGTGATGAAACAAGTAAGGTAATTGAAGAGAGTAATATTCAGTTGAATTTTTCAGAATTTATTTTATATTCTAAAGAATCACAAATATCAGGGAGAAGATTGTAAATCTATACAGAACTTAAGCACATCCCCATGTGGCTTATTTTCCTCTCTATTAAAAGCTAATTTCAGCATTATAATATGTGCACTATTATTAAAGGCACAATTCAGTAGTTGCTTGTCCAGCTTAAATTTAAAATTTAATAATGTATTAGTCAGTGCTCACTAGAGAAACAGATTTAATGTAATATATAAGGAATTATAAGGTAGGCTTACAATGGCCACCCACAGAGTCAGGCATAGAAGAGCACAAAGGGGCTGTCTATGTGCTGGGGATCAGAAGGATCCAGTCTCAAAGGTCAATGGCCTGGAGCTCACTGTTGTGTCCTAAGTGAGTCCCTATCAGGAGACCAAAGGGCCAAAGGGTCTGTGATGGAAGCCAGAAGATGATGAAGACTGGAGCTCCTCCAAGGAAACAGAAAAGAGGCTTCCTTCTTCATTTCCCTTTTATTCCATTCAGGTGAGAAGCTTATTAGTTGGTGCCACTCACACTTCAGTAAATCCATTCAGCCATACCCAGAACTATGCTGATCCAATTTAGTTGGGTGTTTCTTATCCAAATTGACACAATCAATTAATTGTCACATATATCTCATATATTGTTATTCAAATATCATGAGTTCAAACATTTAGGAAGATCAAATGAGACTTTTATTTTTTAGCTTTTAATATGGTAAATATTCAATAATAATGTACTGAATGAATATTTTTATGTATGAAACATGGTTTTTTAAACCTGGCTATAATTATTTTAAAATTTTTATTAGCACATGTTTTCAACACATAATGATTAAATTCATTGTCAGGAGTTAGTACACAAATGGTACATGGGAAGATCTTAATTTGATCTGAGTCTTGTTTATATTTTAAATACCAACTTTAGACCATTGAAACATGTCTCCCTCAATTACTTTAAAAGCATCAACTGATTATTGATTTAAGGCACTAATTATTGACTCCACAAATTTTGTTCTTAAATAATTTCCATTTAAATAATTACCTTTTATTATAATCAGCTGCCTCAAAACTTCAGATTCTCAGCAGGATTAAATACATACCACACCCCCCAAAAATACATACCACACACCCAGAAAAATATATGTTGAAATAAAGTGCAACATATTAATTTGCCAGTGTAATATGAAGGTTGTATGGTCTATGATGAAGGAAAGTGAGAACATGGCATACATACTGATCATACTTACAATGTTATCTCACCTCTTTATCCATTCTATTCAATTAATGAATATGTGAGACCAATAGTTATTAAGTGAGTGGAGAAGTCAGAGATTAAGTTTTGATGGTTTGGCGAAGTATCAAATAATTTAAACAGCAAAAAAGAGAAATCATGATGCGGAAATGATTCAGGAAAAAGATATTGTATTTTGCACTTTCTTGTGTTTAGTTTATACATTTATATGTATCGCCCATGGAAGCCTCTAGTAATGAGATAGAAAGGTAGGGTGTGGCAAAGCTGGCTGGGCAAGTAAGTGTGACCTGTTAATGACAAAATCCCAGGATGCATGCACTGGACAATTTTCAGGACCCCTTCTGTGGACTTCTCCAGAGAACTGCCATGTGTGGAATGAATAAAAAAGGAAAGAGATGCCATTGAAAGCTCTCTACTGTGGTTTTCCTCACAATAGCCTACTCTCTGCCTCGGGGTGTATTTTTATTTTTCCCATTTTTACATTTTTTTCTCTTTTACTTAGGCCAATTTTGCTCTATAGAGCCAAGTTTTCCTTATCCTACCTTTTTAATTTTTCCTACCTCTTTAATATATTCCTACCTCAAATAAATGTGAAACATTTCCACTGATTTGTTTGCTTCATTCAATTCTTTGCTCAAGAGGAAAAGAACCTGGAAACCACCTCCAGAAGGAGACTCCAGTATCCCCAAACCTGCTAACATTATATTATTTTAATGTTATTAGGAATTATTTTAACCCCAAAATTAATAGCTATCATTTGTATGAAGCCTTGCTTTATTTCATATGGCATACTAATTGCCCTAAATTCATACTTAATGATTTAAAAGCAAGTCAAGCAATTACTATTAAACTGATTTTGAAATTTACAAAATCATGTTAGTAAATTTGCCAGTTCACATACCTGAGAATCATGACAACTAACATATGTCATTTTCCAAAACTCATAATCTCAACAACCTTACTCTGTCACTACCTAATTTATTATGTAATTACACTTTGCAACAATTACACAATGAACTATAAATGCAATGACAAATGCAGTATTGTATTTGACATCAACTAAAAAGTAAAAGAAACAGGGAAATGCAAATATAACTATTTTATGTCATAATAAAATGATATAATCCAATATACAAATGAACTGTTTTGAACAAATACTTCACAAAGAATATACACAAATGCCAAACATATGCAAAAATGTTTAGCCCTATTAGTAAAGTGCAAATTAAAAGAATATATAAAACTAATTTATGAACTGAAATTAGGAAAGGAACTGTCATACACTGCTAAAAAGAGTGAAAACTGGGCTGGGGATTTAGGTCAGTGGTTCTGCTGCCTGCCTCACAAGCGCAAGGTCCTGAGTTTGATTCCCGGTATCAAAAAAAAAAAAAAAAAGAGTGAAAACTGATAAAATCACTTTTTGGAAAATTGTTTGACATTGGTTTCAGAACCTAAATATTTGTGTATCTTATTAGCCAGTAACACAACCCCAAGAATATATACAATTAGAATTTGTATCCATTCGTACTAAGAAAACTGACATAGTAGTCATAGCTGCATTATTCATAAGAACCACAATCTAGAAACAATCTACATTTTCAGCAAGGGTAGAATGGATAAAGAAATAATGATGTATTTGTGCAATGATGTGGAATACATAAATGAGCCAACTTTGTAAAAAGTTCTGCTATTCACCACAAAAAGAATTTCATAAACATAATATTGAGTGAAGTTTTAAAAAATTAGATAAATTTTAGTGTTTAATGATACATACAATATGTACAAGGCAAAGGAACTAGAGACCAAAAGGTTCAAGAGGGTACTTATATTTGTGAAACTCATTAGTGAACAGCCAGGAAGGCTTCTCAGTTACTGGCAATATTCACCATCCTGACTCTGTTAGGGGCTATGTTAATACTCACAGGAAGCATGTGTATTGCACATACTTTTTCATTTGTGTTTTACTTCACATGCAAGGTTAAAAATAGACATTTTGAATGGAAGCAGATAAAAGTTGAGAAAATACATACCAGTTTTCAAGTTTTTCAATGTTTATAGATAAGCCAGTTAGTTTAGAGAGATTGGCAAATGAGTATCAAAAAATTTTGCCAGGTACTCACTAAGAGTTATATAGGAATAATCAGAAGGATGGGGAGGTACAAAGGAAGTGGATCAAGTTAGATAACTACTAGGTCCAGTTCACAGAATGTTTTTACATTCTCTATTCTCTATTATTCTTTATTTGACAGAATTTTTTTGACAGTCTGTACCTCAACATTTTGTTATTTCTTAAAGACATCTGTAAGGGCAAGTTAGAAATAAGAGGAAAGAGTCTGCCGATGGCCTTTCATACTGTTAGTGGTTAGTCCTGTTAATAAAAGGACCTTTGAGGTTCTTATTATATTAGCATATCTGCAGAGATCTGAGGAGAGGAGTACAGAAGCTGAAACAGGCAAACACTTAGTGACAAGAATTGGAAGAATAGCCAGGGATTTAGCTCAGTGGTTCTGTTGCCTACCTCACAAGCACAAGGACCCGAGTTCAATCCCCAGTACCAAAAAAAAAAAAAAAGAATTGGAAGAATGAGTACAGCCTGGTAAATATATAGATATAATATAAATATATATTATCATGTCACAGTTGCATGCACATGCATTTGAGTGTGTATGTGTGTATGTGTGTGTGGTTTAATATTTAAAATCTACTCTCTTAGCAAATTTCCAATGTACAACATAGTATTTCACAGTATATCTCCAGATTTATGCATCCTACCCACCTGTTACTTTGTACTATTTAACTTACATCTTTCCATTTCTATTTTCCTCATTGTTCTGCTCTATTTCTAGGTATCAGTGTTTAAAAATAAAGTGTCTGTACTCATTTAATTAATCCCAGTATTACAATTACTATTTTTTATATTTACTGTCTGTTTTCTGGTTTCTTATAACTAATTTTTTACTTCCTTCTCATTTTTTTTAAGATGAGAACTAAAGTTTTTTATTTCTAATGTTCAAAGATTTAACAATGAAAAGTTTTTCACAAGGGATATATCTTGTCTCATATATAACCTTTTTTCATTATGATGCTTCCTATATTGCATTTTTAAATTATTTTGTTTTTAAATTTCACATTCCTTGATGTGGTTTCGACAGGTAAAAATTCTAACCCCAAGATAGGCCTATAAACATGAAATATATATGAATGCATTTGGGCATACTGACATGTTTTACACAGCTTTAAGGAGATAGGGAAGACATAGACAAGGTTTGAAAAAAGAGAAACATTCAAGGAAACAATTTTAACATTCAAGGAAACAATTTTCTGCGAAAACAAGTTAGGGAAAGGGCATTGGGTTGAAGGGGAAGGGTTATTGGTTTTGCTCGCTGAAATTTAGAGATGAAAAGATAAGTTTCACTCTGGGCATCAGTTTCTCATTTCAGCTGTCTTTGTTTAGTAATTATCACCTCAATACATCCCCACCTGGTGTTAAGCTACATGCTGCCACTAAAATTCTCTTACTGTCTTCTAGACACCAAAACCAGTGAAACTGTTATTTTACTTGACGTCCCTTTGGCACATCATCTTGTTTATTATTCACCTGTATTCTACATTGCCTTTCCTCTAACTACTGAAGCACGTCTCTCTCCTTTTTACTTTCTTTTATACCTTAATTCAGGTTTATCCAGTCACTGAAAATGTATTTACTAATGTTTCCATATATTAAGTATGGTTCTATGGCCTGAGACTATCATGTCAAGATAAATGAGATAGGTGTCATTTTAGAGATAATAATAAATTAAATTGCTATCTAGACCTCTCATATTTTATATCAAAGGAAGAGTTCTTTGAGTACTTAAGTCTTCAGTTAGAAATCCATCCTAAAAAATAAAAAAAATCTATAATTTCAATTATATGAAATTTGTTTTAATGTATGTATTTTTTCTTAATGGAATTTGTTAAACATGACAAAGCAGGAATGTAGACTGTTGCATACATCTTACACATTGTTAATATGGATGATTTTACCATATAAGATATATCTGTTACCAAAAATCATTTACAATTTGTTCAGCACACATTTTTGGCCCACAGTTTCAATGCATGGTAACCAGGTTTGAAGGGAGAAACAGGTGGGGAAAGTGGCATGGCAGAGGAAAAGATACTCAAACCATGGCACCCAGAAAGCAAAGTAGGGACAAGAATACAAGCTTCTAGATCAGTGACGGTGAACCTTGTAAAGCTTTCAGCGATAACAAACAGCCCACTGTGGTACATATGACATAGATTCACCACCACTGTTCTAAATCATACCCACAGTTATACAGCTCCAACAAGGCCCTATATCTTTTTGTTTGTTTGGTTGGTTTTTTGGTTGGTTTTTTTTTTTTTGGTACCACTGATCGAACTCGAGACCTCACGCTTATGAGACAGGCAGCAGAACCACTGAGCTAAATCCCTGGCCCAAGGCCCTGCATCTTAACAGCACATTTAGCTAGTGAGCTCATCAATGAGTTCAGTGATAACTACAGTGATCTCACGGTCCTAGCATTTTCCACACATGTGTATTTTGGGGGACATTTTAGATCTAAACCATGGCATTCTGCCCTGGCCTCCAAAAGATTCCTGCCCATCTCATTATGCAAAATGCATTTAGTCCACCTCTGAGTGTGCTAAACTTGTAACAGTCTCAGCATTGCTGAAATGTTTTCTCTAAGATTCTCCTGTGATACTCTAGGAAAACTCTTAGAAGTGAGACCATCTAAAAATTGAAAAGTTAAATACTTCCAACGTACACTGGCACAGGGTAAGCATTTATATTCCAAGGAAGAAAGATGGGGATAAAAAGGAATGGGACCCAAAGCAAAACTGAAACCCACCAAGTCAAACATTAAATCTTGTAGTGATCCAGATCGGGTCATGGTAACACATGAGTTCCAAAAGACTTGGGCAGCCCCCTTCCCACGGGATTGCTGATTGCAGACCACTGGCCTCTCTCTTGGGGTGGCTCTGCCCACTGCATAAAGTTTATCTCCAGAAAAGGTATCACATTCCCACCACATCCAAATTCTTGCAGTCTCCACTGCTCTTTCAACTTCATTCTCATAGCTTTATGCCCTTTTCACTCAGGAGTACACTGTTTGGCCTCCCAGGCATTCCTTTTAAATATGGATGGAGGCCTCCCTCCCACAGCTCTTTAATTCCAGATGCCTGAAATTTCAGAAATTCATGTTGATGCCAGGGTACAATGTCAGTTTAAGCAGTAGTCAGACCCTCTAGGTTCATGGCTGTAGAGGCCTCTGAGTACTTGATGGGGTGAGCACTGTGAAACAAATCCCAGGAAATAATTTCCTTAGGTGGCCCTACTCAAGTGGCTGATCAGAAATGAAAGACATGCACCAACACAAAGGTTTGGCAGATCTCCTGGAAGCCCATGGCAGGAGGAAAAGATCTCTGTCCCCAGTGCTCTAGGGGAAACACTTAAGAGGTGCATGGTTCATCCACTCCCATACTTTCCTCCACCTCACCTTGAAGAGTATTTGAAGAGTATTTGTTAGTTACCTTGAAAATAAATGAGTTTTTGGCAAGTATCAGAGACTCACACAGCAAGTTCCAATCTCCTACTCAGTGCTATGACACAGTGTCAAAGGAAAACTCAAAGACAGAATTAAAGAGGCAGAAAAATGGGGAGCCAGGATCACCAATGCTCATGCAACCAAGACTGAACAAGCAAAGGCCTTGAACACACAGAGCTGTTGATATTTATTAGTGACACCATAGTCCAATTGAAGTAAAGGGGCCATGTAAGAGGATCCATAGCTGCTTTGGACAAGTTATTAACCCAACAAGGCTTGTAAAGGAAAAGACAAAGCATTCTTGAGCTAGGAACAGAACAGACAAAATATAGGCTGTCGTTAATAATTAACCTTGTTGTTTTAGTAGAGAAAGTCTTAACTCTGGGAACAAAATTTGGATAAGAGTCACTCTGACATTGGCACATAGGCTTTGACTGGATTTGCTTTTCAGAGCAAGCTAATTGTGGGGTTAACACTTTACAGCCTGCACTCCTCACAGCCTACTTTGGGCATGATCAATAAAGCAGTCCCCCACAGGCAAGAAATCAGTAAATGTATATTCCTTTAAAAAAATGGTAAGTGAAAGCCAGGCATGGTGGTCCATTCCTGTAATCTGAGAGCTCTCTGATGCTGAATCAGTATAACTTCAATAGGATTCCAAGTTCAAGCAAAACCGGGGTCAATTAGTAATTTTGTGAGACCTGTCTCAAAATACGAAAGAAAAAAAACCCTGGGAATATACATAGCTCAGTGTGGCAGTGGGAGGCTTTGGGTTCAATCTTCAGTACTGCAAAAAAGTAAAAAACAAAAGAGGAAGTCTTTTACATTTCCATTTTTTCTATTTATTTTTTCTTCTACTTTGTGACATAGCCATACCTAATGGAGTAAAAAATATTACACTGTGATTATGGTTTTATTTTTATTAGCTTAATACAATAATGTTTTACTGAAAAGTAAAGATAAAAATGTGATGATTCGTTTTGGTAAATTTTATACAATTTACACTTTTGTGTTACCTTGTATTCTGTTTAATAACTGTATTTATTTATTTATTTTGTTATTGTACCTTTTGTTAATTTGTCAAGGTTGGTAGATTTTTTTGTGATTTTTAAAAAATATTATTTTATTGTAATAATTTTTAGCATGACTGACTTTCTCAATTCCCCTTCTCTGCCTCAGTAAGCAGCTTTACAGAATCCATAATTTCACTAAGAATCTGACATAACTTTATTCAAATATTTTTGATATTAAAAGATAGAGTCTATTTCCTTACCCTTAAATCTTATTGGCCCTCCTCGCTTGCTTTGACAATAGACTAAGAGGAATGTGGTGCTCTGCCAGGTCTGGCTTAGTTTTACAGATGACTGGATGTATTTGCTTTCTTCTTAGAATTCAGGCAACAAGAAAAATAACATCCATTTTGAGACCATAATTACATGGACGAGCCCAAGCTACTTCATGTAGAAGCAGTGCAGAGGAACACTTTCCCATTTGTGAATTGAACCTTCTGAAACCTTTCAGCAAAGCCAGTTTCCCCTGAATGTGCTTCATGAGTGATTCATGTAGACTTAAAGTGGAAAAAAGTAGATTCCAATCACTCTAGTCCATAAGAAAATTGTGGCAAACAATAATTTTTTTTGGTTTTCAGCAAAAGTGTTTTCAGATAGTTATGATGCATAAAACAAGGAATCATTTTTGATAATATTAAGCACTCTTAGTAACATGGTTTCCTGCAGAAAACCAGATTTTTTTGTTTGTACTGAAGCTTCCCATAGGAACGAAATGTCAATATCAAACTTGATGGTGAACTCCAGATGCCTTCTAATTAAATGAAAAAAATAGCATATACTCATGATCAACATTAGTATTTAATGCAATAGTAGAACTGTAGTCAATCTTCAATTTGTAGAAAGCAGAGTGGCAGCAATATGACAGAGTCAGTTATTATCATTAATGAATAATTTGACCTTTCACCAAAAGAAGATTTAAAATTTAAGCCAAAGAGAAGAGAATAACAAATTGGCTGAAAAAATAAACATATAGAAATTTTAAAATGATCTTTATTAAAAATAAGTAGTTAAAAATTGATAATGATTTCTTTAAAAACACACTAAATCTGCAAAATATTAAAAGAATCATTCACTAGAAACACGACTAAATATGAACTAAAACATGTTTAGGGTAAAGGTAGAAATGGAATTTACTTTCCATTTATTTCATGAAGTCAATATTTTTTTCATTAAAAATATGCACTTTTTCTTATTCTTATTTTATGCTATTGTAAAACACATGTTGTTCCAGGGAGTAATTCTCAATTTTGTTTTCTGAAAGGAAATAAAAAATACAAGAGAGACTATTTTTGAACATATAAAAAATTATTAAAATAGAACTCAATAATGACTAAATGAAGTAAGTATGGAGTCAAATAAAAATTGAAGAACAACTCCAATGTCAATAATTTGGCACTACAGATAAAGGCTTAGTAGATAATGTAGTGGATGTTGTGGTTTATATCCAGATGTCCAGCTAAAGCTTCATAGGTGGGGTTTGGGGAAGATGATTGATTGGATCAAGAGAGTGTGATACTTATCAGTGAATTCCTTCGCTGACAAGTTTATAGGGAAATGTAATGTTGGGAGGTGAAGCTTGGTCTGAGGAGTTTATTGCTAGGGGCATGGCCTAGCAGGGTCTATTTTCTTACTTCTTCCCTTGACCCTTCTTTCTGCTTCCTGCTACCATGCCATAAGCAATCTTACTCTGCCATGCTGACCTGCCTTGGAGCTAGCTAACTATGAACTGAAACCTCTACAAACTGTGAGCTGAACTAAACCTTTCCTCCTTCTAGTTTTGAGTATGGAGTACTGTATCTCAGTGATGAGAAAGTAACTAAGACTGGCGTAAAAACTAAAGAAAAAGAAACACATATTCTTCTGAACTGGGATACCATCTGCTTTTAAATGATAAAATATTGACTCAAATTTTTGTACTCAAAATAAAACTCTAATTAAAATAAAGCATTAAATGTAAAAAAATAAAAATAAACTTATAAAAGGAAAGAAGAAAAGTAAGCCAGTATGTTTGTCTGTCAATCTACACACACAGGAAGGGAAAACTCTAATGAAGTATACTTTGAGAAAATAATCGAAAGAGTTCCAATTCTGGTTATGACACAGAATGTGAACATTATATGACATAAATATGTAAATAAGAGTGAAAAAGCATAAAGGTGAATGGGAAGGAGGAGGAAAAACGAAAATAAAACCAAGCTACATTACCTCATGTACACACTCCACAAGATGATGGCAAATTGCATGTACTGCAAACATGTACTAATAAAAATTAAAAATTAATTAAAATATAAGTAAAAAGGAATAAGAAGTCAAAGGAAGATGTAATCTTTACACTAACCATGAGATATAGCTTGTTAATGTATGAAATCTTTGTTTTAACCCCATCAGAGCAGCACTGTTCAAGATAGCTTCTGTGATAATGCACTGTTAAACAAAATATTCTTTGGTCACATGCAGGTTTATAGTGACAGAAATGTAAACTGTACAATGGAGAAAGTGAATGTTAATGTTACTGAAATTTAAGTAATTTAAATTTAAATATACATAGCCACAAATAGTGACTACAGAATGGATAGCACAGCATGACAGAGCTGAAGATACAAAAAAAGCTGAGGGTACTAAACTGCAGTAAGTGAGGAGCCCTTTAAAGACATATGTCTGTTTTCAGCCCTGACTTAACAGCAGATATAGGGGGAATCCTACTGAAATGGGGCAAAGCAGAAATCTGATAAAGCCTTTAAAAAACTTTTATTGCTCATAAGTGAACTGATGTGGCAGATCTGAATTCTGAAGAGTCAGAAAAAGTGAGTTTTCACACATTCATCAACTTACCCTGTCACCTCCCCTTCATCCTGTGGTCTTCACTAAAAGCAAAGGGTGAGGGAACCAAAGCACAGAACAAGGCCTGGGAAACATCTCTGCTCTTGCAGGCAGTGCCTTCCCCAAATGCAATGCAGCAACCTGCTGAAGACTGTGAACAGGCAGCCAGGTAGAGAAAAACAGTACAAGTCTTGATCAAATGCAATATTTTGACTATCAGAAGGCTGAAAAAAGAACAATGGAGAATGCAATGTATCTCAAGATTGACAAGAGCAAGAACAGACCATAAGAGAAAAAAATAACTTCCCAGTAACCCCCAAACCTGATTCCACATTGTAAGATTTATAAACAGGCTATCATCTTTAGTTCTGTGAGTCCTGATATTCTAAGACTTGCCTGAGAAAATGTTCCAGCCCTTTCTCCAAAATGTTTGAAGAAGGCCTTTAAATGGATTCTAACTAAAGCCAAAATAAATCCTAGACAAGGCTCAAATACAGATTACATAGACCGGAATGCCCCTCCTGCACCAGTGGTCTGAAAATAAAGGGGCATGAGTATCTTGAGGTATATTATTTACTTTATATTATGTAGTCAATTTTGTTGAATTTTTAATACAATATGTAGAACACAATATGCCAAAAGAATCAAGAAATTCAAGGTTTAAAGAAGAAATAGTCAATGTAATCGACA
Source organism: Heterocephalus glaber (assembly GCF_000247695.1). The sequence continues at coordinate 46,679,899 of NW_004624731.1, forward strand.
GAAATGGTACGCATATTGAAAATTTCAAATTAATCTATTTCCCAAGTTCAAATTTTTTTAGCAATTAATGTGGACTAAACCGCTATTTCATAGGAGTATGTCATAAGAGTTGATTGTGAGCCATACTTGATATTTTTATGAGATTCAGTAGATCTGAAGTATTTGGGCTTATTTCTGCCTCAACTACATGAAGAAGTATGTTTTCAGTGGAACAAAAATAGAAATTACTTTTTCTATATTATATTATATTATCACCTCTCAATATTTAAATATAGATACATTAGGGTCCCAGAAAATGAATTGAGAATACGACCTTGATTAACTGGCTTTATTGATAGTATTTACAATCATTTGTTTGTCTTATATAACTCTTCTAGGTTGAAAATGTGTTGCATATAATGCATTAAAATAGCTGGTTAAACATACATGTTATGTATGATAAATATCATATATATGATACATTATTACTGCATACTTAAACATTATTTATAATGCTTCATATACTTAAATAGTTAATGAAGTACAGTTCCATAGGGCATTTTCTTCATACATTCTCTCTGCTTGTCCATAATTAGATTTCATATTTCACCATGCAATATCAAATTATTGTCCGTCTATGTTCTTAGTGGGATCTATTGAAATTCTACACTTTAATTGGACATTTCAATGTATACTATAAAAAATATACAGAACCCTCTTTATGTTTCTATAATTCTATTTTGACCTTAACACTTACCTTACCTGTATTTACCTTACCTCTTTATATCCTCTACATATTTTGCATTTCAGGAACCCAGGCCTGGCAGGATAATATTCTGAAATACTATGGTATCTAAACAGTAAATGCATTCCAAATTGCCATAATTACTTCATTTGCTGGTACAGTATAATATTTGGCCTCTGTGAGCCAAATTTCTATATTAAATTCCCACTTTTATGAAATTCCATATTGAATAAGTGATTGACTTATATGACAAAATTTAAGCATAGTCCCAATTTTGAGAGAATTTATAGGAATTTAAGATTTTTAAGAGTAATTAAAATAGATTAATAACATCAAAAGTCATATATATCCCTTAATTGTCAAGGTACTTGAATCACTTTTATTTCCAACTAGATCTTTGTCAAAGCTGCTTAGAGAAAATGCAAGGAATTCAATTTCGGTTTATGCCTATTTTGCAGAACTTCCTTTGGGTGTATTAATGAGCCAATTAATATAAAAAATGGAAATTTTGTTGTGCTTTTATCATACAATTTAAGTCATTCATAAAAATCAAAACTATTTACATCCTGTTGTGTCACATGAAATATATACACACATATATACACATATGTATCCACATTCTTCAAATGGGGCTTGGCTACAGCAAGAACACAAATGCATTTTTGTACAGATGAAATGGCTTTTGAGGAGCTTTCACATTTAACATTTTGGTGTAAGTAGTCACTTCAAAGTCATTGCACTGTCTGCCTATGGATGTAATGTGATTACAAAGGTCAGTCTCAGCCCAACTATTGGTAAATTCCTGTACAAATTGCTCTGCTTTTGTCAGTATAATCCAACTGCCAATTTTTCTCATCCTCCTGCCTTCTAACTTGCCATTGGAAAAAAAGAATAGTCTAATTGCTTCAACACACTTTTATGTTTTGTGGGTTCTCTGAATATATACGCTCATGATTAATGTTACAGCTGTGATGTTCTGCCCTCCCACACATAGCTATATATCTTCAAAGAACCAGCTCTGAAAAGAAAGTTAAATTAAAAATAATTAAATAGATATGGTTATGATCTATACCACTTACTGGTGTCCATTTTGTGGGAGATTACTATTGCCCACGTGTTCAGATAAAAAATAAAATCTTCACATCTACCTTTATTTGGTTTTTGTTTTTTTGAGACAGGGTCTCACTTTGTAGTTCAGGCTAGCTTTGAACTCACTATGTAGCCCAGGCTGGCCTTGAACTTGTGGAGATCCTCCAGCCTCAGCCTCCTGAGTGCTGGAATTATAGGCATGTGTCACACCTGGCACATCTACCTTTTTTACTGTTTTTATTCAGCAATAAATTCCTTCACATTACTCTAATCAAATTGAAAAGTAAAATAAAATGAATAGAAGCATTATTTCAAAATTTCAAATTTTGAAAATACTTTTAGCTTTATTCTTAATTTTCTTGACTTGATCTATTTTATACTAATATATATTATAAATACACATATGTTATACAGTGAAAATTGGGAGAAAATAATCTCCATATCTAAAATATACAAATAATGCAATGTTTTGCTGTCCATTTCTCAATTTATTTATTCCAAAATATTTGAATATTTATTTGTACTGAGCCAACAAAGGCGTAGTTTCTGATCTCAATTTCATTGAGTCGATAAAGAAGAAACAACTTTGGAGCATCTATTCTGTTCTTGGATAAGGCTCTACATATTTAGAAACATAAATCTAGTGATTATATCTTTCAGTTATGATCAATGTCTAAAAATAATTTTTCAGATGAAGGAGTAATTGAATTGGGTCTTGGGGGATGAGAAGTCCACTTGCAAGTTTCATTAATATAAAATTATTTTATGGTCAGCTATATTTCTCTGTTCCATGTGTTATTGATGTTCATCAGGAAATTTTCTGTCTCCTACACAAGTGAATATTCATTATCATACATAAATCTGCTGGTAGTCTTTTTGTTGTTGTTATATAGATACTACTGAAATATATTATCCTGAAAGAAATTATACATTATTATCTTACAGAAATTATTCAATAATTCAGAATCACCACATATATGTCAAATCAAATTTCTACAGAAAAAACAGAGCTTTAATAAAAATAGTTTTTATTTTTTAAATGTAACTTTGGATTATGTTATTTACTGGAAATATTGAAGAAACAACAGAAATACATTGCTAAGGACAAACACAAGGGGAATAAGATGAGAGGTAGAGCCCAATGTTGGAAGCTTCGTGGAGAAGACAGAGCTTGAGTCAGTTCACTAGTTTGGATTGGGAAGGGAAATAAGAATGGAATTCCTGACCCTATGAAAACCTCAAGTAAATGTGAAGTGGATAAGGAAGAGATAATTTTGACTAGAATAAGGACAAAACCTGGTAAAGTGCTATCAGAAGACAGGTTCTCTAACTTACTTTCCTGAGCTCTTGTATTATAGCCAATGCCCCACAACAGGAAATAAAAAGACGCTTATTATGTTTCTTAACCTTATTATTTCTAGGTCCTCCCATGAAGTGCTACCATTATAATTATACAGAGCAATTTTGTGGTATAATAAAGGACGTTGGGCTCAGGCCACTCTGCAGGAGCCAATGGCGACTTCTGCTCTGCCCACTAATCCCAAAGCAATTGTTAGTTAAATTTTAAGCTTCAAATTCAAGCCTTTCCTGCCATTTAACTGCTTACTGAATTGATTTATAAAATATAGCAATTTCTTCTGCCATTCTTAATGTACCCTCTAAAAAAGTCTTACATCTTAATTGCTGGTGCATGCAACCAAGTTATTTTTAATTTGTAAATTTAATGAAAATCACAAAACAACACATAAAGGCTTAGTAAAATGCATTAAAGAAACCTTAGTTTTGTTACAGTTTTCATTTTCTTTCTGAAAATAAGGAAAATGCAAACTTCTATATTATAGGGGAGAAAAAGACCAAAGATAACTAAAAATGATTTTCCTGAATTCTAAAATCTTGAACTTTTAGAAACTATGAAAAGTTCGAATTAGAAATATATGGTTTACAATTACTGTGAATTTTATTCCCTAAAATGGATTGTGTTTTCCTTAAAAATAAGGATAATACATAGTACCAGGTACAGCCCACAATAAATGCTGTTGAGAATGTGCACATATGAACATTATTTGACTGAAAATTTTAAAATTACTGCAAGGTTGATAAATGGATTTGGGGTATACAATGAAAACAATACAAAAGGGTATCTTCACAGAGTTATTGGATAACTTTTCCATGAGTAACTTCAGATATTGGCAGAGAAATAGCTGATTCCATTGCATAATTAAAATAATAGCTAACCAGCTGCAATCTCTTTGCTATTCAGATCCTTTTTCTCATAATGACCTTTTCATAAGCCAATACAAGCAACTGAAAATCTTGACAACAAAATATTCTGACCCAATTATATACCATTTGCAGCTGTTTCAATTTGGAATTATACTAGACTCAGTAAACTTTTTAAAAAAATAACTGATTTAAGAAATCAAGATATATAATGATGGCATGTTTTCTGTAGATATGTATGCTTTATGCTATTTTGTGAATAAGATTGAAAATTCCAAGTTCCTTTGAATTAAAAAGCTTTGAGTGATTTCACACTCTTAGCTCTTCTTACTTTCATTAACTTTTACAGTGTTGATTAGGTTTTCTAACCAGAAGCTGTTGACAGACCTTCCATCTCAAATCTCTCATCAATTCATGCTTACATGACCTGAATAGATCTGGTAATTTGCATGCCAAGTTCCAAAATGCAGCTGTTTCCATTTCCATGACTGTACATAATTATCTTAAAATACAGGTTCTTCCAGTAAGGCATAAGAAACTACAGGGTAGAAAATGCCCACTTGTCCTACGCTCCTGCCCCCATCTAAGAAATCAGCTTTGTCTGTTTCCCATACTGTTTATAATTTAATCCATCTTCCTTCTAACATTCGTTTGCAATAAAAATGTCTAATTTCCTGTTTAACTTATTTATACCATTTGCTTCAATTGCCGTATGTTCCTCCGTATTTTGTATATTTATTATCCATTAAAAAAAAACCTAACTAAAATCATTCAGAATGAAATAGAATGTGCCCAAGAATAAGAAGCTTTATGTCTTATCTCATTTCATTTGATATTTCTAAATTTTATCTGTTTCTTATAACAAGAATAATACTTGAAATGGTCCTGATTCTTGGATTTCAATAATGCAATTTTCTTCCTGAAGCCAGGAAAGATAAACTACTTTATAAAAACACCTATCAGTCTTACATTTAATTCTAATGTGACAAAATATTTACTTCATCAGATAGGTAATTATTTACATTGATCTCAAGTCAAATACAGTTGTAAACTTTCCATTAACTCCCAATAGGAGAATAAACTTAAGAAATGTGAAGTGATATTTTAACAAAATACAAAACTACATAAAAATCTTATTTTTAATAATTTTGTTAATAAACATGAAGTAGGGCATTTCCCATCATTTTTTTTAAATTAACTTTGAAGCAGCTGCAATTATAAGAACATATCTCTCTCTTTTTCTATCTCTCTCTCTCTCTTTGGTATTTATTTCTGTGTTCATTTGTAATTCCTTATCGACTAAAGTACTTCCATTGGGCCGGGATTTAGCTTAGTGGTTCCGCTGCCTGCCTTGCAAGCCCAAGGTCTCGAGTTCTATCCCTGGTACCAAAAAAAAAAAAAAAACCAATAAAGTACTTCCATTCTCAAATTAGGAAATGGGATATTTTTACAGTCACATTACAGTGAACATCTGGCAATGCATGTTAATGGGAGAATGGGGTTCTAATTGGCAGGCTGTCAAAACTGCTTTTTTGTAGATCTAGAAATGATCAAGAATTTTTGAAATCAGAACCAACTAACCTCCATTATAATAATAAAAGACAAGCATTTTTTGTGTGTATGAAGTGATTGAAAACAAGAGAAATTAAATGCAAAGATCAGAGGTTCATGCTAATACACAAATGGACAGATGTACTTAAATGTAAATGTAAAAATCTCCACATATTTAGCATAACCGCACAACATTCATCTATACAAATTTTCTCAACAGGTTAAGTTTTATTCAAACAATAAGTATGAGCGTATAATTGTTTTTCTCTCTCAGCTACAAGCAGTGGAAAAAATAAAAAATAAAATTTATTTCTAAATTTTTGCCTAAACTACTTCCAGAAAGATACTCAACTTCTAGGAGGGAGTGGTTAAATAAATCAAACTGATTTTTCTGCATCATTATATAATTCATCATTCCAACATTAGAGCAGAGCTTGAAATTCAATATCTTGATTTTACTCAATTAAATTTGTCTTTATACTTTTGGTATTTAACTTATGAAGGCATAATAGTCCAAAAGACAAGGATATAATGTATTTGTCTCACAGCACTTTCAGAATTTCTACAAATTAGTACTTAGTTTCTATATGTACATTATTGGAAATTTTCTGGTTTATCAACAATGTTTATAGCTTTTTGAGTACTTTGCCAAATTGAGAATAAAATATAATTTTAAGATTATAACTTCTATTTCTTGACATGATCAAATAATGGGTTGATAGAATAAGAAAAGAGGCTACATGTTGTTGAATCCTTTTCAGTTAATTCCATAAACACTAAATATATTAATTAGCAAGGGTTTATCATGTGACAAAGAACACATAGATGTAAACACAACTGAAGTCATCTTAATAGTCTTACCTATTCCTATTTTTCTTTATCAATACTTACAGCAATATAACAAAATAAAAAGCCTGTTTTCTAAAAATTTAAATTTAAGAAAACTAAGATAATCAAATTTCTAGTATGAAAACAATTCTTGAAAAGATGTAGTACAGCAGAGTTGATAAAGCTGGGAAATCAAAAAACAGGAAAGTATTTATGATCAGTTATATCCCACTGGCCAATCAGTATATTCTCAGGGGAAATATTGACACATTAAGAAATAAATTAGTTCTTTGATTTTCCTGACCTGCCTTTAATAAAACAATAGTTTAAAAAAGGAGATCTCAGTAGACCTGAAAATTTGTAATTTCCAAGGATCTAAAATACTTCTAGAAATTAATTTATGCACTAGAGAAATTTAGTAAATTATTAAATTGACCATTTTTGTCTAGACCCAGTAAGTCTTTTATCTTTAAAAAATAGATATGTTGTAGCAATTCTTTATAATGCCTAATTATTTCAACATTATTTTGAAGTTTCTCAACTAAAGAAAATATGAATATTAAAACAAAAAATAGTGAAAAGGGTTTTGCTATTGTGTGTTTTAGGCTTTGCTAAAAATAGCTTAATTATGTAAGAAATGCTTTTCCTTCTTTCCTTACAATAATGGAATGTCTTGAATAGTCTCTAGTGACTCCGATACTTGTGACTTTGAATTGTCTGCTCAATGGCAGCCTCTCCAAAATAAACTGAGCTTTACATTTCCAAAAGGAATTAATTAAGTTGAAGACATGATGAAAACAGTTTTCTTTTTTTTTTGGTACTGGGGATCGAACTCGGGATCTTGCGCTTGTGAGGCAGGCGCCAGAACTACTGAGCTAAATCACCGGTCCTGAAAGTAGTTTTCTTATAAGCACATGTATAATTCACATAAAATTATCAGATATTATATCAATTTACCTGGTTATGAAACTGTTTTGTGTTACCATGATAAACCACATCTGTTGCCATGAATCAATATGCTTTCAGGAAGCTTAATTATATAAGAAAATGCATAGTAAATATGATTTTATTTATACCTGTACTTTTTATTATACTGTCAATAAATTTCTATTGATGTGTTTTCCTTCATATTTTTATAGTTTATTGATGTTCAATTGAAGTATTAATCATCTTCTAAAGCTATAGGGCACTTTCATAATACTACATACCTGAAGGAACAGTTTCTTTACATTTTACACATATTCTTGGACCTACTATTTTATGTAAGAGGCATTTGAGCCTAATCTGTTGCTTGGAAGATCACACAATATATTGTAGACAACTGAAGCCATGCTTATTTGATAACCCTTCCATATATTTAACTTCATTGTAAGAAGGACTCTTTATAATATTTATAGTAATCTAAAATGATTGTTGTGGTAACTTCAGATATCAGTAACATAGATTTAATCTCAAAAGTAAATATTTCATATCATTCTTATCAACATCCTTCTGCCTACAAGTCAGTTGTATGTTTTCAGGTTAACATGTATTATATTGAGTAAAGTCAGAAGAATATACCTTTATTTCTTTGCTACTTCCATTCCCTCTTCCTGCCTTCTCTATTTCCTTCTTTTTCTCCCAAATTCCTATTGCAAATGAAAATACAGAAAATAATAAAGATGCTAAACAAACATGAATTAGTAACTATGACTGAACCAATATTTACTATAATTGTAATATCTTCAAATATTTAAAATATATAATAAATATAATAATGCAAAATTCATGAGGGGCGAGAGAAAGTTACAATGTCTTGGCAATATCAGAGTAAGGCACTGGTAAAAATAAAGGAGAATTTCAATAGCAACTTGTATTAGATGTGTCATCTTGACATTTTAAAATAAACTAGAAAATAAATTAAATGGTTTAATAATTTTTAGATGAAGACAATATACAGTGCAGTGCTAGAAATGGACGGAGAGATGGCAAACAAGACATCAGTTTTACAATCAATCACTCCTCCCTTCCTTCTAGCACATTCTTGACCACAAGCCAAGTGGAGGAAACCAAGTAGATGACAGGCGCTACTGAGGTGTAAAGTCAGTGACCAGTGTTCACGGAGGGTGAAGCAGCTGGAAGCAGGGTGGGGGTGAAATACTGGAGAGAACACTGTGGGCTACAAAAGGTCCAACACGCAAGATTATATGTTAGTCTATCGTGATTTCATGAGTAAAAGAAGATATGGAAAGATATGAGAGGTCTCAGTCAGAAGCAAAGGGCAAAAAAATCACAGTTCATTCTTCATAGAAAATTGCCTTTCTAACAGGTTTAAGTTGAAAAATTGAAATAAATAGTTAATAAACTTATTTTCCTAATTTTTATTTGTTCTGAAGATACTGACACTATAACACAAAAACAGGTGTAAATATTTTGTTAATATCTGAGTAGCATAATATATTGAAATGTGGATTCTAATTAAAGATGTAAATTTTAAATCCTAAATCAACCATTAAAACATTTTAATAAGGTTTTTAAAGAGTCAGTCATAGAAATAAAATAGAATAAAATGGATAAAATGTTCAATTAAATTAAAGTGAGACAGAAAAATAGAGAGAAAAATAAAGTCCAAATATACCATACAAAAAATAGCTGGCAAACAGATAGATTTTAATTCAGTCCTATCAGTAATCACATTAAATTTAAATATGCCAATAAAAATATAAATTAGATTAGATGACCCTCAAATATATGTTCTTTATAAAACACATTTTATATATAAACATATAAATTTTAATATATTTTACAAATGTAAAGATACATGAAAAAGTATAGAAAAATATAACACAACAGATATGTAAAGGAAAATTGGAATTGATTAATATCATAAATTTAGATTTCATGATAAAGAGCCTTATCAGAGATAAATATCTTTAAAATAATGAGGAAAATATTGATAAGTCTGAAAAAACAAATAGATAAATTTATAACTGTAGTACAGTAATGGAAATAATACCTCTCATTAATTGATGGAACAAGTAGGTAGATGTCATTAATGAAATAGAAGACTTGTATGTACAACACCATCAACCAACTTACTCTACTTTTTTTTTAATTGTAAACTTTTTAGTTTATTCCTTTTTAAAATTAATTTTATTGGTACATTTAAGGTATACATTCATCATTGGACATTTGCACCTTTACATACTCCATCTTGGTTCTTAGTTTTTCTCCATTCCCCTGCCCTCCCTTCAACCTCTACACCCCTCCCTATCTACAAAGACTTTGTCTCCATTTTTTCCCTTTCTCATAATAATTCCATTCCCTTCTTTCTAACACTCCACCAAAAAAAGCAGAATACATATTTTATAAGTACAAGTGGAATACTCACATTTAGATTCTAAATTCTGAGGCTGAAATATAGTTTATCAAAATGAAAAGAATAAAAGTTAAAGTATCATTTAATATTATAATGGATATAAAATAGAAATCAATACAAAAGCATGATAAATCAATGAATGTTTTGAAAATTAAACAACACAAAAAGACCTGTATGTTGGATACCCAAGATGACTCCCCGGTTTGGTGACTTGCTAGGAGACCTTACAGCACTTACTCTATAGACCTTCTGAAGGCTGTGATTGATTATAATGAAATGACACAAATTGAAATCAACAATGAGAACAGAAGCTGGGTTGTAATCCACAGAATCGAGATATAATCTGGAGTCACATAGGATGTGCTTACTTCTTCAGCACTGAATTGTTTGAAATGCTGATACCAGCAAAGGTCACTAGAAACTTAGAGCCAAGGCTTCAATTGAGGAGCTGGCAACATTGATACCCTCTGCCTGGTATCTACATAACTTCCAGATTCTTGAAAGGAATACAGGTATTTTGCACACTCTGCACTGCTTGTGGAAACAATTTGGCCACAGAGTCATTTTCATCAGCTAGGAAATAGTAGAAACTCACTTTCCATAGTATTCACATAGGCACCAGCCAAGTTCAATCTTTGATAAAGAATGTTCTAAGAATAATAGGCTTAGGCCAGCTATATAAATACTTTTCTCAAATATGTTTCAAGGGAAATAAAGATGAAAATATACTATATTAAAATTTTTGATGTGCAGCTAAAGAAATAATTTTATTAAAAAACATGAAGATATATGTGTGTAACAGAAAACCAAAAATTAGTAGTATGAGCTTTACTGGACTTTCTAAAAATTTTAAAAATTATATTTGATAAGTGAATTTAACAAGGTTATAGCATACAGTAAAACTAAGAATATTAATTTTATTTTATTCACTCAAACTGCAGAAAAGTGGAATTATAATTACACTCATTAAAAATTAAAATATGTGGTAATGCACTTAACAAAATACATGTAAGACTTTTCCACTTAAAACTGAAAAATACTACTGATACAATTCAACAAGATAGGAATAAATGTAGACATTCATTATGCTTATGCATTCAGAGGTATACTATTTTAAAAACATTGACTCACCATAAATTGATGGTGAGATACATATTTATCTCAATTATAATTCCAGAAGAATTTTTCTAGAAATCAACTAATTCTAAAATTAGTATAGATAAACATAGTTCCAGGGTTTAGACTATCTGATTTCAAAGTTTCCTGTAATCATAAATTATCAAGAGAATATGTGGTTGTATATGAAGTTAGCTGTATGAACAAAATAAACACCATGGAAATAAAATGTCAGAAAAGTTTCAAGTAGGGAAAACTGGATAAGTGTTAAAGGAAAAAAGTAAATATTCGCACTTTTATTGCACTCATAAAAATTAACTGCAATGGATCATTTCGATCTAAAGTGATAAAGAGCCCTAGAAGAAAACAGAACACAGAATTGTAACAGTTCTGGGTTAAGCAAAGCTATTCTAAAAGAATGTGCACCCCCCCAACACATACACACACACACACACACACACACACGTACTCCAAAGCATTAAAATAAGTACATTGGATTTCATCAAATATAGTATGTTTTTCTGTACAAAAGTATATAATTAAGAGAGTAAAAGTGAAAATATAATCAATAAACTAGTAAAGAATATTTGTGTTCATATATTCATAATACACAGACATATATAATGTACACCCAAATAAAATTAAGAAGGATATAAAAGTAAAAATAATGTTTCTGAAATTATTGCCTTACTCATCACAGAATAAAATTTGTCCATATCCAGTATTCAAAACTTATCCTTTTTTCCCCCTTTTAGGGCACCTATATTCCAGGATTAGAGATTTATTCTTCAACTCAGGGTAATGATCAATGTGTCCATTTAAATGCCATCCATTTCATTAACTGTGAAGCTTTAGATTTCTAACTCATACAGATAAAAACAAAGTATCACTGAAGAAAGAAAGAATAAATTTTTAATGGACCATATAATTTTACTGACTTTTGGAGAGATAAGTCTGAATCATTTTCCCCTAATATAAAGAAGATATTTTTGATGATTTGAATTTAATATTTATAGTAAAGATTATCACAGCTTATAATTTTTCAGAAAAGATTGTTACAGTCCTATTTAAAAAGTATATGCTACCATAAAAATTAGAGTTAATCAACCAAGAAAATAATATCAAATGCAGAAAAAGACCTTGATAATTCAGAGAAGTTTTACTAATACTTTATGAAGCAATAGACTATTAAATTACATAGGATAAGTGGTATTTGGTGGTAATTTTCTGCTAAGTAGTTGAAGTTGAAAACACAAACTCTGCCAATTTTATGTGAAAACAGAAGTGCTGTCATTTTCAAATTGCAAAAAACAGGTATGAGCAGTGAGTAGTACAAGTGAAAGGAAGAGAGAAGAAATCTTTAAAACTTGGGGGTTATAAATAAAGGAGATTAATAGAATAGGAAAAGATGAATTAGGACAAACAATTCATTTATTCTTTTATTCATCCTATCACCATGTTAGTGTCCAACATGTTCCATACGCTGTTCTAAATTCTGAGGATAAAAAAGTTTCTGTAATGAAGCTTAAATTCTAGTAGACAGAAAAAGACAAGCAAGCACATAAAAGATATAAAATATATTGGATGTCTATCAATGTAGTAGAGAAAACAAAGTAGGTCTCATGATACAGAGTTCTTGGAGAGTAGACAAGCAGGAGAGTCAGAGAGGTAGTACTGGTGAGAGTCTTGAATAAAATGAGGTGGCTTATGTATCATTAAAAGAATGCTTCAGAGAGAGAGAAACAACATTTAGCAAAAGACCAGGGGATGTAGAATTCTTAATGTTTCTTCAATGTATGTTTTACATTGGAGTGTCAAGCACATCATTGTACCTGTAAGGCTTCTCAGGTTCTGCACTACTAATATTTTGGGCCAGATAAATGCTGTGAGAATGGTCCTATGTATTTTTGGATGTTCAGCAGCTTCCCTGGCCACTCCCCACTAGATTACAGTAGCAGCTCCCCATTCTTACCTCCAGTGATAGAAACCTAAATTGTCTCCAGAAGTTACTAAATATCCCTGGAAAAGAAGAGGGCAAAATAACTATCTCTTCTCCTTTAGACATTTTCTTCCTATTTCACAATACCAATTACACATTTTGATCCTTATTTACACTGTGTAGGGGAAAGGAAAGAAGGAAAAAAAAAATAAGAGAAGAGGAAAAACATGGAAACAATGTCTTTCTAAATAGGGAGGGGTGGAGGGAGTGAAGGGAGGGCAGGGTATTGGGGAAAAAATAAGAACCAAGATACATCACCTAAAGGTACAAGTACCCAATGATGAATGTAACTGTATTGTATACCTAAAATGTACCAATAAACTTAATGGAAAAAAATAACTATCTCTTCCTGACCCCACCATTTAAGAACCACTGAAGAAACAAACAGAACAAAAGGGTGAATAACAGGAGATGTGACCAGAGAGGCCGAGTATGAAGTCAGCAAAGGCAAGGGCCTCATAGAACATTTTAAGGATTTTTCTTGTAGTGACTTGAGCACAGGAAGGTGATGTGGGGAAGGAAATTATTTCATTAGGGTTCAATATCACATACATTTGAGTTAAATAAGGTTATAAAAATGTAAACATGGAGTGATGATCATACAATCAAACATTGTAATCGTATCAAAAATATTTGTTATATATAGATACTGAATATAGCATTCAATAAAAATTGATCATTTTTCTCTAAAAATATAGAACATTGTGCTAATGTACTTGTTTTGAAATTTAAGAGGAGATTGACTTGCTGACATTAGTAAGCATTCTGTGTTCCTTGTGCTCCTCTCACATAAGTGGATACCAACTCCATTCATTACCACTTATAAAGGATCAAGAAGTGAACCAGCATTGGGAGTCCAGGATAAGCAACGGATATCCTCTGCCTCAGAGGAATTTACTAGTCAATAAAATCTGACATGCTTGTATGTACATTTAGAATGCCAAAATAATGTGCTGCATGCTAAATTCAAAGTAGGGGGTCAAAATAAGTTTGTTTACTTTTTTGTTTCTGCCTTTAAAGAATAGGTGCCACAAAGATAGGAAGAATATAAAAGATGATATGTAACATCAGCTCTCTAATTACACAGAAAGAAGTATTCAGATTCTGCAAGGATTTTCATGGAATTCTTAAAAGAAAACACACTACTGATAATGAGCAAGTTAAAAATCTATCTACAACATCCACAACCTGCCTGACAAGTGCAAGGTCCCGAGTTCAATCCCTTGTACAAAAAAAAAAAAATTCTATCTACAATATGTCTTTGTGGAAGGGTACACATTTTTGAAAGAGGATTATAAGAAGTATCAACTCTGCCAATCTTTCAGGTCACCTAGTCTAGTAGTGAGAAAAGGATTATGGATTATGAAATCCTGTCTTCATTAGCCTTACGCGAAACCTCCAGACAGAACAATGAAATTAATGAAAGCAGAGTATGGCATGATATGCCATTTTACTGCTCAGCAAATATTTACTTCCCTCCTCCATTGCAGCATAATCTGCTTACTGAGACTCTCCTGAACTCTGGGACTAGCCACATAAATTTCTTGTCAAATGGAATGTGAACAAACACGATATGAGAAAGGTATTAAATTGGTTTCATGTTTGACATCCTTCTTGTCCCTTTACAGTCACCATGAAAAGCACATGCCCTGTTGACAGATTAAGAGACAAGTGGAAATATGCCTGCAGCCTAAAGGAAAGCAACCAGCTAATCCAAAGAAGCTTGAGTAAGAAAATAAAAAGAGCCTATTCTTATAACTCTTTGAGATAGAGCATGCATTTGAGAATGAAAAAGAGTTTTCTTATTTTTTATATTCATCATTATTATAAGAGAAACTTTACTAAAACTAGTGGGGTCAGAAATATATCTCTCCTCTAATTGTTGTCACAATAAAGAAAAGAGAAGCTCAGAATCTTAAAATAACATTCATTGATTGTCATAAAGCATGTGACAGTTCTGCTGAGCTAGACCAGGCATGTCTTTGTGATTAGGCTTGGGCTGCAGAACCTGAGGGGCTCTTTTTATCAATATAGGCCTGTGCACTAATTAGAGTGGTACAGTTACATAGGAATGTATTCTGAAGTCCTATCTCATGGGACAGCAGTTACCTAGGGTACAGCTATAAGAAGCAACTGACTTCAGAAGATAACGTGAAAATAGAAAGAAGTTTGGTTTTTTTTCATTCTACCCAGGGAATTAATTTTAGGTCCTCAAAAATATCTGTTAAAGGAGATTCAGTAACATCTGCCACATTTAGTAACACTAAGTCTTATAAAATTTATGTTTCAAGACCTAATATCCTCATGTTCATGACAGACATGCAAAAAGGAAAATAGAAACACATGAAGCCTCTTAAGGACTATGTTTACAACTATCTTATCCCATTGACCAAAACAAGAAAGTGGGTCGGGTTACCAAGCCCAAAAATCTAAGGGTCAAGGTCATAAAGAGGTCATAAAAAGGGTACAAACTTTGGAGGGAGGGGAATGCAGGCAAATTGAGCCAAACAATTACTCAGTCTCCCATTTTTATTTCTCAATAATATTTTATTACAAAAAGCGGTAATATTTACCCTTCAAAATATTAAGTTAATCCATTATATATGTAGCTTTTTTGAAATGAAACTATTAACTTTTGAGAAGCAGGAAGATAGTGTTTCTCAAAGAAGGCCACTCTTGACTTTCTGGTTACGATATGTTTGAGATGCTTTCTATACATCCAGAATCCAAAATTCCACCCAGAATCTCTAGGTGTGCAGCTAGAATCATCATTTCACATCCTTTAACCCCAAATGATTTAAATGAAAAAAATTGTAAAACTGCTTTCTCCTTTCAGCTCTTGAAATACTATGAAATTTTTTCTTTCTTTGTGTATCTCTCATTGAAACCTGTTATTTATGACTACTCAAAACCCACTTTTCCTGGTGACCACTGTAAGATTGCTAATCTTTTTTTTCCATTAAGTTTATTGGTACATTTTAGGTATACA
>NW_004624731.1:46742095-46754917 GCF_000247695.1 Heterocephalus glaber
AGACTGTTTAATTAAATAATGAAACTATTTTTCTTGCTTTTCCTTGACTCCTGAGGGATTCATATTACTAAGAGAATAATGTCCTGTAAAAAATATCCTTTTCTGTTCAGCTTGTTGTGGACTGTATCAAACTAAAGTTTAACTCATGGTCTGGGCTAGATTTTTAAGAATAGTACATTAGATGAGACTGTTTAATCAAATAATGAAACTATTTTTCTTGCTTTTCCTTGACTCCTGAGGGATTCATATTACTAAGAGAATAATGTCCTGTAAAAAATAGGCCTTTCTCAGAACACAAACTGTGTTAGCTAGCTGACAGACTCATGAGTGATCTGTTTCAATGCGCTTAGAAGGTCATTAGTTGAAAATACTTATCTTGATATTTCAAGGTCAAAGAGTTCATGACCTCTTAAAGAATAAACAAATATCTTAATAATCACAAGTGTCACATATATGAGTCAATAGAAGTCACAGTAGATGGTATCTTCCATTATATCAAACTACTTAACAGCAATGGATTTCCATATTGTTCCTATAATTTAATGAACATAATTATTTTCTCCAATTTAAAGAACATGGAAAAGTTGTAGATGACACATGTATGGATTAGCATTTTGTAGTTATTTCTCATTATTTTAAGTTTTATTAAATCTAAAACATTTTAAAGAAAACAATAGGCTGAATGCATCAGCTTAATTGAACAGAATAAAGGAAGTTTGAGTCTAATGTTATCACTTTATTTACACTTCTTTATTATTTTTGTGTTTGAATAAGCAATGTTTCCATTGATGTATATTGTAAAAAACTGTCTTGAATACATATAGGCCAATTAAATAAAGAGGGGAAAATTCAACTGATTTCTCATAAAATATCTCATGCAATATAAATGAATAACATTAGCATTGATATATATCCCTAAGAAAAATTTAAAGTTTTTCTAAGAAAAAAAATGCATTAGGATAGACCACTCAAGTGTATATCAGATAACTGACATGTTCTATATTCTCAGAAAGCTCCCTTAACTACAGGAATTTATTCTTTTAGTTTTATTCTGTTGTTATATTTCTCTTAGAAAAAATCTTAGAGAAAGGGAAGAAAAATTGAATTTTTAAAACTGCATTCAGAATACTGCATAAAGAAATTGGCACAGAATTTTAAGAGCTCATTGCATGTGTGAGTGTGTGTGTGTGTGTGTGTGTGTGTGTGTTTTACTGGGGATTGAACTCAATGCGCCCCCTCCCTTTTGGTACTGGGGATTGAACTTGAGACCTTGGGCTTGCAAGGCAAGCTGCAGAACCACTGAGCTAAGTCCCCAGCCTGAGCCCAATGCCTTTTATTTTGAGACAGGGTCTTACTAAGTTGCCCAGGCTGGATTCAAAACTGTGATCCTCTAGCTTCCGCTTTCCAGAGTTCAAGGATTATAGGCATGCTCTAGCACATTACTTTGCTTTGACAAAAGTAAATTCAAAGCATCTTAGCCACCAAAAACCTTCCTGTCTTCCAATTCATTAGAAAGGTCTGCATACTTTTCATAGTAACCCTTGCTTGTGTTTCAGGTTCTTACAGTTTTTATTTTCATCCTTTCATCTCTTACACTTTCCATGAACATTGGAGAGATTTTTTTAAAAGCGGCAGCTAAAAATAACAAAAAGTATAGTACTAGTAGGTCATCTGTATCTTTTTTTCACTTATCAAACAATTATCAATCATAGATCAATGTGGATATGTATTTTCTGCAGTCTATATTCTTCTTTCATTATTTTTACCATTTTCCTTGTGTGGCTTATCTATAAATTATAGTGTAGAGACTACAAATTTGGGAAAAATAAATGTATTTTTAAATCCATAATTGATCAGTTTTTTTACTGTCTTATCTAGGAAAAATTAGCTCTTGCTATGTATCTCAGTTAACTAAACTAACAAAAGAAGAATAATGTAAATGCCTGAATGCACTATCTAAAAGTTAGCACCTTTGCTGTGCAACTTGAATAGCATTTATTTCATACTTATCTATACCTCACAGTTTACTTAAGAAGTAATTTTTATAATTTTCTTTAAAATAGTTAAAAAAGAGAAGGGGAAGGGAAAGGGGAGGGGAGGGGAAAGAAAGAAGGGAAAGGAGTAATATGAGAAAAGGAAAAATGGAAACAAAGTCTTTGTAAACAGGGAGGGGCAGAGAGGTTGAAAGGAGGGCAGAGGAATGGGGAAAAATAAGAACCAAGATATATCATGTAAAGGTACAAATTCCCAATGATGAATGTCATCATATTGTATATGTAAATGTACTGATAAATTTAATGAACTATGAAAAAAATAGTTAAATTCTATATATGAAAAGATCATACTGAATCTTATTGATATATACAATTGTATATGTTAATAATAAATAAATTACATTCGTACACCTATTTTGATTATCTGATGCAATTTATATTTTAATTGAATTACTACTGAAACACTTCTTGGACTCTTATTATGCTCCAGATATTACCATGTGTAAGGAATACAAAATGACGAAGGTACAGCCCCTATTCTTGTTTAATTAACAGTCTATTAAGGGAAAATATGAGGAATATAATAAAAAATTTTAGTGCCCTGTAATAGACATGTAATCAGATTTCCTAATAAATAATAATGAAAAAGGGTATTCTATGAAGGGTGTCTTTTTAAATTTTTAGAGTAATAATTGAACAAAACTTTGAAAATGAGTAAATGAACAGTGTTCTTCTGAACATCAGGAGACAGTAAATTTCTAAGGAAATTCTAAGAAATAGGAGAAGGAAATTTCTGGCTCAGTATCATCCCATCTAAGACACAGAAATAGATATGACATATGGATGGGTTACTGTCAATCTGTTGCTATTTAAACAGTGTTAAAATGAGTATCTTTTTATATATACCATATTCTTTCACTTATCTGCGAAAGGTATCTATGCCCTAAATCCAAACAAGGGAAAGAGTGGGTTCAAAGAAGAGATATTTTCATAATTGTTTTCAATATTGCCACACTTGAGCATACAAACGCAAGTGTTCTCATTTGCTTGTTTGGGTTTGTATCTTTTTCAACATAGCTCTAAGTGTTCTGCCCATATTAAACTACATATATTTTTCAAGTCCACATAGCAAAATCTACTGCAGTCCAAGTTACAAAATAAATGAAAAAAATAGTAAATTATTTTCCTATTATTCCTATGTCCATTTTTCTTCTATGGGAGATTTTACTCTATACCAGTTTTTATATGCATAATTCTCAAACTTGAAATTAGTAGTAAATAAATGGATAGCAAAAAAAGATAAGTTGGCAAATATACATATACTTAAACTTTAAATTAATGTTATTAATATTTGATTGCCTAAAGGAAAAATGTTAATGAATGTCAGCTTCCATGCAATGAATATGATATATACATATATATTTCAGTTTTAAGAGATGACATTTTAATGAATACAAGTGAATGAGAAAAAAATAATTAATCATTAAAATCTGAAATAAAATTCTTTTGCAAAGTTTTTTGGGGAGCAAGGAAGAGGGCAATGAAAAGGTTAGTGTGCTAATAAATTTCTATGTATTGTTTTATGAAAATACCCTCATGATTTGGAAGGAGGATATGTAGTTTCTGAAAAAAAAAATACTGACCCTTCAAAATATTTTTCTCTGTCAGGAATTCCAGTCATAATGAGCAGAATATGTGATGAAATTTTAAATAACAGGATGAAAGATAATCTCACAGGTTAATATAGTTACACTGAAGCCTTCTGCACAATATTGAGCAATAGGATGATTTTTTTTTCTCATCAAGTCTCATTGAAATCAATAATGAAGCCATTTCATTCATTTTCATAATATTTCTTTACTCATGTAATTTCAGATGTAAGGATTCTACATTACCAGTTTTGCTGCATAATAAAAAGATGTTTAGTACAGAACTGGAAATTCAAATATGCTTTAACAATTTATTTTAAAATTATCCAGAATTGATAACATGCAGAAACCAGCAAGTTTAAGGGCACAGGATTTTAAACAGCCATACATGATTCTATTTTAAAATAATAAAATATGTGGTATAGAAAGTGCATTAAATAAATCATAAGGATTTTTACATAGTGCTAATGATTCAGGCTAATCATGCTGTGAGCATTTAGTGATTAAACCATTATTTGCTAGATGCCAGGAGCAAGCGGATGTCACCCTGCAGGGTGCCCAGTCCTTGCCCAGAGCCCCTTCCAAACACAGTCAGAAATTAAAAGCTGTGCTGATTGGATTACTAAAATACACAATGGTTGAAATGAATTACAAAGTGGAACTATGTCAAAAGTCTAGTTTTCTTGGATGCAAGTCTAAGACAAGTAAAATATTTAGAACGTTAGAGTCTGTTATATGCACATATACAATATCTCAATTATGTAATTTCTACAATTGCTTAGAGCCTTTCCTAGGAAGATGGGCAACTAATAACCTTTCGATAATTTCATTGTTTGGCTCAAAACCATTCAGGGATTTTCCCTAATATATTTTCGTTTCTAACACAAAAGTTAGAAGCAAAAGGGAACAACAATTTAAAAAGTCAATTATCATTGTCCACACATATCAAAAGGTAAGATAGCTCTAGTAACTTGATTGCTATATTACTTACATGACCTGTACCTTGATGAATCTTATTATTGCATATAATTTACTATGCTTTTGTAGTGAATAACTTTTTAAAACTCAATTTAATGCCATTATTTAACTCTCTAGTTAATTTCAAAGTTCAAGAATAATGAACCAGAAAAGACAATGTAGGTAGGTATAGCTGTTTGGTTTACTTTACAAAGTTTGGGGGCAGTTATTATACATTCCGAAGATAATAACAGTGTCCTCTGGTGTCAGTTGTGGTTTGTCCTCATGATTGCAGACTTTTGCACATCTTTGTCCTGTGGAGTTAACCCTGGATATCCCTGGATAACCTTCTGTCACTTCCCCTAAATTCACTCGGGGAGCAGGGAACAGTCTAATATTAGGAAGCAATATTTACTGTGTAGTTATTATGTGCTAAGCACTCTACTGTGATCTTTATTTGTAGTTATTCTTTTGTAAGATTGTTATTAGTGGATATTCCTAATAATGTTTTTCTTATAGTAACTTTATATGCCAAATATTAGGTTCACTCCACTTTATAGACAGAGAAATAAGAATATAGAAAAGATAAGCTAAGGTATGTGACCCACAGTACCAAAATGTTAAGAGACAGTAGAGAAAGTGAAAACCAATGTACATGTGAGGGTAGAATCCTGGGTTTTAACCTGTGTTTCTTCTTTACCTACCAGATTTTAAATACCAGTGTTAATAAATATACATGTCTTCCAAGTTATTATAACTATCTTTGGTTCCTTGTATTCTGCAGTTAATTTGGGGCTTTTCAAAAATTGTGAATTAGTAGATATGATCAAATAAAATCCATTAATGCATTAATGATGAACCCATATGAAACTTTTCAAAGATATAACTAAAATGTTTGGTAGGCTTCCTAAAATGTCTGTTAATAACTTATAAAACAAAATATTTAGAGGTCATTTGAAAATCAAATTCTTCCAGATTTTTCACGTACAGAGGTATTGTTAACAAAAAAAGGCATTTGCCCCAAACTTGAATTACCCTATAAATTAAAACTATATTTAATCTTGTTTCTTTTTTTTCCATTCTAAGTTTGCACTAGACTATATTTATTGCCTAAAATTAAACTTGAGATATTACAATGGTAATAAAAATGTCATGTAGATTTTGATTATGTACTTTTAAATGATATTAAAAGTGAGTTGTAAACTAAACTGCATAAAAGAAAAATGTGCAAAGCTATTGATCTTCTCTAAGTGAGAATCCTTTGCTATTGGTGTGGTCAGAAGGCTTCCCACAGAAATGTAGAGGACTCATTAATGTCTAAATTTAAGATGAAGTGGCTTATTTTTAAACAATTAGAGAGTTGAAATGCCACATGTTTTCTCATCTTAAAATTCCAAAGAATAATACTCCAAAAGGTCATTATAAATGCTGAAGTAAAGCCTTGGCCTTGAATTACAGACCAAGTCAATACAAAGAAAAAAATAGCAATGAATATTTATCTGAAGAATTGACTTATAATGGTCACTTACAGAACACAGTGCCCAAGTGTATGCTTTCTTCAAATGTCATAATGTCACTGAGGAAAAGAAAAACTTGAAATGATCTAAATTTTACATTTCCTATATGGACAAAACTTGGATTTGACCAATCTCATGTAGTGTATAAAAGCCTGACAGTGGATATAGAGCAGTGCCTCCAAATATTTCGCCTTGACAACAATAAAGAAAATGGTTTTTATGTAATCGATTACTTTTGATTTATTTTATTATTTCATTGTATATGTCATCATGGTTTTTCTCCATATAAAATTATCATTCATTATGCTGTGGAAAATGGTTTGAAAAATAATCAATATGTCTAATTTTAAAGGAAGAAGTAAAACATGTTCCCAGCAAGTAAAGTGAAGCCCAAACAACTCTCACAAGAATAGCATGATGAATGTCTGATCTCATTACTGCAGCTTTGAATGTGTTGTGATCTTACATGTGTCAGTTCCAAAGTTGAATACTTTTGCTGTATCATTAAGAAATATGAGCTCATATTAAATTTTAACATTTTATACTTCTGTTTGAATTGTATGTTCCCATTTTAATCAATTGGATATTACAAAAACAAAAATGTAGTAATATTTATATTTATCTTATAACTACAAATTCACCCAATTATTCATCAACAAAGAGACTCATAACTTCTGCTCTTCTGATTCATACTACAGTTTGAAAATTCTTTCTCTGCTCCTACATTTGGGATCAAGATAGAGCTTCATAATAGCTCACCCTCTTTGGTACATATTCCGTTCCTTCTGGCCCCAGAAAACATTCTTCTTTCACCTTCTTCATCTTTGTTGAGTAAATTTCCTTAGCACCCAGTCCTGAGAGCATCAGTATGGTTCACACTGATCTTTATAACGGGACTCAGACAAGCCCCAGTCCTTCCTTGCATTCATGCCTCTCGCACTCACACATACATTGAACTAACACTTCCCAGAGTCAGTCTTCTTTCCGAATCCCATTCCAGGAAAACTCAATTAGAAATGCCCCCTATCTAGGCCATATTTTGCTTGTAGTCATATGCAGGACCTAGAGGACACATTTTCCCTCTACATGACAATGTGATATTTATGGGGCAAATTATTAAGCCACACAGGGTTGAAGTTTATGCAATATCATTAAATCACTAAAATTCTGCACAAAATCCATGTGTATCTTTGACAAAATAACTAAAGTATCTAATTCCTTCTTTCAGTTTTATGTAATGAAAAGTCTAAAATTAACATCATCTGCAAGAATATACCATTGAATATCTTTACAATTCTCCATAAAGTAGGCTTCTTTTAAGTATTAAATACTTAATACATTCTGAGTCTCTTATTTAAATTATATATAGATTTGATTTTTAAATACTTTTAATCCATAGTAGTTTCAACTCACTTTCTTATCATACATAGTTTGGAATATTTTTGGAATTGGTATATATATAAATTATACCTTGATAATTTTCCATCCCTTTACCTCTTATACACTCCTCCTTCCCTCCTTCCCCTGATCCCTTTTCCCATCTTCAGAATGTTTGCCTCCCAGTTTCCTAGCATGTCTCCTTTACTTTACTCTTTAATTGATTTGTATTTTAGGTTTCTTGTATAAAAGTAATATTAGATACGTAATATTCTATGTCTGACTTAACTTTATGCTCTTTTACCCTTATGCTCTCATTTTAAATTCCCTGAAAAACTGCCACAGCCAGCACTCAGTGACAGAACTGACCTTGCAACCAAGTGTTGAATCACAACAAAATCAATACTGTTTTTGCTCTACTGCTGCTTACAGAAAAGACAAAGTAATAGCAACAATTTTCCTTCCTGAAGAATCCTCATGAATTAACTCAAGATGTCCCTTATCTGATCACGTTTACTACCGGGGAAAAACTAATTTAAATAACATGAGCCCACACTCATCTTTTCTGTTCAATGTTGTATTACCAGTGTAATAACTTAAGAAAAATAAATTAAAGAGAAAATGATTGGAAAGAAGGGAATGAATTGGTCATTTATTTTCAAATAATAAAAATTTCAACATAAGGTAGCAAAAGATTTTCAATATTGTTATAAAAGAAATGTGGACAAAGTGTTAAATAAAAACCTATGCAAAAATTCAACTCCATTTCCATGCACTAGAAAAGATAGAAAATAATGCTAAAAAGATGTAAAATAGTATCAAAATATTTTAAAATTTAGCTATAACAAAATATAAAAAGAACATGAAAGATACTCCAAGGAAACTATGAAACATTATTAAAAGCTAATATGGTAGTGCTAAATTAATGTTGCTACCTCATGTGTTTCTGCTCTTGTAATTATTTCTCTTCTAATTTTGAACTTAGTTTAGTTTGTTCTTGCTTATCTCCTTTGATTTGTATTTTAGATTCTTTGAAATCTTTCTCTTTGTTTGATGTAGCCCCTTGAAACAACCAGTAAGTCAATGAAGCAATCAAAGGGCAAATTAGAAATTTTACACCGAAGGAAAATGGAAATACTAATGCCAAAACCCATAGAATAAAGAAAAAGCCATACTAAAAGTTGGTTGGTGTTTCAAAGTATTTAAACGGCTACATCAAAAAAAAAAAAAAGGAAAAAGAAAAAGGTTTAAAAGACATATATGAAATAGAGATTTAAAATGATAAAAATGTAAATGAAGCAGAGTTTGTTTTTTTGAAAAGGTAAAAATAGACAAAATTTTAGCCAGGTTAATGGGGAAAAAAGGAGAAAAACCCAAATAAATACAATCAAAGTTTACAAACATGACATTAAAAGTGGTTGTATCAAAATACAAAGGATCTCTAGGGACTACTACAATGGATAACCATCCCCCAGCAAATTGGAAAACCTAGAAAAAAAAGTAGATAAATTTCTGATTCATATAATGCCACAGACTGAACCATGAAGATGTAGAAAAACTAAACAGGCTAATAATGAGCTACAAGTTTAAATTAGTAAAAAAACATTCCAACAAAGTAAAAACCAAGACCTGATATCTTCACTGTCAAATTCCATAAAACATTTTTTAAACTTTTTTAAATTGACAGTATTTTAAATTTTTTAAAATAAATTTTACTTTAAAAAATGAAGGCAAATTTTTCTCTATTTCCAAGCACTGAAAAAGCAGGAACTTTCCCAAATATTCTATAAAGCCACCATTCTCCTGATATCAAAGCTACAATAGAACGTAGGGAAAAAAAACCACAAAACTATAGACCAGTGTCCCTAATGAACATAGATTTTAAGTTAGACCGACGCAGGTATCCACTAGGTGACAAAAACAGGATTAAAGAGTTTGGCATCTCTGCAGTCACATTGTATCTCTCTCCTTTGCTCTCTTAACCTTTAAGTCACACTGTTTCTGCTCAACTGTATACTCAGACGTCTTAGTTACTTAGGGAACTGTTGTCAGGAACTGGCAGTACAAGACTCACAAATCCAAAACTTCCCTTAGAGGTGACACCAAACTAAGGTATTTTCAAGGTTTATAGCTTTTTTTTCCACTCTACATAATAACTAAGGTGTGGAATCAGCTGAGTTGGCTATCATTGGATGAATAGATAAAAAAAGTAGTATACGTACAACTAAATATTGTTCATATATAAAGACAAATATAATACTGTTATTTGCAGCAATGTGAATGAAACTGGAGGACTTATACTAAGTGAGGTAAGTGACTAACAGAAAGACAAATACAACTTATTCTCACTCATTTGTGGAAGTTAAAAGTATTGATAACAGAAAAACACAGATTAGAATAGAGGTCAACAGAGATGAAATAGAATAAAAAAGAAATACCACTCCTGGGATAGATTAAAAAAATGTATAGTATTTACTTTTTACTTTGTGTGCATGCGTGTGTGGTGGCAGGAACTGAGCCCAGGGCCTCGCACATGCTAGGCAAGTGGTCTACCACTAAATTCTAATCATAACCCCCTTTCTTTACTATTTTTAATAGCACATACAAATAGATTTATGCATGTGACATAGTTCCCAAAATTTATGGTAATAAATAAAGTGAAATCACTATAAGGTATAGTCGAACATGTAAGTACCTGTCAGAAGATACCTATCAGATAGCATAAGTGAACTTGGAGGAATTGTCACGTGCTTTCAGGAGTAAAGGTTTATACTAACAAACACTTAAGAGATGAATAAAAAAATAAAGAAGGAAGAGAGAAGAGAGCAAGGAAATAGGACATTATTCAAAGTAAAACCTAGAATTTGAGGTTGCTGATGTGGGATCATTCAAAGCAAACAATGTGTAACTCTATCAACTATTTTTCTTCAATTCCATTACTAACTAGACTGTTTTAAGCAGTTTGGTGGCCCCTTGAAAAATGTCAAATGATTCATTTCAGGTTATCTAGAGAGCATCGATCTTGTATAGTCTCATCTTCTTATCCTCGGAAAATCATTTTTGCATGACATAGTCTCCCTATTTAGTGCCCTTTGAGAGCATTTGCAGGTGGGTAATATTTCACATGAAGTTTGTATACTCTAAATATTACTGAACAAAAACAAATACTTTCAGAAAAATAGCACTAGAGGGACTGGAAGCTGCTAGGGATAGAATCATTCTCAGGGATGGAGTGGCCCAAAACTTTACTTTACTTCAGAATTTAGAAAGAAAACAGCTTTATAAATGACATAGGGAGAGGAATGAGCTGGGACAGAATTAGACTGTTCATGTCAATGCACACTTGGGAATTGTGATTAATCCTTGACCATATTGTGTTGTACTATAATTTTACAGGAAATAAATGACTTTATTATGGGTGCTTGTATACTGTAAAACATACATATGAAGTCAACTGTCCAAAAGCCAGTATCACTTTTTAAATATAGGTTAAATTCTTAGTAGACAATAATATAACCACAAAATGAATATTATCAGTTCTTCCTATAGTCAAAATAGCCAATAGTTATTTCAGTAGGATATTATTCACTTAGCCTGGAAACAGCCACACAACTAACTTAGAGGGTAATACCATACAAAGCCAGTATTTATTTGAATGGGAATGATAAATGTGTCTAATATGCTTTCTGCCAGCTAGATGAACAATTAAGGAATACTGCTCTAACAAAAAACTGCCAGAGGTGCAGTTGTTAAGCCATGTCTCTGGCTTGCTCAACCTTTACCTGGAGAGGAAAAGAGGTGCACATTTTGTTTGGTTTATTTAGTTTTTGTTTGTTCTGCATAATGAAGATTTTCTTAGTAACTTTTTTCTTGATGAGATCTGATGGCTGCATTTGAATTGAGCTTTTTGGGGCTATTGAAAGAATTAAATTGACTATCTACCTCTACTTTGCCTTGAAAATCATATATATCAAGTCAAACCCCCCAAATATAAAATGCAGTCTTGTATCTTGCTATGTATGTTAATGATATGGAAAGACTATGAAAAATCCAGAAAAATCAAAATCAGATTTAGGAAAAAAAAGACTGAAAGAATATTATTGGTAGAACATTAATAAAGGTAGTTAAAATTAGATAAGAAGGAAATAATTCCTTAACAACTCCTAAATTTCCTTTCTTTGTTCTAATATGTATTTCTCACTTCTAATAAATTTCACAGATTTTTGTTTCAGGTGTCATTATACCGTACACTAAGGGAAATTATGCACTATAGATTTTTCCAACATAAAAACATATTTAGTTTCAGACTATATGATCATTTTGTTCCTAAAGATGAATACTGCAGTATCCACAGCTAAATGCTGATTTTAACTATGGGGTAATAAGCATCAGGTATGTTTTTGAAAGTGCTGTAATTTTATTATATGTAGAATGATGATCTTTGCCCTATTCCCCTTTCTTGTGACTATCTCTTATCTTTTTCCAGAATCATTCTTGTTATGACAGATG
Organism: Heterocephalus glaber; assembly: GCF_000247695.1. The sequence continues at coordinate 46,754,099 of NW_004624731.1, forward strand.
TAGAACCTGATGTGGTGAGTGTTAGGATTCTAAAGAAAAATATGTTTTATTACAATACATAACAAAATATACTTTCAAGTTTTATAAACAGCAAGTTATTACAATATTTCCTTCAATACTGATTACCATAACCCTCAATCCTTACTTTTATCCTATTCAAAACTTTGTTTTATAAGTTAGAGTTGATAGAGAAAACAATAGCAAAAAAAGTGCTACATATACATTAAGTTTCATAACTTTATCATGAATTTATTATTACTATTATTATAGGAAACATTACCATTATACTCTTGGGAACTTAAGTTTAAAATTTAAAAATCAATAAATAAAATATCTGAAAAATATTGAGAAGAGGATTAACAGTAATTCTAAAACAATGGTCTCATGCTTTTTATAACACTCAGTTACAGTGAGCATTTTACATGCAATAATGAAAATAAAATGCCCAATTTCTATACTTTAAATAAATTATCCAGCATTTACAAAAATTCAAAGGAAAGAAACCAAATGCTTATGAAGGATTTTAATAGGTTCTTTTTTTAAAAAATTCTTTTATTGGTAAATTTTAGGTATACAACACAATTACATTTCTCATTGGGAACTTGGACATTTACATGACTCATCTTGCTTCTTATTTTTTCCCCATCCCTAGCCCTCCCTTCACCCCCTCAACCCTTCCCTATTTACAAAGACTTTATTTCCATTTTTTCCATTTCTCAGCATTTTGCCTTTCCCTTCTTTACTTTCCCCTGCTCCTCCCACTACCCCTACCCCTTTGGACTTTTCTTCCTATTTTGCATTATCGATTATTCATTCTAA
>NW_004624732.1:0-32770 GCF_000247695.1 Heterocephalus glaber
TAATGAACAATGAAAAGATTTTAAAAATTGACTAAAAATAAAAGTTCCATATCAGTGAGTTACAGGTACATTACTTTAATAAAAATGAATCTCAGACAAAAATATGAAAGCATTATGAAAACAAATAGAGAATGTACCTTCTCCCTAATCATTACCGTAGTAAGAGAAATGGAATTGGATTTCAATACTAGATGTACACTAATTTTGGCCCAGGCTACAAGGAACATATTGTTGAAAGTAATTGTCATAATTTAAAATACCTCTGCTTGACAGATTGTAACTCTCACACAGGTCATAAAATAACCAGAACATGATTTCAGTGTATTTTGGATAATTCTTGAAACAAAAATTACCAATAAGCATATATTGATAGAGATTAAAACAACATTCTCCCAATTTAATTTTAAAATAATTGATTCATGTTTCAAAAGGCCTTAATTCTGAAAATGTTCTGCCATAGCATTTTTGTGTTTGATAAATTTAATGATACCCTCGATAACAAGTTTCCAAATAAAATTACTAATAATTAGATGCTACTTATATAATTTTTGAGTCTATGTTGTTATTACATTATCATTGGCTTCCAAATTAATACTTGCTTTCATTTTTGTCATAAGTGACCAAAGGGAAAATAAGGCTCCAAGTGAATGTAAAGCAGTAAATATGGATCACTAAAATTTGTGACTATTGTTCTTTAGTATCTTTTCCTTCTACATGAAAAATATGCTTTATACCAACCATGAAATACTTCCCCAGGCTTTTTACAATTTTAAAGACTGGAATGCTCAACAAAGGATTTTCATTTGTCTAGAAGATTTAGTGGAAACAGGATACTCTCCAATGAATAAAACACGTACAATAAATGTGGACTTTCAAATTTACTACTAATTTATCAAATGTACAGTTGTCCACCTGATCAATTTCTTTGGTGGATCAACATTTCCATTACTAAACAAAAGGTACACCTCTGAGCTGTATACTATTCTCTATTAAGCAAGAAAAAAAATGTGGTTGTCATGGCAACTGCAAACTGTGGAGATTCTGTCTTGACTCAGTAGCAGTGTAATGGAAAGCATCTGCCTGGAGATCACAAACTGGTACAAGGTCTTCGAGAGGAAACATTTGAGAGAATTTAACTTTAAAAGATTTCCTCAACTCTGATCTCAGACTTCCCCACTGCAAAAGTTTAAGACATTGCTGCCCTTGCCAACATCTGCAGCACTAACACAGAGAAACAGAGAAAATGTGAGGTTTTATTCCTTGCCAATAATACATCTTTTAATGCATTAACTCCCTCTTATCAAAGGGAATAAATAATAATGAAACAATTTTTATTTTTAAACTTGTGGTTTTAAACTTAAGCTTGCATCAGGAGTACATGCAGGGCTTGTTCACACACAGACTGCTGGGCCCCTTGTGCACAGTTTCTGATTATATTGGTCATATTGGGTTTGGGAATCTGTGTTTCTGAAGTTTCCTGGTCAAGCCACTGTTGGTCCAGGATTCATACTTCGAGGACCACAGATCTAAACCACAAAACTCAAGAATTCTAAAAGCTTATTAGGAATAGAATCTTTAGAGGAACAAGAAAACATCTGTTCTTATGGCAAAGCTCATATATTAGCTTTCCTATTGTTCGGACAAAACGTCTGATGGCTCAGCCCTTGGCTTCAGAGGATTTAGCCTATGGGCAGCAGGCACCAAGACAGGGACATCATTGTGGAAGGCTTTGGTGGGGCAAAAGTTCTTAGTTCATGGTTGCAGAACTTAGTTCATGAGAAGCAGAGCAGGGAACAGCAGCAGATAGGAAGGGGTCAGGGGCCAGATACTAAATGTCATCCTTCCATGACCTACTCAATCATACCCAAAAGGGTGCTTTACTGATCTGTTAGGTATTTATTAATTCAGTCAAGCTGACTTACCATGATTACTGGTCATAGCTCATTTCAATACAAAATGCCTTTGTTTCTATACCCGACCTTGCATGAGAAATTACTTCAAAATTACAAAATCCTTTAGAGTTGTGGTTTTTGTTGATCTTGGACAAAAATAATATTCAGTGTCTGGATATATTTGAAACTAGAACTTAGTTTTTTTCTGAAAACTGAGAAAGCTTTAAGTTTTCCTCATAGTCTGCCTCTCACAGACCACAGTCAGTGCACATAGTCAGGGGCAGTTGCATGTCACCTGCTGTTGGAGGGAAGGATGAGTATTCAACCTGAAGGAGGGGTTGACACAAACACTGTCAGGTTAGTGTTATGATAACATTGTATTGGGACTCATTTGAGGGAAATTGTAAATTGTTTTCCTAGTTTAGATTGACTCAAGTGTTCAGAAAATGGACAGTGACTCACAAAGAACTGCCACTGATTGAAGATACAACAAGTGAGCCATCTAAAGAGGCCGTGGTTACATTACCTACTCCAGGTGCAAGCTCTTTCCTAATCTAAGAAGGATCTGTTCAGAAGTGAATGCATAAGACATAGTATCTCTTTCATTAAAGAAACATAGGCCATTGGAAGAGAATTCTCCACATTTGAAAACATGAGAACAAAAATTTCTGCTGTGAATAAAAACCTTCAGAAATATTTCAACGAGTTCTGGACCCTTTAAAAAGATAGTCAATACCTCACTAGTATGTAAAAATAACTTATAAGATGTCAGAGAAGATTATAACTTGCTTGAATTTCAATATAAAATAGACACTGGACTTGTTCCTCCCTTAATCTTGGACATTCCAGACTACAGAACTATGAGAAATAAATACCTTTCATTCAACCCACCTCATCCATTTTATTTTTGTTTAGAAGTCTGAAATCAATTAAGGCAGCGTCCATGACACCTGTATTTGCTCGAGATAGTTTTACTGATTATGCAGAGAAACTACCTCTTACATTTGCCAAAATTTTATTGAGTACATAAGTGTATAATGACTAAAGCATGCTAATTCTTTTCTGGGAATGTCATCCATTTTGATATCAATTTGGATTGCCTCAAATTTGATAAGATTAAATATAAAGCAACACTGTATGCAAAAAAACTTCTTCAACTATGAAAAAATGACATCTGAAGCTTCTTAGAGCATCTGTATTTGACTCATTGAAGTTCATATTATTGCTAAGTGCAGTGATTTAAAACTATAAATAGTTTATTAAGTTTAGAAAGAAACACCTTTAAAAAAAAAGAAAAGCCTCTTGAGTTTCTAAATCACATCATATACAGGTGAGATGATAGAAAACACTTATAGTAAATCAATAGTTCATCAACCTACTCTGCGAAGATCAGGGATTTTAAAGTGTTTTCTGAACTTGCATGATTTTATCACTAAGATTTAGTGTTTCAATTAATATTATTTCTAATACCTTGAATTTGCAATCCAGATTCTAACAAATTAAGTATTTCCTTTTGAAGAGCATACAGCTCTAGAACAAGTTTTTGTTGTTGTCTGATTTTCAGTGGTGTTATGGTTTAGATCTATAATGTCTCCCAAAATCTCATGTGTTCATAAGTGGAGCTTTTGGAATGTGATTAGATCATAGGGTTGCCATATTCATCAATGGATTCCACTGATGAGCTCATAGCTAAAGGTGCTGTTAGAAGATGGGGCCAAGCGGAAAGAGGTGGGTCCGTGGGCTGTGACATGGCCAGATATATTCTTGTTCCTGAATGTTCCTTTCTGTCTTTCTCTGTTTTCTGGCTCCCAGGGAGTGAGCAGCTGCCCTCTGCCAGGCTCTTTCAGCATGCCATTTCTGGCTTAGAGCCAGCCAACTTAAGACTAAACACACTGGAATTGTAACCCAAGTTGAGCCTCTCCTTCTATAAGTTGTATGTTGGGTATTTTTTCCCAGTGACATGAAAACTGACTAATACAACTGGCCATATAGCAACCCTCAAATGAGCAAACTACACATTCTAAAAGAGTCTTCCCTCTGCTCCTTTTATTCTTCCATAGTCTTCCTAGGACCTTTTTCCCCCTCACCTTCTTTGTCCTTCCTTCCTTTTGAGAGGAAAGGAATGAATTGAGGATTTGTTTTCCTTTCTGGAAATCTCTTTACTAACCATTGGTAGAATTTAGAATCACCAAGTACTAAGTTATCCAAGATACATTGGTATGAAAGCAGCTATTATTACAATAGTTTTTAAAAAAGAAAAATGAATAAAAGTTTTTAAAAAAGAAGTTACAACAGTGCTTTTCATTAATTACCAATATGCATTTCCCTCGAGGATTTTGTTAAAATATCAAGTTCTCAGGACTGAAAGTTGGAAATGACACAATCTCTACTGATGAAGACGTCACTAAAATTCTTGTGATAAGTGTTACCATAGAGTGTGAATAAATGACAAAGTAAACAGTTGGAAGCATAATTTACCTTGCAAGGGGAAAGAATGAAAGGCCATGGAGAGGAAGCAAAATTTGAATTAGGGCCTTTCATACCTTGGATCTTGAATGTTCTCCAAAGGCCCAAGTGTTGTAGGTTTGGCCACAGAGTGGTCCTATTAAGGTAGGAGGTGGTGGACCCTTAAAGAAGTGGACTTGGTGAGAGTTCATTATGTCATTGAGTGTATGTACCTCTGAAGAGGACTGTGGGACCCTAGGCCTTCCGCTTTATCTCTTCACCTCTACTATTCTGCCTAACAACAGGCCCAAAACAATGGGGCCATCTGATCAGGAACTGGCATTTCCAAAACTGCGAGCCAAAATAAATCTTTTTTCCTCATAAGTTGATTTTCTCAGGTATTTGTTATAAGGGACAGAAAGCTGCATACCATAGAGTTTGAATGACTAGTAAGTTTTATCTTTCAGGAAAAAGAAGAGAACATCTTGTGTGGAGAAAGCAGCATGCACAAAGGACTGCAGGTATTTACTCTTGCATGGTGGCTTTTGATGGTGAATGAGATGCTCTTCTCCATTGAAGAAGTTTATTATTGCAGAAAAATTAGAAGTACTGTGAGAAGTACTATGACACTATTCACAGTGACTAATAATTGAAATAAAAAGCAGGGGTTTTTTGAAAATATGTACTTGAAGATATAAGTGGACATAAATTTTCTTTCTTTTTTTTTTTATACCAGGAAACAAACTCAGGACCTTGCACTTGTGAGGCAGATGCAGTGCCACTGAGCTAACTCCCTGGCCAGGACATCAAATATTTTATACTTACTGAGGAAACATGTATTTTGTATCATTTGTTAAATAGATTGCCATGGAAAAGCTGAACCTTACCACAGGGCTCAATGATGGGAAACTTACTGAAGTGTGCTGTAGGAGAATCTTCCACTGCTTTCTTACACAACCCCTACGAATTAGAGAAAAACTTTTATGACTATACTTATTAGAATATCTCCACATGCAAGGGGAAGCATTCTAAGAGACAAACTTTATATCGACTGGTTATTTTGCCTAATTGGTTTTCCTATGAAACAGAGTAGCTGATAGACATTTATTAGAGGAACACTCAGAGCACAGCAATGCTGGCTAAACTTCAAATAATCACTGGCATTAGATTCACTTGCTTGTTGCAAACATATTTATTTTGCCAATACTTGTGCTGAGTACTTTTCTTGATGCTGAAAATGAAATGACAAGCAAGATGGGTAGGCTCTCTGACCCTAACAAGCTTATATTCTAATGTAAGTAATAGTAAGCAGTAGGAAATTCTATTGGATTGGTGGTTCTAAAAGTGTGATCTACAGGTCCATGGCAGCCCCAAAATAATTATACAAAGATATTATTTGCCTTTCTGTTTGTGTGGACATTTGGTGCAGAAGTTGGGGTGTGTGAAACTGCTGGTGCTTTAGCATGAGTCTTATCAGAAGCACCAAATTTCTCTGCCCTTTCTGTTATTGTATTCTTGTATCTGCACAGTTAAAGAAGAAAGAAAGAATGGAAGAAAGAAAGAAAAGGAAAAAGAAAAAGGGAGGAAAAAAAGGGAAGGGGAACAGGAGAGGGTAATTTCATTTTTGCCTTTGATGGAGCAGGAAAAATTAATTTTATTAATTAATGCCTTTGAGGATATGTGTTTAAATAAATATTTTCTATGATTAAATGGTATGAATAAACTAATAAATAAATTAGCTCTTTTTTTATAACAACATATGATAATTTTCTCAAGAAAAAGCACATATGAGATGATTTTAGGTGCTAAACAAATTTTTTATAGAAAGCCATTTTTACTTGAAAGAATGACTGGCAGACAAACTATAGTTTTTCAGATTTGGGTGTTTGGCAGACAGTTCCTCGAATATGAAGGAAATGAGTCTGTAATTTCAAAGAAAACTGACAGTGTTTGTTGCCAATGATAAAATTTAAGCTCTCAAGTAAAATTAGAATTTTTCTACCACCATTAACTTGAGAGCTTTCCAACATTTAAAGATTTTTCTGAGATAGATGGTGACATTAGCAAATGTGATATTTTGCATAGTATAATGAAATGTATCAACACTTGGGATATATACATAACTCAGCAGAATGAATAGTCCTTAAGTGGCCAGTGGGTAATGTTACACACAGTGCACTGGTAAAATATACAGAGACCAATAGATTTTAATGTAGCAGAGTACAAAGACTATTGATTTCATTCCAAATTTTACATTATAACTATCCTTTAAAAAACTGCATTGGTCAGGCTGAGGATAGAGTAGAGCACTTGCCTAGCAGACAGGAGACCCTGGGTTTGCTGACAAGCATTGCAAAAAAAATAAATAAATAATAAAAATAAAAACCTACCTGGGCTAGGGATTTAGCTCTGGTTCTGCCACCTGTCTGGCAAGCACAAGGACCCAAGTTCCATCTCTGGTACCAAAAGCAAACAAACAAACAAAAACCCTACCCATACATTTTTGGAAAAGTAAAACCATAATAATCTGAAATGACTTTTAACATATTTTAACATATTGAAACATTTTTAACATATTGAAACTATGTATGAGGTCAATTTTTTTCATATACTTGGATCAAAACAACATATTCAAATACTTTAAATATAGAGACAGAGATGTTACTTCAGCTGTCTTCTGATAAGCCTCATATTAAAGAGATTTACAAAAAATACAAGCCATAAGACAGGAGGAAGGTAAATTTGAGCCAAGCCTAGACAATTTAGCAACTTAGTGAGATTCAGTCTCAAAATTAAAAAAAAAAAAGTGCTAGGAATGAACTCAATATGAACATGTTTTCATTTTATTAATTTTATTTTAAATAGATTTTTATTTAAAATAACATTTAAATAAATATCTTAAAATTTTTTCAGTTTTAATTTCGCATGCAGTAAATATCTTCCAGTTAAAGAAAAACTTTGTTTTCCTCTAGAACTTTAAGAAGACCACAGAACAGAAATATTGGAAACTGTTAGAACAAACTCATTAAAATGATAAAAAGGTACAGGATGACGTGGGAGGGCATAGGAAGTACATCAGGTTTGTAATTCTAAGAAGTCTTTATTGAAGGAGGAAAAATGTTACTGAGTGTGGAAGGGTACATAAAGTTTCTTTAATCTTTCTCAAATAATGTGTATCAGAATTACCTAAAGGGCCCAATGAACCAAATTTCTGTGACTTACTCTCACATTCTGACCCAATAGTTCTGAAATAGAACAAGAGAACTAGTTTTTAGAAAATGCCGATGCTATTGGTCTGGGGACCACACTTCGAGAAACATCACATGTGTAAGTGAGCGAAAGGCTAATTGAAGTAAGACTGTGATCACTTCTGCAACCAATTAATCATTGTTGAACCAAATCCCATAGAATGAGGGCAAAATCCTCCACAAGATTCCTCACATTTTGGATACCAACTAGAAGTTCCAGGGTCCCCAGGTCACTTACACTTCTGACCAGCTTGCTCTAAGTCCTGAGGATTCGCATTACTTGCTCAGGTTTAGCTATCACTAGAACAACTCACAGAGCACAGGGAAGAATGACTATGGTTTTACTATAGCAAAAGGATTCAAATAGAGCTCATCAAAGAGAGTGATGCATAGGATGAGATCTCAGAGGCTTCATAATGTGAAGTTTCTTTTTCCTGATCCCATACGGAGTCAGGATGAAAACCCCATCTAGCACACTGATGTTCAGAGGTTTTATTTATTTATTTATTTATTTATTTATGTAATGATATATGGTTGATTGAATCACTGGCCACGTGGCTGAACTGACTCTCCCAAGCCTCTAATCATATGGTCAACCTTTTAAATTTTCCCATCCTATGTCTTCTCATTATCATAAAATTTCTAGGGCCCAACATGAGTCTCCTCTTCAGAATAAATTATCAGGGTCCACCATGAATACCAGAAACATTCTTATCATTCAGGAAATTCTGAGGACTTGGAAGCTACTTCCAGAAGCTGGGGGGAAATGGCCAACAAAATACTTTGTTATTCTACAGAGACCAAACATATAAGCACTGAAAGGCAGAAACCTCAATATACATGTCTTTCATGAGTACAGACAGCCTTGAGAGTGGCTTGACTCCAAGATATTTTGAAACAAAGTAAATGATAAGTTTAGAAAAGTAGTTTTGGACAATTTATTCAGATTCTTTGAAAATAGCTCAAGGATTTTAACCTTTTGATAATAGCAAATGTCTTTCTCTATATATTTTTATTTCTCTTCTCTAGTGGAATTACTTGTATATGGCATGACTAGAAATTTTAACAAATATAATGTCTCTAAAAAATCTACCTGATACTTACAAATTTTACCAATTGAGCTAATAAAAATTCTTGTAGACGTAAGGTGTTTAACAAAAACATTATATAGCTGATGTTAATCTGTGTAAGTATCTGACTTCCCAGATCTGAATGGGTGTTTAGCTTCATCCCTGGACTTTACTTCTGTCCTCTTCATCAGTTAGTCATTCTCTTTCCTGATTCATTTTTATTTCTCTAGGATTCCACTTTTTTTTTTTGGCTTCTCTCTGAAATAGTTTTCTGAATTTTAGTTCATCGGTGTCTATTCTAACCCTTCAGCATGCCTGTTCTGCTTATGGTCCTACAATTCCATCATAGTCAGATACCTAATTAAACACTCAGTCCTGTTATTAACTTGTTTATGCTGGAACAAGAAATTATCAGTTCTTTAGCACTAGATCTCTCTCCTACAATGCTAGTGGTTTGTTTGTTTGTTTTTCTTTTATGAGTTCTTTTTCATTCCATTACAGATCTCAGCTCATTTGCATGCTGTCTGTTCTGCCCTTAAACACTTCTTGGTCATGTTTTGATTTATTATACAGGATGAGTACACTAATTCTGTCACAATATTTCTACAGGTACTACTTTTGTTAATATATTTGATTATTATAGCAATTTACTTCATTCCAAAGTACATGGACCTCTGCATTATGGTATACAATAAAGAAATCAGTAAAGAAAACAGTAACTAGTCTGACTCACAAGAAGTTCTGAATATGGTTCAAGTACTAGGTGGAAAGCAATGAGTGTAAACAGAGGAAATGTCTCTTCATCTCATAAAACTTGTAGGAAACCAGGAATTTTCAGGAGCAGAACATGTTGAAGCAGAAGCTGAGAAGATATACAAAATGACCTGTTGTGGCAAGGTTCATGAAAACCATGAGTGAGATGAAGTCAAGAAGAAGTTACATGTGAAATGAAAGAGTTCATTGGGGATGGGTAGGAGCAAGAGATAAGTCCCTTTAATCGCCCAAGAATGGTGTGCTTAGTCTCATGAGAAATCAATCAACAGAACCTTCCAATTGTGTAGATAATTCTACTATCTGATACACTGAACCCAGCCTCAGCCACTTGGTGGTTCTATTGTAGATAGGTAAGTTAATCTTGTAGTCAGTTAGACAGGGTCAGTCCTGGAGGAGTCAATAGGAAAGATAATCAAGACATATTCACTGAAGGTCAGCATTATAAAAAAGAAAAAAGGTACTACACTTACCTACCTCCACTAGAGATGAATAGCAGTGATTGATATTCTAAATAGATATCAATCTCCCTATTCATTCACCTTCCAAACATATGAGGTTTTGGAGGGACACCCCAGATCTAACCATAACATTCCACCTCTGACCCTGAAAACTCATGTCTATCTCCTTAAGCACATGCCTTTAATCTATCAGTAAGAGTTGCCAAGGGTTTAACAGTTTCAGCATTGATAAAAAGTCTAAATCCAAAGTCTCCTCTGAGACTCAAGGCAAATTCAGTGTGAGCTCCTATAAAAATCACAAAGAAAGGTAAACTCTTCTAATATCCCTATTCAAAGATTCTTTTTTTTTTTGACTTGTGCCTCACCCCAGCTGTACTTGTTGACATCAGAATATACCAAGTGACCCCTTTTCACTCTAACTCTAGCCTGTGTTCATTCACCCTTGTACAAGAAATAGTTTAACAATTTGTCAAACTGAGGATACATTGACACTATTCTTCAGAAGAATCATGCATGCAAATGTAAGTTGTAGGAAGAACAATAGAGCCTATTAGGCAAATAAGGTCCTGGCTTTACTGTTAGCTTTTGGAAATAATGATGCTTTAATGAGACACCAGGAAGGCTATGCAGAGAACATACACACTGTAAGACTAAGATTGATTAGGGAACTGTGTTTTCCTCATGTTTTGAATTACCTAATTGGAAGAATTACCCTCACCTATTCAGAGCAAGAAGTTGAGCTTTTCCACAAGACTGCCTACACAGTCTTTCACTTGCTGAATGTGTACCATCTGTGTACTCAGATGATTACCTAACAGTGACAAGTTCTCAGACTCTGAAAGTTGGGCTCCTTGCCAGTTTACATCTGGGAATATAGAGCTGCCACTTTCCCCCACTGAATTTGGCATAAGACATGAGCAACAATAGGAGATTTGAATCACTGCTGAATACTGAGCTAAAGTTTGGCCAGAAAAAGCACAGGGAATAATATCCACAGGGAGAGCTGCTAAGGAGTATCAAGGAGTCTAGGTAGTAAGGAGCTTGAAGACCCACGTTGCCCATAGCAGTTCAGAGGACTGGGGAGAGATGTGCTGGGCTATACTAGTAGTCATTCTTCCAGGGACCAAAGATCAGAGGCAAAAGTAGCCCAGAACACCAATACATGAAAGTGACTGTTTTTAGTTAGCCTTTACAGACTATTTGAGTTACATTTGTTTAGCAAGGAAGAGCAAAAATCAGCTACATATTATCAATTCAGTAGTACACTTTCTAGAGCAAGTGACTCTTGCAGTTTATACTTTTAAAATCTGCCTTTTATAAAGTATTTTAAACATATTGGAAAGTATAATGAAAAATTCAAGGAAGATGTAAAGCAGTCTCAGGTATTTTTCCAAATATGTTATTGAAATGTAGATAATATTCAAAAATGTTTTAAAAATGATACTGTGGTGCTCGCTTAGGCAGCACATATACTAACATTAAAAATTAACATTAAAATTAACATTAGATAGGGCCAGGGATTTAGCTCAGTGGTTTCACTGCCTGCTATGCAAGTGCAAGGACCCAAGTTTGATCCCCGCTACAAAAAAAAAAAATTCACATTAGATTAACATTAAAAATGATACTGTGTTACCCTTATTTATGGTACTCAAGGTTTTATGATTATGAAAAATCAACAAACGATGCAATGTTAAAGGGAAAATTTAATTGTATTTTACTAAATCTAGATATATGTTCACTTAATGTTATGTGTATCTCTGGACAAGGCAATTTGTAACTTATGATTTATCATTGAAAACTTACACTGAATGTTAATAAAATCAGTTCATGCTACTGGATCTATTCATGATCCTTCAACACACCAACCACTTTCCCTTTGAACTTTTTCTGCTGAGAGTAAGTTTGTGCTCTTTTCTTTTTAAGATGGGGAGCTATGGTTGGTAGTTTCAATGAATTCACATAAAATATTTCTTAGAAAACAAACTTATCTGGCTTTAAACACGTTGCATCCTTGAAATATTGTAATGTGAGGGAAGCCATAATATAATTTTAAAAGCTTTAATTTTGGCAGAGTACATACTTGAAAGTGAGAAAAATGAGAAAACATGGTGAGTCATCCATAAACATCTCACATTCCTTTCCTTGATCTTCAGCACATTCCAAAGACAATTGATGTTTCTTCTTTAACATTCTTTGGTTGAAAGTAATATAATCTTTAAAGTAGCCCAGGCAAACAAAAACAAATGAAAGAAAAGGGGATTTATTGAAAAGATATTTCACAGGATTCAAAGAAATATTGAATTTCCAGGCCTCAGGAAGATTAGAGGTGTTTTCAGATCTGCCATTAAATAGTTCAGCTTGCAATTCCCAGTCTCGTTGTCTTTGACACCAATTTTTAAGGGTGTGAATCTGATTAATCCAATTTGGGACAGATTTACATCCAATCAACTGTGACCAGCTGGATAAGATCACACAGTGGAGAAATGTTTGCTCATTCTGTGGGATTTAGGGGATGAGAAGAGTCTTCATTCATGGGCCAGATGTTAGGACTGCACAGAATGCTATAAAGTTCAAGTTGCCCCCAAACCCATCAGGAATCCTATAAGCAGATTGTAATTCATTCAACTTTTCAGCAATATTTAATACACATCTTCTACAAGCCTAACACTATTCTATCCATATGGGCAGAGGCATAATACCCAGACACTTCTCCTAATTTTGACACAAATGGCTGATTATTCTTGAGTCACTGACTCTACAACCTCCCAAGGGAGCCAGGATGCAATGATGTCTCTACAGCTAGTAACCAGACCAAAGGTGACCAGGTTGGATTCCTAGACATTCTACCACTTGCACAAAGGCAGAAAATTCAAGCCTTTGACACAAAATCTGGATTTGATTGATTGACTTAATTGTTTCATAGTTATAGTAACTGATAAATCAGAACTTACAAGGGATCTTCAAATAAGAGACTTTGATTCCAGATAATTAGTCCAAATGACTTATGTCATTCCTAGAACTAACAAGTTATGCAAAATCTTGCTGGTAGGATTTAAAATCTACCTGCAGCACTCTCACTCTGCAAACTCTCTAATATCTCTCTCTCTCCAATATCTTCGCTGCCTCATGAAAGATTCTTTGGACTTAATATTGTTTTAAAATTGTTCCATTACTTGTTATTTTTCCCTCTTATTTTGTGGCTTATATGTAAAGAATCTCTTCTTTTGTTTTTTTTTCTCAATTTTCTGATTTTACAGGCTTGCATTTCTATGGAGTAATCACTTCACTAATGCAGTGCCAAATATTTCGCTGCTGGCTCATTTCCAGCACCACCTTGAGGGAACTGTCATATGCAAAGGTGATACAAGAATGAGCTCTCTGTGTTATTTTCTTTTAATAGGAAAAACTGAAAAAAAAAAAAAGTTCCAAGGATTTCTCATATCCTTAATAAGAAAGCCAAGTCAATACTATAAGTATATGTGTTTTTCTTGATTTTCTATTAGTGTACTCACAGAAATTTCATTTTATTTATTAAAAATTAGGTTGCATGCTTCCAATGTTAATTTTCTCTGTCCAGCCAAAAACATGAATTGTCAATGCTTAAAGTATTATCTTGTGGGGAAAGATAAATTTATTTGGAGTTCAAATAGGTAAGTTTGTGCTGTGAATGAATGAAGTATGAGGACTGGTGATACTTATTGCCTGTGTGATATATGTGTGATATATGTAACCCTTCACACAGAAATGTCTTGTTACTCTATAATGATGAGAGTAATGCAAAAAAAGGTGCTTTCTTTCTGTGTTGTCCTTTGTGGGCAACATAATTTTGATTCATATAGTTAGGGCTTATCAAGCTCAACTGTCTTGTGTAGTAGACAGCCCTTAGAATGAGCCCCCTCCTCCGAAGGTCATGACACTGTAATGTGATCTGGTCTACTTCAATGTGGCCAGAACCTCTGATTTACTTCTAACCCACCAAATATGACAAAGGTGAGTGGATTTTGCAAATGTAATTAAGGTCCTTAGTACATTTGATGCTGGGTTAACTGAAGGCGAATATACGAATCTAATCAAATGAAAAGAGTGTTAGGTCTGCCTCAGAGGCTTGAAGGAGCAAAGACTCCATCTCCTATTGGTCTTGCGGAAACAAGCCATGACCAGGTCTCCAACTGCAAGGAGCTAAATTCTGCCAAGTAGTACATGAGCTTGGAAAAGATTATAAGCTACAGTAGAGTCCCCATCTCTGGTCAACATCTCGAGTGCCAAGACCCAGAGAAAATGTGCCCAGACTGCTGACTCATAGAAACTGCCAGGTATGTGTTTTAATACACTATATTTGTGGTTATTTATTACTTAGAAATTGACAAACAATATGCTATAATAACAAATGTAAAGGTTATTTCATGAAGATGACATTCATACAGTCATTTGTTTTAAAATGACTAAAGCAAGGCATCTTAGGTGAAATATATATATATATATATATATATATATGAATAGTTTCAGGTATGTCTCCAGAACTTTCTAAATAAATGACTAGGATTGAGCATATATTCCTTAACTTTTCTTTGGACTCTTGCCAGGCCTAGCATTGAGTTTTGTACCAAACTGTTTATATTAAAATACTGCTTCTTGTTTCATGGAGAATTTCATAGTGATATTTTCTGGGTTTCCTGGTCTTCATAGTCTAGTAGCTTGCTCCAGAAAAAGGCTTTTCTTCCCATTTACATGCTTTGCAAACTGGTGACTGCTGACCTTATATATAATTCAAGAATTATTTCATAATTATATGGCTCTAATCAAAATGCTCTGAACCAGGTTTACTTTGGGACTATATTTTCTTTGATTAATTTTTCTCTGCTGTTTTGGAATTTTCTTATGGATGGTAGTAGTAGAACAGTCCCATTGCAGAGAGAATAATGTATTTTGTGCATTTGGAGATGAAAATAAATATTTCATATGGGTATTTATGGCACTTCTTGTGTTACTCTGTTAAAACCTTTGCTACAGTAACTCTAGGATATGATGCTTTATTAAATGATAAAGCATTTCATGAATTGGAGAAAGAATTTAAGGCAATACCTAATTGTACACCCAAAATTTTTTGTGCTCATGGAAATATTGATAAGCACTTTCAAGTATCCCTCAATTATTTACAATAATAATGAAAAGTTAGTTGAAACTTTCTCCATAGGTATGAATATATGAACAATTTGTTCATTTAGTTTTACAATAGCCTTTGAAATGCTTTCTATTAACCATATTTTTTGAGACAGGTCTTGTTATATAGTCAAGGCCTTCAACACACTGTGTAACCCAGGCTGTCCTCAAACTCACAATGATCTTTCGTCTTCAGTCTGCGGAGCTCTGGGATTATAGTCTTGTTATATGACACCCAGCTTCCTACTCTCATAATTTGTTCTTTTTGGTTTATTTTTGAATTATGAGATCTATGCTCAAGGAAAGAAAGTTTTTCTAAATACAAATCACACTATTTGGTATGAGATTCATTAAAATGTAAAACATTGTTTTTCCAGTAGTTTCTAAAATGTACTTTTGCTTCTATTGTTTTATACCTAAAATTGGTGCAAAGTAAGCAGAACCGCCGCCGCCCCCCCCATTCTACCCAGCCAAATAAATACACCACTCATGTTTCCTAACGGATGCAATGCCCCCTGGTGGATAAAATGGCAACAGTGCTGAGTAATTTTTTTCACATAAATTTAGAGGAGATATTCACATAACAATCATTGTAAAGTGTATAGTTAAGTGACACTTAGCATTTTCACACTGTAGTGGAACCACTAGCTCTGTTTTCAAGAGTTTCATTACCCCATCAGAACTTCCCATAAACATTAATCACTGCCTATTCTGCCACCCTCCTATCCCTTGCAAACATTTAATCTGCATCTTATCAATTTATTTATTCTAGATATATAACATAAAATAAATTACATAATATATGAATGTTTGTCTATTGATTCTTTTACATATCATGTTGTTTTTGAGTTCATCTAAGTTGTAGTATATATCAGTACTTCATCAGTACTTTTCATGATGGGATAACATCCTATGACATGTATATATGCCAAAATTTATTGTATATGGACATTTGGGTTGTTTCCACTTATTACTGTTATAAGTAATGCTAGTATGAATATTTGTGTACAAATTAGTTTCTTTTGGGAGTAGGCCTAGGAGTAGATTGATTGTTATGGTAACTCTATGTTTAACTCTTTGAGGAGCATCCAGAAGAGGCCAACCAAGACATATCAGGACAGTTTCCTAAAATTTCAGGAGACTTTTTGTTAATACGGGAAAAAATGGTAAAGTTATTAAACCTCATTTCAATTCCCTCTAATAAAGCCTGTCCTTTAGGCTTTCTAGAATTGGGCATAGAATGATAATCCTTTTTAGCATTCTAAAATTTGGATCCAATAATGTACTGTAATATTTATCAGGTTTGAAATTGTGTGCATGTATTTATGTATATTAAGATAAATTTTGAGTTGTCCCCTATTGCATTTTACTTTCTTGGAAGTTTTCTCTCCTTTTCTTGAATTCCTTCCATCATGAAGGCCATGAGATCTTTTGTTTCAAATAACAAAAATTCATATTCCAAATATATCAACAGTGGAAAAAAAGTATTTACCTTCAAATTTGATACTTATAACTTTGTAGTAATGTCAGGCTTTTGCATATCAAGACCCAGAGATTTAAAAGATGAACAAAGTATAGACCCCATGCCTTAATCACTTTCTCATCATTGAGACAAAATACCCAATACCTGCAACTTAGAGAACAGGTTTATCTTGGCTCCTGTTTACAGTCCATCGTCAGCTGGCTTCAAGGCAGGATGGCATGGCAGAGGGTCACAGTGAAGGAAAAACTGCTCACATCATGACAGTCAGGAAGTAGAGAGTGAAAAGGTAAGGACTGGGGAGGCAGATAATACTCTATAGGCCCTACTCCCCAATGACCTGCCTCTTCCCACCAGGCCCCACTCCCTAACATTAAATTTAGCTATAGTACCCCCATGATTCATTCAATCTCTTTTCAAAAGACTGACCTTTAGGTGCATGAGAATTTGGCAGAGACAGTCCAGATAGAAACCGTAACACCCCCTTAGAAGAATAGTGTATTATGTGAAATAATTTTTTACCTCACTAGAAAATAAAGGGATTTCCTGCTGCTGGCCAATGGAAACTGAGAGAAAAACTTAAAGGGATCAGTTAAGAGACAGGTAATCCTCCCTCACAAAACAGGATGGAGGGTGGTGGTGGCAAGCAGACATTGGAAAACAGAATTACAGAAATCCCAAAGGGTATATTCTGCAAGCTTTGGGACATAGACAAAAAAAAGTTGCAAGGTAAGTGATTTAGTATGGCCTGGGGCACTTCGATGCCATCATGGAGATACAGGAAGAGTCCAAGGGAATGGATACAATGCCATATGGGTTGTTCTGGCCTGAAGGAGGATAAAGAATTTCCTTGTAGCTCTGGCATGTGGCCAGGTAGAAAACAGGGTATAAAGATGACAAAAAAGACCAACTGACAAGAGGTATCTAGAAGCAACATTTGGAGAAGGAATTTACAAGAGACTTGTAGAACGCCTCTGTTTCTGTGAAACCAACCTGTGGCCAGCAGGTGATTCCTGTTCATGGCAGCACAAATAGATGCTGTCCCATTTGATAATCTTGTTTAGGTTTTTATCCATTTACTAATTAATAAGTTAAATGAAAACTTCGACATATTTATTTTTCTTGTATGAGAGTTATGGCTTTTATGTGTTCTTTGTTTGAAACGATCTTTTTATAGAAGAAAATAAATGTCACCATCAAAATGCTAAGCTGGAAAAATACTACTTGGAACTCTGAATTTAGTGAAAATATCCTTCAAATTGAAAATAAAAGAGAGATACTGTTTGACACCTAAACTTGAAAGTTTCAATGAAAGCAGACTCACATTAAAGGAAATACAAAAGAGATTTTGTCAGGAAGAAAAAAAAATGTTCCACAGGTAAGAAAGAAAACGCAAGAAGAAATAAAAAGCTAAATATTTTAGAAAAATTAAGTGAGAATATTGACTGCATAAAAACAGTAACAACAATAATACCTTCCAGAGTTTAAACTATATATGAAATGAAAATACATGATAATATTAATAGCACCTCTTTGATGTAGTTGGAAATCAAATGCTAGGTGTGATGTTCTTTATATGCTGAAAGGATCACATCTAGCATTTGATTTTCAGCAGCACATGAAATAATAGGTCAGATTTGATAGTGAGTTACAATACCATTCCTCCAAAATGCTAAATGACTAAAATTATATAAAGTATATTATTTGAATAGATTAAATTAAAAATAAAATTAAAATATCTAGAAATTTTCTCAAATATTTGGTAATTAAGAAGTATTTTACTTTCCTAATAAGAATAAATCAAAGAAGATATTAATTCTTTAATTTAGTGATAATAAAATAGACCATACCAAAATGTGTAGTATATTATTAAATCCAGGCTGAGAGAGAAATATATAAGCTTAAGTGTATTTATTTTAATAAAAGGGTAAAGGCTAAAAATTAATGAATAGTCATTTCAAGGATTTGAAAGATAATGGTACACTTAATAAGGAATTATTAAAACTTTCCCATTCAGATCAGAAACAAAACAAAGCAAACATTCTCATAAGTCTTTGATGTTGTGGATTTTCAGACAGTGCAGTCAGAAAAGAACATGAAGCTGATGGTAGTAGGATTAGAAAGGGCAAAAATCAGTAAAAGAGAAAACTAAAAACCTATAGAAAAATAATCAACCAAAGTTGTTTTTTTAGTAAATTGATAAAATTAAATAATTCCTTAAAAGGCTAATCAAGAACACTAGATAATTTTAAAAATTTAATAATAGAAACAAAAGAAGATATCTGAGAAGTGCTACAGAACATTTTAAAAAACAAAATAATATGAACAATTTATAAAGTGAACTCAGTAAATTAGATGGACAAATTATTAGAAAAATACAGTTCATGAAAATTAAAAGAAAAGAAAAAAACCCTTGGATCTCTACTTGTTAAATAGATTGATATAAGTAAAAACTTCTCCACAAGGAAAAATTCAAGTTCCAGATGGCCTTATTGGTGAATAATTCTGTAAATGTTTATGAAAGAAATAATCCCATTCTTACAGAAATTCATTCAGGAAGAATATTTCCTGAATGAAGTTTTGTATCATCAGCACTGTCCTGATTTCAACACCTACAAATGATGAAGAAGTAGCACTAAAATATAACCAAAAAGATATTGAGTTATGGAAGACTTAGAAGATTCAATATATAACACACAGACTTCCAAGATGGAAAAAAATAGAAATATACAGTACCAAAAGTTTGTATGAGTGAAAAGCTAATAATTTTTCAGAAATATTTTAAATTGAATATAGTAATAGATTTTGAATCTTCAAATTTTGTTAGCATAAACTAACACAAATAATTTCATAACTAAAGTCATACAAATTTAAATACACAAAATAATTATAATTTAAGCCAATTTATTAAAAATGTGGCTGAACACCATCTAGAAGAAAGCCACAGCGACCATCAGCGCCAAGCCACAAATCACTAACCCCAAGGCAGAGATTACTCGATTTGTGCCCACTGCACTGAGAGTACGTCGGGAGAATAAAGGGGCCGCTGCTGCCCCCCAAAGAAAGTCAGAGGATGACTCTGCTGTGCCTCTTGCCAAAGCAGCCCCCAAATCTGGTCCTTCTGTTCCTGTCTCAGTACAAACTAAGGATGATGTTTATGAAGCTTTCATGAAACAGATGGAAGGGCTGCTGTGACAGCTTCCGGTGCCGAAACAGGCTTCTGTTCACAGCAGTGGTTCACGGAGCAGGACACTCACATTAGAGCTTAGGTGAAAGAGCTGCTTCACTGTCAGGGTATTTTCTAATTTCAGCTCAAGGGATACCCTAGAGTCCAGCCTTGTTTGGAGTTTCCTGCACATGAGAGAGGGTATTTCATCCAGAGGTCTGGGTACCGAAGCCGTGCTGCTAATACCCATTCTCTCCACACTGCCATTTGCATCCCATTTCTTCCCCTCCTCCAATTTTTTGGGAATTTGTGACCAGGCACATCTTTTACTTGTTTTGACTCTCTTGTGTGCCATGGGCCCTGGAATAGAGATTTCTCAAAAAACCAGTTTATTTCATCTTTTTGTGTTTGAGTTATTTTTAATATTTTCATGTAAATATTTTGTAACATTTTACTCGTAGTGAAATGGACCACAATGTCATTTCCTAATTCAAAGTAGGATATGTGGGGAGAAAATGTACAATTCTTTGATTAAAATTATTTCCCACTGACCTAAACTTTGTTTCATGGAAAAAATAAATAAATGTACTACCCCAACGGGAAAAAAAAAAAAATGTGGCTGAAATAAAATCAGCTTCAAGGGCAGGGAATTTGGCTCAGTGACACCGTGCCTGCCTCACAAGCACAAGGTCCCGAGTTCAATCCCCAGTACCAAAAAAAATAAAAAAATAAAAAAATAAACAAAATAAAATAAAATCAGCTTCAATAAAAGGAAAACTGAGTCAGTTTGCTCTCCTTCAACCTTATAAATAGGATTTCTAAAGGATATATCTGAAGAGGAAATAGAATACAAAGTGAAGTTAACAGAAGTAGCAAATTTGAGGAAAGGAATTAACTAGCATGTAAGTTTCAGCGTTTCTATACAAATCTGCAATAAAATACTGTTTAATTTGTTCAGTGTCAATTAAAATAAAGTTAAAATATTAAAAAAAAATACATAAGAGGTGAGGTGCAGAGGACTGTAATATTGATTATGCCCAAAGCAGGCTGTAAAGAGTTAACCCCACTACTGGCTTGTTTATAGAAGTGAGTCTGGCTGAAGTCTATGTGCCAAGGTCAGAGTAACTCACACCTAAATTCTGTTCTCGCAACTAAAACATTCTTACTAGAAGGACAATATTCTAATTACAACCATAAATTTTGTCTATTCTGTTCCTAATTTGAGAATGTTTTGTCTTGTCCTTTATGAACCTTGTTTACATTAATTTCCATAGACACCACTTGTAGCTTGTCTTTAACCCAATTGATTGCCAATTAAAGTCAGTGCCTGGGACTGGCCAGCACCTTTGTTGGTTGCACTGGCATTGGTTGTCCTGGCACTCCACTTTCTCTCTCCTAGTTCTATTGGTGTATTTTTTTCCTCAGGTCTGCATCATATACTGGGCAGATGGGTGCCACAGACTGAGCCTGAACATAGCCCTTCTCCTACTCCCTAGTTAGACCAGATAAGTCAAACAGTCTGTTTGATTAAGATTATAGAGCCTGGATGGCACAGCCCCAGGAGATAGTTACATTACGTATCCTTCTTCCTTGTTCCCTTTCTATGCATGCCCTGATCATGAGACCTGACCTTCTCTTTCCGTTTGTTTTACACTATAAAGAGCGCACTGAACCCCAGGCAGCCATTGGCCATTAGACAGGCTATGGCTCCACCTGGTCCCAGCTTTCAAGCATAATCTTAGTATATATCCTTCTTTCTTGCTGTTTTTCAACTTTCTTCATCTCCCACTGCTCTCCCCAGCTTTGGACCCTACGCTGTGTGGGTCTCGGCAGGTGGGTACTGGAACCTAACTGCAGGGTCTCTGACAATGAGGAAATAAGTAATTATTCTAAGAAACTTCACTGTTTTAGTAAAGATACAAATATTGATCATATTTTACTTTAAGTATATGGTTAAAGTGTAAGAATAATCACTTATAAAAATCAGAAAGAATAAAAGGAAGGTGAGGGAGGGAAAGAACAGCATAGATGGGGTAAAATTAAGAAAATAATTAATATGAAAGGGGACAAGAAGGTAGGAGAAAGCCAGATATGATGGTGCATACCTGTAATCCCAACACTCTGAAATGGTAGCAGGTTGGAGCCCAAACTGGGCTATTTAGCAAGACCCTGTCTTAAAAAAAATAGATAAGAGCAAAAACTTTAAAACTAGAAAGCACAAAATAGGCAATAGAAATAAAATTAGATATATCTCCAAATACAATAAAAAATGTATGTCAATTGAGATAAGCCATTAACAGAAAATGTCAGATTGAATGTTTTCTTTAAAAAGTAGAAGAAAAGAGGACTCTAAAAGAAAGAGATGGAAAAAATGAGATATTTGTAAAATATCAATGTAGAGTGGTTATTGTAACCATAACATACTCAGATTACATCAGTATAAATGGACCTGATTTCACTGCTCATTCTTCTGCTCGGGAGTAACCAGTCACCCTTCTTTGCCAACACTGTAGAGTGGTATTGAGTTCTCTCCTGTGGACTATGACCTCCTTTAAACAATGTTTATCTTTGAGCTCCTGTCACAGAGTTGACACAGAGCACTCAAAACTCATTTAGTTCAAATAAAAGGGAAAAAACACCACTGTCTGTGAATCCACGGCTGTATCATTTGATTGCATCATGTCCTCTCCATCTTTTTCACAGGTATATTTTTTCTTTTAAAAAAAGGGAGAAGAAACATACTTATGTTACAGATTTAACATATTGCCAATGAACAATATATTTCCTTCTCCCAACTCTTTCCTTCACCCTTACCTAACAGTACTGCAGCTATTAATAGCAAACTTTTTTCAGGAGATAATTTATGAAGCACCCCCTCCTATTTCCTATACTTCCTTCCCTCATTTTCTCATTTTTTCTTTCCCCTCTCTACTCTCTTTCCTTCTGGTTGTAAATTGGTTTGTATTATATAGAGCTTAGGAAAACAACTGATTATGAGAGGTACCTCAAGAATGGAGCAGCTGAAAATGGGAATTTTGTCTGTGTCTAATTATGAGTAATAATTAATAATTGAATATATATATTTTTTGGCTGGCTACTCTGAGCTACTTCCCATTGGCCCAAATAATGCTTCTCATGCAACAGGGCATATAGGATTCAACCAGACCTGTTTATAAATTCATAGGCTTTCCTGTATCATTCCCATATTCAGATCACTCAATATACATTATAGTTGGGATGCCAAATAGTGTGTGTGTGTGTGTGTGTGTAATTTGAAGTTTCCTAAACAATTCTAACACACTTTCCTTTTCCACCAAGTACAATCCTCAAAAAGAACCTTCAAAATATTTAGATCAGTGTCACTTCTTCACACCAAAAGATAAGTACTCCAAAACATATTGACATTCTCATTCTCTACATAATGAGTTAATGTCATGAAGTTCTGCAGGGAATAGTTGCATTTTCTGTACAATATTTTTTTCTATTGAGCATGGAGACCTTAACTCATTAACATCATACTAAAGGTTGAGCACGCTAAGAGTTCAGCATCAATGGTAAATAAGCCTTAAAAATATTAAATCCTTAAGTCTTGCCTCTGTATATATGAATTCAATTGAACTGGTCTTTATCCACATGTGGCATTAAAAAAAAAACTTCTTAAGTAATTCCAATATGCAATCAAAGTTGACAAAGTTTTCATAGCTAAATGGGAAAACTGAATCTAATTGGTGAATTCTCTTTACATGTAAGGAGGAATTCAGATCTAAGCTTTCTTAGAATTTTTGTCAAGGAAATTGTATAAAATGCATATAAGACAATACACCATGTAGACTTTATTAGTTACTGAAAATTATTGGAGACCTATGTCCGTGGAGTCATTCTCTATAGAGTGGAAGAGATACGACATTTGGTGACTAGAAGAAACAAGATTATCAATATTGAAAAAGGCCAAGAGCACAAGAAAAGGATGGAAGAGTATATATAAATGCAAATCAGGAATATATAAGCAAGAAAGTTAAATGGAAAAGTGAAAAACAAAACAAAACTATATATAGACGGGAAGGAGAAAGGATACACAACTTAAAATGTTAGTCAATTCTT
Source organism: Heterocephalus glaber (assembly GCF_000247695.1). Next base: position 23,795 of record NW_004624732.1, read on the forward strand.
TATTAATTTTTGTAACTTTCCACTACTCTACCTGATTCCGTATCTTGGTTTTTGCCCAATATTAAAACTAGATATCCAATACACTCTTCTGAATTAACTTCCATTCCATGAAAAAATTTAAAGATGAATTATTATATTTATTGTGTATTCTTTACATTTCTTTTGATAGATCATTTTTACATGATAGAAATTTACCCTTAAATGGCATTTCAGATAGAAACAAAGAACAATTAAGTACAAAAACAAAAGCGAAATCTTTAATCTTTTGGCTTGATTGTAATGTGGTTTACCGTTCTTTATGGTAATAGCATTTTCCTGCATGCATTTCACCAACACACTACAAGTCAATAGCGTTAGTATAAAGAATCTACATTTAATGTTGCTTGTGAAACAAAATGTTTTGCTGTAACTGGTAATATAATTTCACTACCTGTTTTGTGAAAAAAATAAAAAGCTTGGTTCCCATATCACATCTGATACAGCCCTAGTGCCATAAGGATCAGTAAGATTAGATCTATCTGTGTGAACAAACATTGGAGAAGACTGATGATTACTGAATTAAAAAGACTAGGTGAAAACATCTGATTTAAGCAATGCTAAAAATATCAGCTGGTCTTTCCTTAAGCCTCTTTCAATGATAAGGCATTACTATTTGAAAGCAAATAAACATTAGACTTAGTCTGAGAATTGTTTCACATTGAAATGTGTGCAAATTCACAGTACCAATAAAAAAGCAGAACTCTACACTGCATCTTAGTCCTTGTTTCTTATTTTGTGAAGTGCTTTAATTCAAAAGTGCTGGGAACAGAAACGAACAATAGTGACTGTGACTCCAACCTGAAGATATTTTTAATTTCTTATTTTATATACAAAAGGCTGAAAAATAAAATAAAATGAACTTTTTTTACAGTATTTATATTTTCTTAGAAAACTCTAACCATATATTTTCAACAGATCTAAGCAGCTTGCAACATGTTTGTATAGTCAGTCAGGCTTTTTACCCTAGAGTGTTCAATTAAGATTGGAAGAAGAAAAACCAAGAAGATCTTCATTGATTGCTGCAACCTATTGCTCAAGGACATGAAGAATGAGGTCTTGATAGAACAATTTGCTTCACTTCACCACTGACATATGGCTTCCCATATTAGACTTCTGAACAGTGGAAGGGATAAGATACGGCAGCATTGGCAAGATAAACATGCAGCAGTGACAGTTTCAAACTATAATGGAACCAATTACATGATATTACCTGTTGAAAGCTTGCAAACTATACTTACTGTGGTACATATTTGATGCAATAAATACTGTGCTTAACTCATCATTTTGTTTGCTCAAACATGCACCACTGGGTAAAATTATTATTTACAAAGCAGACTTTTATATTTTTAATTGACATATATTATGTCAACCTTACCAAGAGCAGAAAATGGCTAAACAATACTGCAGGAAAAAGCAGAATCAACTTTATAAAGTGGTAGTGGGGATGATTTTTGGTCAAGTCAGTTTTCTTAGAAAGGACTGACAGGATATTTTTATTTTATGCCAAAGGACACTTATCAAAAATGTTTTAGTCATGCTGCCAGGACTGTGAATGACTATGTAATGGCATGTGCGAATCTCTATGTGCACATGTTTGTATACATATATATGTATATACATGTTCATATACATATATACATATATACATATACAGATAATGAGTTATGTAAAAATAAAATAACTCTGTAATGCTTGTGATTCTGTGGAACATTTACAGGCACATTAAAATTTTTCTGGATGAAACACCTTAAAAATATGAATAGCTATTTAAGCACCTCAAAAATCTAAAAACATCCCGAAACAAGAAGTAAACTCTTTCCTTTTGTGATGTGAATCTTTTATGCATGAATGTGAATTGCAGCATGCCTTCATTTAAAATATATTCAGTTATACAATAGAGTAATGCAGAATTCCCTCCCTTTAATCCCTCTCCCCAAACATAAACCCATTTACAAAAATAGTCACATATAATAGTAAACAACCTGTGAATTAAAAAAAAAAAGGTGATAAATTCACAGCACACATTTTCTAAAAATATGGCAGGTGTGGCAGTTAAAACATAAACAGCGGTGACAGTTACTATTATCAAGTGTCACGTGTTAAATTTACATAAAAATTTAACTTCCCTCCCCCTATCAATTGGTTCCCATAGTCCAAGTAGCCATTACTCTCTGCTCTTCAGCAGTGTCAGCTGGTTGTGAAAACAGAAACCTCCAGGTTCTATTTCTCTGATTTATTGATTCCCAGTTTGCTGAACAGAGGCCCCTGTCTTATAATAGGCACTGACCTTAAGTATACATTTGTAAAAACAGTCAGTTTGGCATCGACCTCCTGTGAGAGTCCCATTGACACAAATACATCACCATCACAGGCTGTAAACAATTGATCACAAAATGGATTATTCTTTGTTTATTTTTACTTTTTACTTTCCCTGATATCTTTTCCTTTGTCTTCCTTTTCTGATTTGTCTTTCTCAAATTTCTCTTTTTCTGGTTTGGTCACACTGTCATAGGAAGGTGGAGAGGTGGTGGAAGGTGTCACATCGGTTTTCTCTGGAGTTGAATTCTCGTTTAGTTTATCAATGAGGATATCTTCTTTGATAGGAGTTCCCTCGCCTTCTTTGCCTTTGTCTTTCTTATATATAGATGAAACCTTTTTAACTTTCTGCTTCAGGAGGTAACGTCTATAAGCTCTCTGGATAACAATAGCAGACACCTCCTCTTGTTTGCGTTTCAAAGTGGTTGTAATGGGCTCATAGGAGACTTTGGAGGGGTTTGATGCCATGAATCGCTCTTCCATCTGTATTCGCAGGGCATCCATCTCTCCACTCTCACCCAAAACCCGCTTTGTAAAAGCAAATAAGATGTCCAGGCAGTGGATCCGGTCTCCACTGACCATGGGCAGGTCCATGGCAATGAGCTGGACTTTGTTTGGTTTTGCTATGAGAAGAGGGGGATCTAGGGCATCTGCAAAATCAGAGAGCTTTGCAAACTCTATGAACTGAGTTGCATCAGGATCGAACTTCTCCCACACCTCGTAGAACATCTCAAAGTCATCCTCACTCAGGGGCTCTGCACTTTCTTCAGTGGCAACGCTGAAGTTCTCCAGGATGACAGCAATGTACATGTTCACCACCACTAGAAAGGAAATAATGATGTAACTGACAAAAAAGAAAATCCCAACTGATGGGTTCCCACAGTCACCCTTCACAGAGCTTCCGGGGTGATCTTTCTCAGGGTCACAGTCTGGAGGTCCACTATTAAGAATGGGAGCGAGAAGTCCATCCCAGCCTGCAGAGGTGGTAATTTGGAACAGGCAGATCATGCTGTTGCCAAAGGTCTCAAAGTTGAACATGTCATCAATTCCAACTTCCCTCTTGACATAGGCAAAGTTGGACATTCCAAAGATGGCGTAGATGAACATGACCAGGAAGAGCAGGAGGCCTATGTTAAATAAGGCAGGAAGAGACATCATCAAAGCAAAGAGCAGTGTGCGGATCCCCTTTGCTCCTTTGATCAGACGAAGGATTCGGCCAATCCTGGCCAGACGGATCACTCGGAACAGGGTAGGGGACACAAAATACTTCTCGATCAACTCGGCAAGAAACATTCCTGTAGAAAATCACAATCAACAAAAAAAAGTGTTAATAAGAGCAGTGAACAACAATGTATACTACAAATACTATCTAGTTTTACAAAATGTGGACATAAGAATTAGCTACCCACATATCAATACAAATAATCTGTAGTATTCACTTAATAAAATGAAACTCATACGTTTAGAATTATAACACTTAAATCTTTATGTTGAATGAAGAGATTAGTGGTTATTTTCTTCATTCAAAAAGCATCTATCAAAAGAGTAACTCAATCACTAAAGGTCTAAAAATGTCATGAAGTGTAAGGTAGCCCAACGCAGAAATGAAGTTATACTACCAAAATACTAGTATTATTCGCATAAGACCTAAATGATAAACAAGTGATTCTTTATTAAGAATATGACAGTTATTATCTTTCTGAGATAGTAGTGATTGTTTTTTTGGTAGCAAGCAGAACTATGTACAAGAAAAAAAAAATAAAAGGTTAGGGAGAGACACAGTTTGAACTGAATTCTTGCTCTTGGTTTCATGCCTGGACAAATGATGTTGCCAACTTCTTGTTAACATTTACTGAATTTATTCTTTATGCTATGTGCAGTGTTAATTACTTTTTTTACATTATTGCTTTAATCCTTGTATCAGTACTTTAAAGAAAGATTCCTTGCAAAAATAGGAATTAGGGAGCTGGCATAAAGTGCTCTGGGTCACAGAACTGATAACAAAAGGAAATACAGAAGCCCAGGTCAGGTGAATCTCAAATATCATCTCTTTTTTTAAAAAAAGCTTTAAAATTTTAAACTGATAAAAATTCAAGTATTTATGGGGTACCCTGTAACATCTCAATATATGTATAAATTGTGTAATATTTAAGCCAGACTAAACATCTATATCCTTAAAACAGCTTTTTGGTGAAAAAAATCAAAATCCTTTCTTCTAGCTTTTTAAAATATGCATATTAGTCATGCTACTGTGTAGTAGCACAGCAGATCTTCTTACTCCTAACTGTGACTTAGTCTCACTGACCAACTTCCTCCCTCCCTCTTCCATGCTTTCTCCACAGCTTCTGATAACAGGTATTCTACTCTCAAATTTTATAAAGTCAAATTTTTATATTCCTTACCTCTTAATGACTATATTACTACTTCATAGTACTGTTGTGAGGACCAAATGTAGCAACATATTATTACAATGTTCTATTCTTTTACAGGGTAGTATATAGCGATATAGTGATATAGGCACACCTCAGAATTATTGCAGGTTTGCTTCCAGATAACCACAATAAAGTAAATAAAGCAGTAAATGAGTAACATGAATTATTTGATTCCCCAGTGCATGCACAAGTTTATGTTTATACTATATCGTAGTTAGGTACACAGTAGCATTATGTCTAAAATCATACATGTACCTTAATTAAAAGTAATTTTTGCTAAAAACTGCTATCATCTGAGCTGTTGGGAAAATGGTGCCAATGGTCTTCTTGCTTGATGCAGGATAGCCACAAGCTTCCATTTGTAAAGAATGCATTCTTACCTACAATGGAGAGGATGACGACAACAAAATCAAAAATATTCCATCCAATGGTAAAATAGTAATAACGAAGGGAGATCAGTTTCAGCACACACTCTCCAGTGAACAGAACAATAAACACCAGGTTAATCCAGTACAGAATGTTTGTCATCTCTTGACTTTGATCATCTGTTTCCACCATCATGGTGACCATGTTGAGGCAGATGAGGATCATGATGCTGATATCAAAGACTTGTTTGGTTACAAAATCGAAGACCATTCCTTGGAATTTGTTCTGAAACAAGTAATGTGGAAAAGTTTACTTAGAAACTTAAGAAATTCTAATCCAATTTATCTCATTTTAATATAGCAATTTGAAAATATGACTTTATAAGAACATACCATATTTATTTTATACCTGGTAGATAATGTTGTGTATTCGAATATCCAACTATTTTCAAATATATTGGTATACTATACATGATATAGATTTTATAAAGAATCACCTACTATGTTCTTGTTCTCTTAAGCATCACCGTGTAAATGATGGTCAGTCAGTAAATATTTTATCATAAATATTTTTATTCCATGCAATAGACAGTAGGTATTAAAATTACCTTTAAATGTCTAATAAACAAATACTTCTGTAGGAATTCCTCTTTTTTTGTAGTTTCTGCCACAGCATGTAAAATTTCACTTTACAGTCTATTACATTTTAAATTTATAACTAAGAAAAAGAATATTAGTAAAAAAAATGAATTTGCATCAAATTCTGTATTTGTGTCATGTATTGTGTCAAGGTTAATTTCTTAGTTTTGACAACTTATCTATTGTTGGTAAGAGGTCTTCCCTTCACACTGGGAAATCTGAAAAAATTACATAAGTGACTTGTAAGAAAGAAATTATCTTTAAAATCATTGTATTTCACAATTCAGATAGTCAACCTTTGCTCTGGTCAATTTGGACTTCATCTTCAAGTGCTCATTGGCCTTACATCTTGTTTATGAAATTAAGTCTTCAACTTGTAAACTAGGCATGATCTCTGGGTTCTATTTTGTTCCATTTGCCTGTATCTGTTTAGTATTTCAGGCACTGTGGGCCATGACTGAACTTTTTGGTCTGTCTTTCTCTACTTTCCTGACTAGAACTAAGGATGCTCTCTTATGGATAGCTTGCTTTTCCCGATCCTGACACTTTCTTTGGTCTGAATGCTTCATACTAGTGCTCTGCTCTGTGTTGCAGAACTTCCATTCTTTCCAATTGAAATTCTTGGACATTAAACAGCACTTGTTGTATTTTATTTTGTTCTCTTTGCTGAACACATATTTGGCCTATTGGACTGATTTCTATTGCTGTAGGGGAGTCTATCCTTCCAGAGTGTCCTTCCACCTAATGTGTCTAATTCCATTTCCAATGGTCACTTATTTCTTTTTTAATGTAGTTTCATTTTGCAAGTTTTGCATCTTCCTTTTATGCCACTCTTAGTAAAATATGCAGAGTCTGTCGTACCATTTTACTTCGTTTATCTGTACCCTGTCTAAAATAAATCCCATTCTTTCTCTGTCTGGTGAATTATAAATGCAATTTCGTGTTTTAAGCACTTCGTGTTCTCAGAAAACTTTGTTCTTTATTGGTCATAAAATTTAGGAAATTGTATTGTAAAGGGTTTGTCCTTAAATATTTAATTTTAGTTTTTTCTCTCTTCTACATGTTTGGAAGTTCCTCAAGATTCCAATCCTGAGTCACTATTTGCCACCTCTACTTTAAATCCTAGAATGTAGAATATGCTGCAAAAATCTGCATAAGTGCATAAGCTTGAAGGCCTTGCTTAACAAAGAATATATTCTCTAACTTCATTTTGTCCCTGAACAATAATTAGCAATTCTTTGCCCACATTTGCAGCCATGATAATTCCAAACTTCTCAGACACTTATTCATTTCTTCTCTTGAAAATATCAAAGTCAATCAGTGTCATGTAACTACTGTACTTGCTTATCCATTTCACATTATCTTGATTTCATATTCTTTTCATGTGTTATTCAAAATTCATTATAGAACTTAGTCCCCCTTTCTCTCTAAATCTAACATAGATGATTATCTTCTTGAGCTCTGTCTTGTGCAATTTTATTCCATATGTAACCTCTCTTTTTTAATACCTTTTTGTCCAGAACTCCCTTTACTCTACTTCCAACCTAATCTCTCAATCTTAAGAGACCCTTGTTTCTATCATTTCTCTCTCCATCCCTCCTGCTTTTGTTTGCCAATTTCTGCAAACTAACACCTCCAAATTTCTCAGTACTCATGTTCTCTATATCCTGTATCACATTGAGGTAGGGCAGAAAAAATTACCATAGGTAGTAAGAAGACAAGGAAAATTATAATTTAAAAATTGTACTTTTAAGAAAAACTGCAGTTGCAGTACACAAAAGTTACTTAAGTTTACAATGCCTTTTTCCTTTCCAGCAAACTCACTCAAAAAACATCCTTAAAGATCTTAAAAGTCAATTAGCTTGCAAACTGGGCCTAGGCCTTTCATCTGTAAAAATTGTTCTTCCTCCTTTTGACCTTTATCCTGGAAAAAGCAGCACTGTTAAGTGTATGGCATGTTTCAACTCTGAACATGTTCAAATGGTTTACATGATAGCACAGCCCACTAAGTGGGTAACCTAACACTAAGAATATATATCCCAGATAACACATCTTGAGGACATCCTCATGATCACATAAAAATCCCCAGTCTCAAGCTATAATGTCCCTCACTCTCAAGGGCCCAGCCCTCTATCCTCTGAGTGTGTGCTTCTTTCTGCCTAATAAACCTCTTTACACCTCTGATTAATGCATCTTGAAAACTCATTTTCTGTGACTGAAGTCTGCCATCCAACAATCTATCCTGTGGGTAGGGTGAGATATCCTCTTTTAGGAACCTCCTTTGACCATGTGTAGTGACACTTTTTGTCAAGTTAGGCAAGAAATAAACTGAAGAAATGACTTTGATAAGTTCAGCTGAGTGCTTTTTTTTCAACTCTGCCCTCTTGGGCTTCTCTCTCTCTCTCTCTCTCTCTCTCTCTCTCTCTCTCTCTCTCTCTCTTCCTCTCTCATCTGTCTTCCCCTTTTCTTCCCCTAGTCTCTCCTCTCTCCTTCTGTCTGCATACCTCTGCAGCTTTGGCTTCTCTTTTCAGTGGTCAGAGGTGCCTAAGTCCTGAGAACATGAGTACCTACATACAGAAGCACCAAAGAGGCAAGGCACTTGCTTCCTCTAGCCATAAATGGAAAGTGGTGCTGGGAAATACATCCCAGGATATCCAAAAGCCCAATCAGGAAACCTCAGATCAACATATCACATTTCTTGATCTCTCCTGCCACTCCCAGCCCAGAGGAAAAGGTCTTTGGGCCTCCATCCATCCCACTGCTCCCGGCCCAGAGGTAGGGGTTTCTGAACCACCATCCCACAGCTCCTGGCCCAGAGAAAGGGCTTCTTGGCCAACATCCCTCCTGCCACTCCCAGCCCAGAGGAAAGGGCCTTTAGGCTGCCTTCCTTGCCTCCACTCCCGGCCCAGAGGAAGGGGTTTCTGAGCCGCTGTCCCACCTCTTCCAGCTCAGAGATGGTGAGCCACACGGGCACCAACAGCACTGTGCACCCCCCCACCCTGGGTTGAAATGAGAAGACAGGTAAATAAGTCTCCAAACCAGACTTCCAGATCAACTACAGTAACCCCAAAGGGAAATGAGATGGAACACTCTCATACTCAACCACCTAGACCCACTGAACTGGCAATAAAAGAGGATCTGGAAAAAATGAAATCAGAAATAATTTCTCAGATAACAGCAGAGAT
>NW_004624732.1:54430-146139 GCF_000247695.1 Heterocephalus glaber
ATTTATTTCAAAAAAGTTTTTTTGTAATGTGCTTTCTATATCCTTTTAAATTCTGTAAAATCTGTGGTAATGTCTCCTAGATCTTGATATGGTAATTTAAAAAATGTATAATTGATATTGTGTAATAGGAAGAAAAGGTCTAAAGGAGCAGAGGAAGTGGAAAGAGTAGAGGAAAGGAATGAAGGGAAAAGAAAAACTATGAGAAAAGGAAAACAATGGAAACAAAATCTTTGCAAATATGGAAGGGTGGAGGGGGTGAAGGGAGGGCAGGGGAAGGGGAAACAATTAAGAACCAAGATACTCACGTAATGGTACAAGATCCCAATGATGAATGTAACTGTATTTTATACCTAAAATGTATCAATAAACTTAATGAGGAAAAAAAAAAGAATAAAGGTCTCTAATTTTTAAAATTGGAGACCTACTCCAATCAGTAGATGATCTTCTTATCTGCAGCCCTACAGAATTGGACTCTGATGAGGATGCTATTAGAGTTTTGAATTTCTTAAGGGCTATAACATACTATGTGTCTCCACAAAAGGTTCAGATCTCTCAACAAAAAGTTAAATCATTAGGCCTATCTCAACCCTAAGGGAACAAACTCTCACCCATAAAAGAAAGGGGGCCTTCTTAAAACTAGGGCCCCCACAAACTAAAAGGCAACTCAGGGCCTGCCTAGGGAGTGGCTGGATTTTGCAGAGTTTGGATCCCCACTTTTGGACTCACAGCTAAGACTCTATGAGGCCATGCAAAGGCCTGAGTATGACCCTCTAGATTGGACTGTAAGATAAGAGGCTTTTCAAAAGCTAAAGAATTTGTCACTATCTGCTTTAGTTTTAGGAATTCCTGACTTTATAAGCCATTTACCTTGTATATAACTGAAAGACAGGATGTAGCATTGGAAGTCCTTACCCAGAAGCTGGGAAACATTGCTCAACCTTTGGCTTATTTTTCTAAACAATTTTATTCTGTGTCATGCAAGTAGCATAGATACCTATGGGCTGTGACTACTATAGTTCCTGGTAGACAAAGCCACTGAATTAACTTTAGGATACTCCTCGAGCTTGAAACCCACCATCAGCTTCAGTGCATTTTTAAAATTAAAGGACACCAGTGGCTAACTGAAGTTTAGTTGTGTAAAATATCAAGCCCACCTTCTAGGATCTCCAAGGATTATTCGCAAGGTCTTCTGAACTCTAAATCTGACAACCATGTTCCTTACTCCAGCCTTTAGCTAATCCTGTTGCAACATGGTTCCCTGGTGGAAAGAGTTTCACTATGCATTTGTTAGACTCCAAGAAGTGATTGAGGCAAAGTCACTTCCTTCAAATATCTCAGCACAAAAAGCTGAAATCATTAGTTACCCTTATCTGAGCCTTATAATTGGGGAAAAACAAAGGAGTCAACACCTATACTGACTTTAGATATGCTATCTTAGTCCTTCAGGTTACAGCTGTCATATGGAGAGAAAATGACTCTTATTAGAAAAAATTCCCCAATTAAACATGGGCCTGAAAGTCTTTCCTTCCTAGAAGCAGTAAGGTTACCTGCCCAGGTAGCAGTAATACACCACACCATGTATCTAAAGAACAATGCTCTCATAACCCAGGAATATGCTTTGACAAAGTACCAAAGAAGCATCACTGCATGTCTTAGAGATGGTTCTGATACTCCTGACCCCAAACCTAAATGGAAGCCCTTCCTATTCAGAAAATAAAAAGAAATGTCAGGAGGGATATAAACCAGCAAAAAAAGGCTGGTGGATTAAAGAGAAAAATTATAAAGTATTATTACTCCATCATAAAGCATTATTTTTCTATGAATAGAAAATTATTAAAGAAGTCCAAGATAGTTGCTATTTAGGAATAGACTATTTAGGTCCATCATGTCTTTTGGGAAAAAAGCCTCCTACTTGAGTGATCACAAAGGCTTGCCCTTTTGCCTCTGCAACAATCCAGGAGAAAAGCTAAGATTCCACCTTTATTTAGCCTAGTACAAAGGCATTGTAATTTCCCTGGAGAAGACTGGCAACTGTACTAGACCCATATACTTTCATGCCAGTTATAAATACCTCTTAGTTTTTGCTGACACCTTCCCACCCAGACTGAAAATGCCCAGGAAGTCACTGAAGCTCAGTTGGAAGAAATTATTTCTAGATCTGGACTGTCCTGACCACTTTAGAGTGACAATGAAGCTTCTTTTATTTCCAAGGTGACACAGTAGGTGTCACAAGGTAATAATAATTTATTATCTTCACATCTTTTAGCACTGTTAAGCATCAGCAAAAGCTGAAAGGGCGAAATTACATATTAAAACCACCTTGGAAAAATTATTCCAGAAAAACCTCAAGCTGTGGCTAGACTGCTACAGGTGTGTACTGTTTTACTAAGCGACAAAATTGCCCCGAAAGCTTCTTTCCACCTAAGTCTACACAAAATGTTCTGTAGAAGCGATATATGCACACTCATGTTTATAGTGGCACAGTTTGTAATAGCTGAAACTTGGAAACAGCCCAATTGCCCATTAATTGTGGACTGGATAAAGAAAATGTGTTTTTTGGTTTTGAGGGTTTTTTTTATAAAATGGAGTATTACTCGGCCATAAAGAATGAGAAACTAGAGACATTTATAGCTAAATGTAGGAACATGGAGGCCATAACTCTTAATTGAAATAAACAGGACACACATGTAAATACTGAATAGTTTCTCTGGTGTGAAAAACTAAAAGTGTAAATAAGGATCCAAATGTATAATTGATAATGTGAAATAGAAAGAATAGGTCTAAAGGAGTAGCAGAAGTGGGAGAGATAGGGGAAAGGAAAGAAATGAAAAGAAAAATATGAGAAAAGGAAAAATGGAAAGAAAGTCTTTATTAATAGGGAATGGTGGAGGGGGTGATGGGAGAGCAGGGGAATGGAGAAAAAATAAGAACCAAGATACATCATGTAAAGGTACAAGATCCCAATGATGAATGTAGCTGTATTGTATACCTAAAATGTACCAATAAGCTTAATGGGGAAAAAATGTTCTGTGGAAGACCATCTCTGACCTCAGATACAATCACTGCTCTCGAAATACAGGAAAAGATTAAATATATATCTAATCTAGGTCAGGCTTTGTTAAAATATGATAATAAAGTCTGTCCAAAGCCAGATTCTTCAACTCACATCCCTAAAATTCAACTGATTGTGTGATATGTAAAGTTAGTCAAAAGGAGTCACTTTTAGATCAACTCCTCCCTCCCTAACTGAAAGGGCCCCTAGGAAGTTCTTCTAAGCACCCCTAGACCTGCCAGGTTACAAGGACATGCATTGTGGATTCACTTATTAAGAATTAAATCTGTTTCTCTTGAGAATTTACAGGATTAAGAAATTAAGACACGGATACCTGTGATCAATATTTTTGTGAGCCTTTGGAAGATTTGCAAATACTGTTTTTTTTTAAAAAAGTTTCATTCAGGATAAACTGACAAAGTTTATTCTGCTACCTGTTTACCATTAAATTATTGTCTCCTCATCTTAAATATATCTCTCCCAACTCTACTAGGTCTGCTCAAATCAAAATCTGTCAATTAATTTGTCTCAATTCTTATACCATTCTCCAATGGAAAAAACACTTTTCATGACTAGGCCACAAAATATACCAAGGACATTAATAAAGGTACATGCTGGATTTGTAGAATGTTGCCCTCTTCTAGCACATCTGGGTAGCCCTGGTGGGTATCCCTTCTACAGGGAAATGACTGGATAAAGCTTCAAAGTTTTAAAAAAGTATTGCTGTAGTTTTGAAGGATTCTACCAGATCTATTGTTTCTCAATGGCCAATAAATAAAACTTTTCATCAAGAGAACTATAAGAACAAAACCTTTCTCTTGCCAAAACTAATACTTAGATGTGGCAATATGCACAATATGGCTTGATCTATCTCAGGCTCCTAAAACTCCTATGATAAAAGATAAAAACCAATTTTGTGTATAGATATTTTCAAATTTGGGGTGAATATATCTGGCTGATATCTACTATAGTGTAACTCAGCTAGCTAGCTAGCTCCCTTTGCTGGAAACAAACAAATAAACAAAGAAGCCCCATATTTATGGTAAATGGATCAGTGACAACCAGAATATGAGATGAATTCTTACAGCTTTAACCACACCACTATGTTAAGATACACTGATTTTTTGACTACTGATTTAAATGTAAGAGGGGATAAAGTGGCCCAACCCAAATAGTGGCAAATGACTCTGTGGCACAAACTTATAGCCATAGTTGGATCCAGGGTAGACAGGAAGATAGATAATAGAATATCCATGGGGAAAGGGTGCTGGATTAAAGTCATAGATCAACCAGCTAATTTCCCAATCTTATATAACTGATGTACCAGGTGTGGTTTTTTGGTACTGGGGATCGAACTCAGGTCCTTGTGCTTGCGAGGCAGGCGGTGGAACCACTGAGCTAAATCCTCATCCCTGGGGTTTTTTTTTTTCACTTTTATTATCATTAGCCTTCACCTTCATTCCCTAAACAGGACTTGAAGACATCATGTGGCACAGTGGATCTTTTATTAAATTTACAAAAAGGCTCCACATGACACTTTCTAGGGTATTTCATTACTAAATTCTAAAGTTAAAATGAGAAGAAAAGCTTTTTTACAAAACTGAATATCCCTAGACAGGTTAACTACTGCACAAAGTAGAACCTATGTCACTATCAAAGCAAAATGTTGTGTACTTATTCCTGGAGACTCTACAAATGTGTTCTCTACATTAAAAACCTACACTCATAAGATAATGCAATGTCAGACTTGGCTTTAAGTTTCAATGCCTTGCTAATGTCATGGTTCTTCGGAACAAACTGGTGAGAGAAAACTCTTATTTTTAAAGTTATGGTACTATGCATAGAAGACAGCACATTAATATACCCAGCTCCAGATATAATGTGTGAGGGCCTCTCCCTCTATTCTCTCTTCATGTGTACTTATTGCTGCCTAATAAACCTCTTTACATTTCTCATTGATGCCTTTTGAAAAATCTTTTTCTATGATGAAAGTGAATGTACAAACTACCCCACAAGTGGGATGAGTTCAAGTCCCCAACTCCTTTTTGGGAAACTCTTTGGACGTCATTCGGTGACAACTCCACTGTTCATCCAACTATAAAGGGCAAAAACTCATCTTGTTATTTAATCTTGTTAATCTTGTTATTTAATCTTTTCTATCCATATTTAATTATTAGAAAAACCTTTGAATTTCACTTTGGTGGTAGCTTATAGAGTCATGTATTTTCATTCATCTCTATTTCTCATTTTTTCACTATAGTTCAGACTATCATCTTTGTAGTCATTTCAAAACATGTCTACACTGGTACAGTGACCATCACAAAACCAAACTAAGTGGCTCCTCTTTGATGGATTCCCATGGCTCTTAGGATAACAACTCTGGTAAAGGCTGGAATATCCTAACTTCTTTGTTCTCAACATATCCCAAGTGAAACTCCAGTCTCTGCACCCCAGTCTCACTGGGCATTCACAAATGCACTTCTCTCTTACAGGCTCCTCATATCCATGTTACTATTGGTATTTTCCCATCCCCCTTGCATCCTCAGCTAAATAAAACTTCCATAACTTCCCTAATTAATCAGCTCACTCCATTTATCAGCATTGATAGCTGAACATATCTTCTTCCTGGATATATTTCTATTTGTTGATGGGACTAATTGATTGCTATCTATTCGGTTAACTAGACTCTACATTGCTCAATATTTAATCTCAAACACCTAGGATACTGTTAGTAAATGGGTGGACAGATGGATTTTGTCAGATTACTTTCTGATTTCCCAAATTTTTACCAATATTTTAGACAAGTCAACTGATCATTTCCTATGCATCTCTATACTACCCTGGTAAATTTATGTGTCATTTGATGTAAATTGTTTTTGTAATTTCATGTATACATAATGTATCTATCATATATGTATGATTGATGAATAAAGGAGTATATAGATAGCTATAGAGATACAGATAAATACAGATATGCCTAAGCAATCTCATTCCCTTACTGATTTACTTAGTGAAGTGCTAAGAACTTCACGTTTAGGTCATTTACTTTTTCTCTATTATAAATATTCTTTTAAAATGGATCTGTGCTTCAGAGATCAACTGAATCCTTTTCTGACAACTCTAAAATTCTCATCTCTGCCTGGACATTTCACGGGAAAAAAATCTGTATTTCCAAATGCTTTTACAAGGCTCCAATTTATATTAGTAGAACACATCATTTTATAAAACATCAATTGTTTTAAGTTCCCTGTTATGTACGTATCTTTCCTATTTTCCTATATTCCATGGCTGCTTCATCTCATTGAGTCTCCTTGATCAATTCCACTCTTGTGTTTCAGGTCTGTGGACTGAGATTAAAGATATATCTTCTTGTACATACATATCAGTCTTATTTTGTATGACCCATTATTATCTCTTCTCTAGGTTCATCTCTAAGTTAAATTTTCTAACATCTTTTTCTTCACATTACTATGCTGTGCTCTTAACTATATTGAATTCACTTTGCTAAAGACCAATTTCTTTAGACTCGTGGTAATTTAGACTTACTTAACTCAGAAAGTCTTGTAGCTACCACTCACTACTTCAAAGGCATCACTAGTCTCTCCCAAAACGTTTATTTGCAGGGCTTTGTCCTCTACTTTTCACTCATTTAAATTGTACTATTTCCTCAAAGACTAGGTTCAAATTGTTCATTCTATATATCTTCTCCAATGTAGCTATATACTTTCTTTGAGACACTGGAAGATTTACAGACTGATCATTTGATTATGGCTAGTTTTTTACCATCCCCAATGGAGTCAATATCCTTGGGGAATACTAGATTGCCCTAACTCATGTGTGCCTCAGGGAAGGAGTTCTCAGACTTAATGTCGAAAATTTCATGGATTCTCTGTGAACAAATCTGTATGGCAGCCAAAGAGAAGCAGCAGTCACTGGCAAATAAACAATTGAAAGAGCCATAAAATGTCATAAAAAGCATAATATTATCCTATTTCAGGGGAGGTTAGTAGGAGAAAATATGATGATTGGCTATCGTTTTGACAGAAAAAAACCCTTGTGAATCTATTTCATTAATTATTCCATTCAATTTGGAGAGTTGGACAAAAAGTGGGGGTTATCTGAGATGTACTAATTATGCCAATCAATTCTCACTGCAGTCAGAGAACTTTCGCTATTTCCTATATATATATTTACATTATATGAATTCTCTTAATGACATTAATTCTGTGTGATACAACTGGATTTTAAGGCAAACTTTTTATCTGCATGATTTATATGCTTATATATGAAATATATTGAATATTTACACATATTATGTATATATATAATACAAAATTCATGCTACTTAAGCTAACTGGACACATTAGTAAGTTAAAACTATTGTGTTGCAAATTCACAAAAATACAACTTTCTAGTAATTTTGATTGTGAAAGTGATAGATAACATAGGTTTGACCGACAATGACAATGTACTATTCTTACAGCAGGTCGAGGTATGGGCTTTTGTGGCTTCTTTGAACCCAATTTTTTCATTGCATTGTAATATTTCTTCTGTTCTTCTGTCATAAAAATGTCTTGACCTCCAAAGTAAACAAACAAAAGCAAAACTTGTTAAAATCATATTCTTTGTTAGCTATAAAGTCAATCTTAATAATCATTTGAAAATTGGTTACCATACTCTATGCTAATGTTCCTAATATCTATATTACTAAAGATGCATATATTCAATAGATAAACTATTCCATAGTACACATAGTAATGTAAATCATGTCATATTAGGCATAGTTACATACTAGAAATACAAAAAGTTCTACTTGAATTATCAATTACCCAAAAACTTACAGCTTATTAAATCTTAAAATAATTCCTAAATTTTATATATTTTGGTGGTTGTATTTTGGAGTCTAAATGAAATAGTGTGGCATATTCAGGTCACATATCAGACTTAGAGCAAAGATAAAGTTTTAATATACTTATCTTCTTTTTCTGTTGGTTGAAGTTATCTATGATGACACCAATAAAAAGATTCAAAGTAAAGAAAGAACCAAAAATAATAAAGATAACAAAATAAAGATACATGTACAGATTGTCTTCATACTTGGGTTGCAATTCTACCTACAAAATATGAAGAATAATAACCATTAGTTTTAATATTGGTTTCATAAAAAACACATCAGTGAATTATCAATTCTCTAAGAATATCTCAATCACTGGAATGAAATGAAATCAAATATTAAATATATTTTATGAACTTTCAAATACAACATTCTTGTTGAAGAATCTTGAGAGACTATTCACAGACTTGAGATAGTAAAGCAATTCATGCAAAATTCTGAGTAGTTATAAATAATTTCACCAAATCAATGCCCACACTATGAATATATTTTTCCCTTAGTAAGTGAAGATTCTAAAACATAGTGCAAATTGAGGATTCCCTTTTCCCCCAGTACAGAAGTTCTAGTCAAATATTATATTTTAAAATCATTAATATTTACTTTGTCTGCTTATTTTCTTTATCTGTGAAATGGAAATAAAACAACCTAAACCTTGTAGGTTAGTTGTCCAAGTTAAATATGTTAATGCACAGAAAGTGCTTCAGCAGATGATACCTGACAGTAATTGGTAAGTTTGAATTTGACACTTAATACACATTTCATTAATAGGCTAAAATCATTGTATGTGTGCACATAAGTATACTGGAAGAATCTTTGCTTCCTGAGAATGAGTCCATTGATTCAACCTATTCAGTAGGTACTATTTCTTTAACAGTGGTACCCTCTTGTCCAGACACTTTTGTTGGGAAAACAGGGAATACTTAGTTTGAACTTTATAATTTATAGTTCAGATCTCATAGAATTCTATTTTAATCAACTCAGTTCAACAGTCACTGATGATAATGAATTCAGGTTATGAAATAGTGTATCATGAAATAAACTTAGAAGATCATTACTGACATATTTTTCTAATGAAATAGAGTAAAAGAAAAAACTAAAAATTCTTTGATGACTTTGATTTTATCTTTGTGTATGCATGCATAATAACATACAATGCTATTTTTAAACTTTAAAAAAACTACACATATAGAAAAATACATAATATCTAAATATGAATGTAACCTATAATACATATATATACATATATATTTTTTTGGTACCAGGGATTGAACTCAGGACCTGGTGCTTGTGAGGCAGGTCCAGCACCACTAAATCCATGGCCCAACCTATAATATATTCTTAATTTTAATGGACAATTTGACTTCATCTTTTGTAATGTGCTTGAATATTGAGGAATTATGTAGCATACTAACTTATTAAGGAAGAAACTGAAGGTAAGTTATATGTCATATAGGCTATTGATAAGGTAGGTGGAGAGAAATTTGAAGATTAGTCAATACTAATAATCAATTTGAATGATTAGTCAATACCAATAATACTTCTAATACTAGAAATCTAGTATTAGAAAGTCATTTTGATCCATCATTTGTGGTCAGAATTCAAAAATCTGTGAAACCTCTTTGTTTCAATGGAGCTATTATCACTTACATAAAGTTATTGTTTAAGGTTAAATAAGAATGTAAGGAAGCCCTTTGCATAGTGAGCATTAATAAGAAATAAATTGATATTATAATTCAATAAAGCTAATAACGGAGATTCCCGATAAAATGTAGGTGTTTAGTGCCCTCTATCTTCTCTCTCTGATTAAAAAAATAAGAAATATTTCATTCAGAAATCTAATTGTTGACACTAGGGAAATATGGTTTTGAGCTTAACTGCTTATGTGATTTTTCTTTCATTAAAAAATGAGAAATCAATAGAAATTATATAAAATACTCCAAAAATTCTAATGTGTATAAGGTACATTATGAAATTCCTCCCTTCTATCACACAGTCACACCTCCAAGAATGAAACAATTAAGTTCCTTTTTTGGTTTGTTTTGTTTCTTTTTTTTTTCTTATTTACCATTAGTCATATCCTTTCTATTACAAGAAAGATCAAAGGCTAGAGGAAAATCTATGACATATGCAGAAAATTCCCTATGAGAGATTTCTAATACCCAAAGACCCAGGACTATCAGAGTAAAAATACAATGTCTTATTTTACAAATATATACAATAAACTTTTAAGTGAGAATTGCCATGCTCAGTGCTAAAAAAGATACCTTAAAAATTTCATGAGGAGGGCTAGGGATATAGCTCAGTGTGAGAACCTTTGCCTAGCATATGTGTGGTCCTGGCCTTGATACCCAGAACCACAGTGAACAGAGAAAATATTCTAATAAAATGTCGAAAGAAGCAACATAAGATGAAATATTGTCATCATAGAGACATGATCTTTTACTGACAACACCACTAAATTACAATAATTTGAAAATATTCACTTGATCAAATTTTTAAAATTCCCTTCTAAATAGACTTACATTTCGCGAGTCAACAGCTGCATACATGATGTCCATCCATCCCTTAAATGTGGCCTGTAAAAAAGTCATTTAATTTAATTTTCTTCTTGCTTGGCTATCTAACACACATTAAAAGACAACAAACTTTGCATAGACATTTTATTTCTTGCATGGTGCAGACAAGACAGCTCAGCAACCATTGAGGAAGCCTCTAGGCAGATGGGGGTAAGGAAGTTAGCAGGCAGTAAGGAAGAAGTATCTCATTTTATTTAGTTGTCTTTTTTTTCATTTAATTGCATTTATATACATAGCACTCCTAAAATTATATGCATTTTTATTTTAATTGCTTTTTAAATTTTTTATTTAATTTTAGTTTGACATGAAACTACATGTTGTACAATGCAAAGTTATGAAATATGTATAAATTATGGAATGGCTAGTTCATGCTAAGTAATGTATACATTACCTCACATATGATTTCTTTGTGTTGAGAACTGTTAAAATCTACTCTCATTGACTTTCAATTATGAAATATATTTTTATTATCGCTAATCATCACGCTGTATAACAGATCTTTAGAATTTATTCCTCCCATCTAGCTGCCTTTTAATCAATATTGTTCCTCTTCCCTACCCGAAGCCTGGTAGCCACTACTCTTTGCTTCTGAGTTCAATTTTTAAAAATTTCACAAAACAAATGAGATCATGTGGTATTTCTCTTGCTATGACTAGTTTCTTTCACTTAACATAATGTCCAGAAAGTTCATCCATGTGGTTTCAAGTGATAAGATTTGTTCCTTTTTAGGTTGAATATTAAATATCTATTGTGGTGCGTGTGCGTGTGTGTGTGTGTAGTACGTCCATCCACTGATAGACACTTATACTGGTTCTATAGTTGGCTATTGTGAATAACGTTGCAACAGAAATCAATATATTTTTATATGCAATGTGAAATCACTATGGGAAAAAGATAGGAGAGCAGGTAACTTTTCCATATACTGATTTGACATTTCATTTGGACATATGCCCAGTAAAGGGATTACTGGATCATATTGCTGGATCCTTTTAAATTTTTTTGAGGGATTTCCAGTGTTTTCCATAATGGCTGTACTAATTTACATTCACACTAACAGTCTACAAGGGTTCTTTTTTTCTACCTTGTTGTCAACATTTGTTATCATTTTTTTTGATAGCAGTCATTTGAAGAGGAGTGAGGTGATATCTAATTGTGGGGAAGAATGTTAGACTTATGTTAATTACATATCACAAGAGAATAAAGAAATGGTTACTTACCACTTGAAGCAGAGAAAGATATCCCAGTCCCACATTATCAAAGTTTACTTTCACGTTTTTCCACCTGGCAGTTTGATTGCTTTCTATGAGGGCTTTACATTCACTGTAGTTGTTGACCACGCTTACATCAAACATCTCTCCAGTGGTATAGTTAATACAATGGTAAAACTTGCCAGCAAAGAGATTCACTCCCATGATACTAAAGATTAGCCAAAATATCAGACAGACGAGAAGTACATTCATTATGGAAGGAATGGCTCCTAGAAGAGCATTTACCACAACCTAACATAGGATAAGAAGGAAAACATAAATGAACAGCCAACAATAAATAATTCTTTATTTTTAAACATTGTAAAAAGAATAACAGTCAAATTATAGAAAATATATCTGTTCTCAAATTTGAATATTAGGTAGAAATATCTGATGGCTACAACTAACTAAAATTTTGAAATTATAATTTAGAAGGATATAAACTGAATTTTATATAGCAGATTTTTTCCTCAAGAGGTAAGTTACACAAGTAGCAAATTTTTATTAATGAACAGAGCTAATTAAAGTGCAAAACTGAAACTACATGAGAAAGAGGGAAGAAGTGAAAAGGGATTTAAAGAAAAAAGAATTGAAAAAATGAAAATGAGCTTTTGTAAGTGGAGAAGGGAAGAAGGGTTTGGGGGAGGGGAAGGGGGGCAAAAAAGAGAATTAAGATGTGTTATGTACATGTACAAATCCCCATGATGAATGTGATCATCATGTACTGAAAACATGGGCTAACAAAATATTTTTTAAAAGTACATGAGTATATAAAAGGTCATTATGTGAATAACACAACTTTGAAGAATGCAAACTATAAAATTTACTGTTCAAAAGTTGAGAGTAAAAGAGAACACCTAGGTAACAAATTCTACACAGAAACTAAAAGTATTGTTACCAGAAGTGTAATACTCTTTGCTTATTAGAACTACTACTGCAAAAAATTGATTTCAAATTGGTAATGTGAAAAGAAATTAAATGATAACAGTTCCTTTCTACATAACCATGTATACACACACACATACACACACATTTCTGCATACAACATTGATCTCTGGTTGTTTTTGTAGCATTCAGATGAAGTCCAAATGTTTTCAAATAGCACAAAAAACATCATTTTCTAAAATTGGCTTCTGAACAGCTAAAAGGATTGGGACAGAGCACCATCATTTTCTAGGTGATGTGGTCCTAAGCTCTGTGCCTCGGGGAATGACACACGTCAGTACAGATTCCTCCCTGTTCCTTTGTACCACCTTTCTGAGTATCAGCTTTCCACATCTGACCTTCTTTTTAGATAGCCTATGTTTGAAAACTAAAAGGCCAGATTCAGACTTTAAAAGGCTTAAAATACATCATACAGAGCAATGAAGAAATGATGAGTAATGATTTGGTAGTCTTAAACTACAGCAAGTAGATTTTCCTGCACACTTATAAATGGAATGAAGAGAAATAATCTTGATTCAGACCAGCAGCTGACACAACATAAGAGATTTCCCACAGATCTGGCAGGATGTAGAAAGTGGTTTTGTTATAGGGATGGCAGTGTTGGTTCAGCATTGGAAGATCCACCCCCAAAAGTCATCATTTAAACAGAGGAAAGGAAAAAGCCATATGATCCTGTCACTAGTTGGAGAAAAAGTATTGGACTAAATTCTATAGCTGTTCATGGTAAAAGCTATCAGGAGCCTAGAAGTAGAACAGAAACTTCTCAACAGATTAAAGACATGTACTCCATACTTCCAGCGAGAATGCCTTATATAAACGGAGAAGATACAATGCTTTCTCTGAACCAACACTGCCATCCCTATAACAAAACCACTTTCTACATACTTCCAGATCTGACTTCCAATAGTTTGTTTTGTTAAACAAATTTCTATCTATGTTCATACTTTTTTCTTCTATTATCTTTATCCAGTTTTAGGATTAGCACAATGTTGTGTTCCTAAAATGAGGGGAGAAGTGTTCCTTCTTTTTTCTGCTTTAATTGTTTGATATAATTTATCAGTTAAAATGTTTATGAGCCTGCTGTTGTCATATAGGTAGGTTTTCAAGCTAGGAATATACTTTCTTTAATAGGTGCTATTCAAATTTTATATTTCCTCCAGAGTTAGTTTCATTAATTTGTCTTCCAAGGTACTTCTTAGAAGTTGTCAAATTTATTTCAAAAAAGTTTTTTGTAATATGCTTTCTATATCCTGTGAAATTCTGTAAAATCTGTGGTAATGTATCCTAGATCTTAATATTGTAATTTAAAAAATATATAATGGATATTGTGTAACAGGAAGAAAAGGTCTAAAAGAGCAGGGGAATTGTGAGGGGTAGGGGAAGGGAAAAAAGGGAAAGGAAAAAATATGAGAAGAGGATAAAAAATGGAAACAAGGTCTTTGCAAATAGGGAAGGGTGGAGGGGGTGAAGGGAGGGCAAGGGAAGGGGAAAAAAGGTAAGAACCAAGATAGTCATGTAAATGTACAAGATCCCAATGATGAATGTAACTGTATTTTATACCTAAAATGTACCAATAAAGTTAATGGGAAAAAAAGAAAAAGAGATTTCCTACAAAGTAAAAATCTAGGCTGTTAGAAGTGATCAAGGACTGAGTTCTGCATCTGATCAGTACTAATGATTTGATTGGTTATGTCAGGGTGGATGCAGAAGGTACAAATTCTCCAAGGATTTGTCATTTCTTGATACGAAATGTCAGGCTCTTCTCAATTATAATTTCCACACTCTCTTAAGCATTGGCTCTTACCCTCATTCCTTCGAATCGGGATAAGGCTCTCAGTGGCCTCAGAGCTCTGAGTGTCCTAAGGGATTTGATGGCACCAAGTTCTGAGTAGCCCAGGGCATTTGCAGTTAAGCTGACCAGTGAGACCTACACAGAAAAAGCAACGCAATTTTCTAACTTATAGAGAAAAATGTCTATAATTCGACCTTCCTCGATGCAATAAACCAGTATTTATCCAACTTCAAGGAGTTTCAAAATCACCCAAAGGGAGCTGGTAGAATATGATTTAGTAGGTTTTGGATATGTCTTGAGAATTTGCATTTCTTCAAGTTCCTATGTAAGATTGTTAATGCTGCTCTATTAGCCACATTTTGAGAAGTATCAAATAAAATTAGTGAAAAACTATAAAATTACAATAACACTGTTTGCTTTAGTCATTCATGTGATGACTAATGCAACTGATAAAAATTCTAAAATCTCAGTTAAAAAAGGAAAAGAAAAACTGTCATAAGTGTCAGAGAAATGTTTGATTTCTCATGAAAATATGCAGAAAATTCATTAAAATTATATAAGCTAAGAAAAGATACTTTGTCTTACAGTGTCTCAGAATTTCAAAAGCAAATAAACATAAATAAATGTGAAATAGCTTTTAAAAGTACGGTTTTAATAGATATTTGAAATATATATTTTTAAGAAAAATAAGTGCAGCATATAAAAAATTGTTGCAAAAACCTTTATTCCTTTAAGCTAATTTTGCATATGCAATCTGAAAGTGAAACCTCTAAATTTAGAAAGAAAAAAAAAACCCTGAGGTTTGAAATTTTATTTTAAGTACTTTTGTATAGTTTTCCTAAAATCTAAAGCTTTAGGCTTTATAAGTCTCCTCTCCATAGACAACTGAAAAATCAAGTAACTAAATCATTATGAATTGAAAGCTTTTCTCTATTAGAAGATATGAGGACCTGTGGTACTTTACCTTCTCTGAAGACAGAACCAAAAAGAGATAAGCATACATTAAAGATGAAAGATAAAAGTTAGACATATGAAAAATATTCTAAACACAGGCAGTATTTGCCAGCTAATCAACAGACCTGGTAAAATATGTAGTTTGTGTAGGTACATATGAAAAGGAAATACATTTCAACCTTTTTAGGACACTGCAACAATCTGCTAATTGGTCTTTTGATTTCTAAATAATTCCCTTTCTGTTACATCACTCACGCCCCCATCAACTTCTCTCTCTAAAAGAGCAAACTGGTCTTGTTGCTTCCCTGTCAGTAATTCTTCAGTTGCTTCCTCTTTACTAAATCAGAAATCCAAATTTCTTTTAGATATCATTTTGGCTTCTTCAAACTCTTCTCTAACTTTCCTACTTTACCATCCAATTACAGATGTATGACCTCACCCCTTGATGTTTACCTTCAAGGACCACTTCTTGTCCCTGAAACCATCCCTGTACCTCATGGGTCAGTGTTTGAACACATCAGTATCCCTCTCACTGGGACCTGCCGGTCTTCTCATCCCTCAAACTCTAGCTCACACTGCACCTTCTCAGCAAGCCCTGCCCCTGTTCTCAAGGAAAGCCAACATCACTTCTAGCACAGGTGTCAAGATCTTCCTGCATACATATCTGCTCTTACTGGTAGACTACAGGTTCCTTTAGGATCAGAAAAATAAAAAAAAAATTTATTCATATTTGAACAAATGAGTAATGAACATATTAGATTTAAAGCAAAGTATTGATCAGTTTGATATATAATCATGAGTTTTCTTAAATCTAAAATACTAGATACTAGCATATATTAGGTAACATGAGTACAAGCTGCAGGAAAACTAATTTTTTCTTAAGAATTTCTTTATACTCAAATAGAGTAGTGCTGACTTAATGCCTGTATTCTTACATTACTATATTAAATATAAGACATGTTATTGTCAATCTGTCACCTATAATAACCACATACAAACTAGCAAAAGGAAACAGTATCATTCACAATTCAATTATACAAATAAAAGAATGGTTATAGTTTTGTAATGTTCAGACATATATGTTTTTAAATATAATTTTCAGGGGTTTTTCCTCTAAAAGACTTTCAATGCAATTCTGCATGCATCCTACACATGTTATATTTACTATTAATTGGTTTAATATTTAACTATTAAAAACCTGTCTGCATTCTGGTACTCGAATTTACTTTTTTAAAAACCAGTGTTATTTGATAAAACCTTTAAATAACTGGTTAGTAGCTAATCTGTTTCTATAATGATCCAAAATCAAGTGGTGTTCTCTTGCTTTTGGGACTTTGAATTTTTTCTTGTAATTAGTAGTCTGTGTGACAGTTACTTCTCAACAAGCTAGCTACAGCGAAAACAAAGGTAATAATTGAAACTAATTTGACACTTTGGTGTCAAAGATGCCTGTGCTATTAGTTTGTGAATGAGAGAGTGAAATAGCAAAATTTCTAAATTAATGTATTACCTTGCATAACTTTGGGTTTCAAATACAGACTTAAAACTAAATCAATAATTATAATAAAGTGGCATTTGACTACTAGATCTTGGAAAGTATATGCATTAAAATTGGCAAGCAATGCTTGGGCATCCTATCACTGGGAAAGAAGAACATATCATTTATATTTGGACTGATACAGTGTTTACTGAACACCTACTACGTGCCATCCACGATTGCTAGAATTATCACCTACCACTTGCTGCTGAGGAATGAAAGCAGAAACTGTAGAATACTCACATCAACAATCAGAAAGTCTAGCCAGCACCAGGCATTGGTAAAATACACTTGAAAACCATATGCAACCCACTTTAGAAGCATTTCCAGGATGAATATGTAAGTGAAAACCTTGTCGGCATATTCTAACATGGTCTTAATGGTTTTTCGCTGCTCAATATAGATATCTTCAAAGGCCTGAGAGTAAAAAAAAATTCTGTTAATTTAATTGTCCCTAATTTATATCTTTAAAAAGTCTTTAAAAGCTTCTTATCAAGTAAATAAGGCTGGAAGGCTTAGTGTTTCTAGTGGCTGCATCTTGGTTTATAGTTATCTATATACAAAGAACTATTAACTAGGTATTTAGTCCATCAAAGAACTCTCATAATTTTTAAATCTAATTTGAGAATTAAAATAACCAAAAAGAGCTTAAAATTTTTGTACATTTTTTTTTTTTTGGTACCAGGGATAGAACTCAGGACCTTGCGCTTGCGGAGGCAGGCAGCGGAACCACTGAGCTAAAGCCCCTGCCCAAGAGCTTAAAATTTTTGAAAGACTGCCAGCTAGTCTTTCTAAAGCAGAAGGCAAACTATCATTTGGGAGTGGATCTGCTTTGTTCAGTAGTCACTGGAATGTTTCCTCCCAGTAAAGCAAGTAGACGTTAGGAAGTTCACTCTGCCTGGGAGAAAGAAAAATACATCCTCTTCCTCTTCCCTCTCCTCCCCCTCCTTTTCCTTCCTCCGCTTCCTCCTTCTTCTTTCCCTATCTTTGTCTCCCTGTCTCTCTGCCTCTCTTTGTCCTTCGTTCTCTTCCCCAGTGGGTATGGTATATGTTTGAAAGATCCTTTGCCATTATTTTGCACAGTTCTTGGGAAAAGCTCATTTGCAGAAGCTCCTGTGCCTTGTAAAAACAAAAGATTATTTATCTAACTCAGTGTTTTCATGGGAAAAATTATGAGGGTGACCTGGTGGCTTGGCTCAAGGACAAGAGAAACAAAGTTTTGTTTGTTTGTTTTAATTTTTAGAAAGCAAAGTCATCTAGGGCCTCAAGGCCTTGGAGCTCAGCTTCCCACTGAGCTGGAGGCCCGTCAGAAGCCAGAGGGTCAGGGCCCTGTGGTGACTGAACTGTGGTGACTGAACTGTGTTGCCAACGGCACCAGTTGCTGACAAGGCTTCGTATTTTACTCTCTCTTTGGCATTAAAATGCAATCTAATCCTCTTTATTCTGAGTACTTAGCAGGATGCTAGGTTCTCAGTCAATTCAGCAGCAGACTTAGATGCTTCCAGATACAATGTAGGTGTCCTCCTAATGAAACCAGCACACTGAACATTCTAGTGATGGAAAAAAACAAGAGAAATGCTATCACACTTGTATTAGCAAATGAGAAAATTGGTTGCACTATTCTCATTATATTAATCAGAATTTCGACCAAATTGATTATTCCATTAAATGAAACCAGACATAAATTAGGTTTGTAATGCTTTCACCATACTGTGTCTAAGTTTGAGTCCACCTAAGGACAACTCAAGACAAAGCAGTAAAGGTTTCTATTGATTGGGCTTCTCACTCTGTGCTAAAAATATCACACATTTTTTCTTTCAATCACAAGCACCTTCTTTTAAAAATGGGTAATATGAGATTCACTGCAGGGAAAGGGAAAGGATTTCAGGTAAAAGGTGAAGGAGCAGATTATGTTTCACCTACCAGAGCCCCACTGCTGACAAGAATCATGAAGACAATGAAAGTTTCAAACCAGTTGTGCTCCACTATCTTATAGCACGTTTTTCTCACATTCCACCAGAGTTTACCTTTGCCTTCTTCTATGCTTATCTGACAACACTTGAACTTGCGTACACAGTCTAAAATACATGAGAATAAGTGAAAATACCCTTTGATTATAAATATTTATGTTGGTGGAACATTCATCTACATTATTGCTTTATAATACATTGCCAATAACTTTATTTATTTATTTATTTATTTATTTGGTACTGGGGATCTAACGCGGGTCCTTGTGCTTGCAAGGCAGGCGGCAGCACCACTGAGCTAAATTCCCTGCCCAATAACTATTTTTCAAGATAACTTCTACCTCCACACATTAAAATAATATATATTTTTATCATTCATTTAAAAGAAATATATTTTATTTCCATTGGACTATCTTACTAGATTTTTACATTATAAAACATATAAAATATAAAAACAGAAAAAACTATCAAAAGTTATATTTCCATCCCACTTTTATCCTATAATTCCACTCAACAGAGAAGTTGTAATTTTAATTCTTATTTGTTCACTTAATGGTTTTTTTTTGGTTTTTTTTTTGTACCGGGGATCAAACTTGGGTCCTTGCGCCTGCACAGCAGGAGACGAAATCACTGAGCTAAATCCCCGGCCCCATTTAATGTTGTAATATAAATATTTCCCATCTTATCACAAGCAAATTGATTTATGAAATATTTCATATTTCTTTAAATAAAATTTCTGGAATTATATCCCTACTTCACCATTATTTGCTATGTAGGTTGCATTACCAGTAATAATTAATAATCATCTTTGTGAAACTTATGAAATACTAGATTGAAGGCTCTTCAAGCCTATATTAAAAGAATTGTATTAGAAAAAGGATAATACTATAACTCTAAAACAGCATTGCCTTCAAAGAATGTACCGTTTACATAGGGATGATCTGTCTATAAATTCTATAATTATAGGAGCAATAATTATCACAAAATAAAGTTTTATAAGTGTTCATCAATGCATATAATTTCTTAACTTTGTAGATCAAGTGGACTTGGGGCTAGATCTTGAAAGATACATAAAAATCATATCGAGGACATGAAAATGTAAGAATAAAGAAACTGATATAAGCAAAACTTGGGAAAGTCTCAGAGTTGCACAGAAAGAATTAGGAATCAAGAGCAGAAAAGCAGCTCAGAGTAAAAGGTTTCATATGACTTGACAAATTAGCATTATTATTACAATAGATAATGATTCATCCCTCAAATAACAGAATTTTAACATTCCTCAGAAAATCCTTTCAGGATTTCTCAATGACATGTTGCTAGCATCCTATAACTTGTAATATATTTCAGAATTTTATCATCTGTTAACTTTGTTCAGAAATAATAAAAAATATTTGACCTTGATTATAATGAGAACTGTTACTCAAGGATAGATTTAAATGTACATTAATCAATTAGTACTCACTGTACTCCAAGAAAATAATACATAACAACTTCTTTCACTTTCTTTTATTTTTTAAACCTAATGATTTGGCTTTCTTTCTTGTTTTAGAAGGCCAAAGAAAAACCAACTATCAGAATTTCTTAGAGCTGAACAGGATCTAAAAAATTTAAACTACCTAGTTACATAATCATATATTTTTTAATGTTGCTTTAGTTTTGAGATAGGAAAAATCAACATTAGCCAATAAATAAACACTGGTTAGATAGACAGATATAGATGACAGAGAGAGAGAGAGAGAGAGAGGATGGATGGATGAGAGAGGATGAAGGGGATCAATGGCCACCTGTCCTGCTACTTCACTTACCTTCTGTAAAACAGGCTTCAGGTTCTAGGGATTCTTCTGGCTCAACCTCAGGCTGTTCTCCCTCTGCGGGAGCTCCTATATCAACTGTGCTCCCCTCAGATGAACTAGTTGCATTCAACTTCTGAAAATCAATCCCACAGAAAATATTTTAAGTATTTCCTTTAATACAATATTAAAATTTATAAAGTGTGCCCCCCAGTCATCTGTATGCATTTTCTTCATCTGTAATTTAAGAATAGCTTAAATATAATGCCAATCTGCTTTAGTAGAGGTGGGGGGTCACAAGATTAGATGCAGCACTCTAATATAGCTTTTTTTAACCATGATGCCAAGAACTGAAATAATTTGTGGTAAAGCCTATGTATACAGATTCTGAAATAAAGTGCTGCAGAAAGCATATGTAAGCTGCCAGAGTTACACAGTAATCTTGCTTTTGTAAATTAGTTTGCAAATGTTATAGTTTGTTTTATTCTAAAATTGTGACCCAACCAACAAAAGCTGCACAAATGTATTTTCATGTCAAATGCAGAAAAGATTTGATCAAGTGCAAATACACAGCAACAATCTAAATTTATCCACTTTTCATTGACATGAAAACATATGCTATTGGTTGTTATTAAATATATTCTATAATTTTCTAATTCCAAAAGAACAGCACATTGTTAGATGTATAGCAAGAGCTGATACTTCGCATTCTCTTTGGCCAATGCACTCCTGTGATTCACTGTGCATTTGGAAACTACTTGTTACTCTGGCACTCTTACCTGTCCTGTTAGTACAGGTAGAAATGAATCTTTGTTTGCTATTTGTTTCCTTTAGGTTAAACCAAATATCATCAAAAGAAAAGTGCAGTACAAAGAAGTGAACTTAAGTCTTGAGATGCAATAAACTTTAGCCCAGTCAGGCCATTCTTGGGATCAGCAGAAATGAGGAGATCCCAGTCTTAAACCTAGTCTTAAAAATTCTATAGAAATAATGTAGGGCCAGGTGTGAGTGCCACGTGGAATCAGAGTAGTTTGGGCCACAGCATTCTCAAACCTGTTACAATGTTATTACCATTAGTGCATAACATTAGGAAATGGTTGAGCTGAAAGAGCTACTTTATAAAGAAGATGAGGTAAGCACATGATAAAATGCACACCGAACTTTGTTAAATTAGAATAAAATGAATCCATAGTTAGTACTAGAAAGATACTACTCATATTTGGGCTAAGGATCTTACAGATTTTTTCCCTAAGAATTGGCTCCTTTATATTATGAAACTAGTTTTGTTTAAAATATTTGCTTAGCATAGTTGTCTTGATGTAAAACTATTTATATCTGGTGTATATAAGATTGAAAATGATTTTGCTAAAAAAAAAAGAAAATGATTTTGCTTTAGGCAATTTAACAATATCAATGGCAGATGCATAAACATTAAATACTCATGCCTTAAAGTTAATTTTATGATTAGTTTTAAAGTTTTCCAAAACAGTTATATATTATAATGTACTTGAAGATTGGAAATTTTCTACTCAGTAGTTATATTACAATAATAAATAATCAAAATACTGTTATTAAAAATAAAATTTTAATATGTTTTATTCTAAAATGAAGCTTCAAAGTATGGAGATTTATTACAAATATTTTTTTGTTGTCAAGATTCACATTTCTTATCTTTTCCCCTTAAGTTAGACTCTTTTGTAAATAAGTAAAGTTGATTTTCTATGCATGTAATTGCAAAATTAATTATTAAAATATTCTCTCATTTCAATCCATATAACTCACAGGAAGCTATTACATATTAGGGACCTGATAATATAGATCTTGTCCTTTGCAAGATGTTCAAATGTAACACAGTTAATCAGACAAATTGAAGCTTAGTCACATCTGACCTAGCAAACAGCACACAAAAGTAATGGAAAATATTCTTTTTAAGAAATAGGATCACATCGAAAACACAAGATGAGGGAATTCTTGAGTCCAAGGGAAAAGTAAGAATCCGTATTCAGGGTTATCCACATACTTAGCCTGGTATTTTCAAATAATGGAATCAGAGCCTATATCAATGTTGAGTATGTTGCAAGTGCTCAATAAAAAATGAAAAGCTGAGTGCAGAAATGAATGAGAGGCTTCATAATAGAATGAAGATTGGCCTCGGTAGGGACTGGGAACAGCCACCAATGTACTACAGGAAATGTTGAATGAAAATGCTCTCATCTTCATAAGATCTCTGTATTACCAATTCATTGCTTTGTTGCCAATTAGCTGGGTTGTTACGACTTCAAATGACTTTGGGAAGACTTGCATCACCACAACCATTCCTTTCTTTGCTATTTTGCAAACAATCATGCTTTCTCCCTTTATAATTTTTTCCCAACAAATGTGGGCTTCTTCTTTTCTCCTATCTTCACCCTGCAATATGTACCCTAGATAGTTTTATAGTTTAAAATGCATTGTGACATTTGATAAAGTATGGGTCAAATTGTTTCAGACAAATTTTTATCTCTCTAACATGCTTGTTGGTCATTTGAACATTTGGGGCAGAAACCATGTTCTCCAGGTCTTGTGGATAAACATAGTTCAATACCAAGAAGCAGACTCTCCATAGCCAATATGCTTCTCATTAAATACTGAATGAATGAACAAATTGCTAGATAATGCATCTATTTTCTTATACAGTTCAAATTAACACTTTACCCAATAGTTTGACCCCAGGTTAAAATTAGAGAATATTAATCAGTTTTTCATATTTAGTTTATAATGAGAACCAGCTAGAAGTTTTTTAAAAATTACTTTTTAGGCTTCATCTCTGGAAATTCTAAGGATGAAAGCACTTTCGTGTTTTCCTTAATTTAAATCATGTTAAAAATAGAACAAACATTGTTCCCTTTCAGTTTAGAGCACTTCCTTAATTCTTATATAAAACTAATAGATACATTTTTTTCCTGAAGCCAAATACTTCTATTTATTTAACAGTCAGGTTATTACTTTTATAAAAGTGTAACTTAAATGTATCTTGTGTTTCTAGAAGACATATCTGTACAGGTTTAAGGGTTTTTTTGAGCAAAGATCAGGTTTTTAACATCATTGTATCCCTAGCATCTATCGCCAAAGTTTGTTTTTAATATATGTTTGTTGAGTAAGTGGATGAAATGCCAGACACTTACTCAACCAATAAGTACTTTAAACACCTCTGGTTTGATACATAGTTTCACGTGCAAGATAAAACAAATAATATCCTCTCTTAATTTCAGAATGAAACAAATCCTTTCAGATTCTGAATTATAAAACCAGATGACCAGTAAATAAGCCCAAGATAAGTCTATGAAATAAACTATAGTTTAATTCAGGTGTCAAGAAAACTGAATTCTTTGACATTGTTTTCTCTCTTCCTACTCTATCTACATGAATCTATAGTTTTAGAGGTGAATTTAAAGAGAGGTAATCTCATCCTTTCTCATCTTTCTCTGAAGAGGAACAGCACCATACCTGTCACATGTATTACTTGAACATTTTTACATTTCTGGTACTTAATTGGCAAATGACAAAAAACTAAGCTGTATATTAATGCTTAAAATAAGCCCATCCAATATCTCTTTAGATAAAGAACTGTGGGTTAACCATCTCATCACAGTCACAGTGAATTAGTGGTAGAACTCTAGGTCATCTGCGCCCCAATCTGCCAGGATCTCCAGGGAATTTCTTTGATGACTCACAAGTAAATTCAACCTTCATCAATTTAAAATTTTAGTAGACTGGATATGTAATTAAGTATTGTAGGTTCAAGATAATGCATATGATATTGTTGATTTTCATATTGTGTATTCATGAGCCTTAGAATTAATTCAAGTTATATCATATCTCTTACGTGTATGCACTAATGTAGACGTAAACACACAATAGAGTGTTTTGTGAACAAAAAGTTTAAACTATAATCTTTAGATGTAGGCAAGAAATTCTGATTTATAAAATCTTTTTTGGCAAGGACTCGAGTTTAATCTCTGGTACCAAAAAAAAACCATAAATAAATAAAATAAAATAAAATCTTTTTTGATACCAGTACAATATCCTTCTTTAAATCACATAAAAGGTAAATAACATATTATTGATATATTGGATAAAGAACCTAAAATATAAAAATAGACCATAAAATAAGATTAATCAAATTAAGAATATAAAATTCTTC
Source organism: Heterocephalus glaber (assembly GCF_000247695.1). The sequence continues at coordinate 79,368 of NW_004624732.1, forward strand.
AGTTTCAGATAAGGTGAAAATTATGCTCAACCTAACTACAGTGCAGATTCACTGATAGAACTGTCAATTATAAATCACTCCATGGCACTATCAAGAATTAAGAATTTTCAAATATAGGTTGCCTGGAAATGCTCCAATTGGGCATCATTCACTGGAAAGTGCTACATAAGAAATCAAAATATGAACTGGCTACCAGTAGACCCAGTTTGACAAGTTCTATATTTAGCCTTGCTAAAATTTAGATGTTTAGGTTCTCTTTTTATCATCTATTCTTATTTATCAGGAAACTAGAAAAGTGGACTGGATGATGTTATTAGAATAACCCTTGCCTAGTTAAATCCTAACAAAATACGGGCATACTCAAATGGCGGCACAGTAAAATGATTAGATAGGAAAAGCCAGTTTTACTTGTTATGAACAGCAGTGGGAACTATTTACTTTCAAGTAGAAATATTATTATTAATAGTAAGATGGAAACATATTAAAGGACAGTATAGCAAAGTTTTCTGAGATTCTTCTAAGTGCTAAATTAATTATAGTCAATGACTTTAGCCAAGCAAAGTCACATTTTTCTTAATCTAACAAGTACACACCAAAATACAATATTTCATTTGTATTTTTAAATTCTACACTTTATATTTTCTGCATCAATGATAAATTATTGGTAAGCATGATATGCCAAACTAACAGTACTTCCTTCAGAAAGCAAAAGTAAATAAATGAAAATAAATTATTTTAAGTCATTAATCATAAACAGGAAAGGGGAGAGAAAACACTCTCTGTTAAGTTTTTCCCAAAGAGATTTATTTCTCATTGTGAAGAAGCATTTTTAAGAAAATATAATTAGTAAATATTGTGCAAAATTTTGGGGAGAGGATAAGTTTTAATGCAATTTAATAAAAAAGTAGGATTTTTGAAAAGAAAGAAGTTCAAATATAGGTTATATGAAGTACTCCACACTTGACTATTTTAGCTTATAAGAATGGCAGCCCTTTGTTCCTGTATACTGTTGCTAACCACCACTGAAGGCACGCTTGGTCATTTTTCATGAAAAAGATCTTAACGCAAGAATGGAAGGTAGGGGAAAGGAAAGAAGGGAAAGGAATAAATACGAGAAAAGGAAAAAACAGAAGCAAAGTCTTTGTAAATAGGGAGGGGTGGAGGGCTGGAAGGGAGGGCAGGGGAATGGGGAAAAATAAGAACCAAGATGTATCACGTAAAGGGACAAATCCCCAATGATGAATGTCATCATATTGTATACCCAAAATGTACCAATAAACTGAATGAATAAAAAAAAAGTGACTCCAAAATTCAGAAAGAAAAAAAAAAGAATGGAAGGGATGAGCTTGCTTGATTTTGATTGGGCTTCAGACTAAAGTGACAGATGATGTATGAAAGGAATTGCTGATGTGATCTTTTTACTGATAGTAAAATCAAAACTATCATTCTCATATATTATTCAGAAAATCATTTTAGTTTTTATAATGGACACATTATGAGAAATTTAAGCCACATACAGAGGACCTTCAATCCGTAGCAGAAAGAATGGTTATGTCAGGATGTCTTATCCCTCAATAGACATCAGTACAAAAAAGACAATTTCTGGCCCATTTTTTCCTAACATTAAAGATATTTAGAGCCCTTTCTGCTGCTTAATCACTATTTCACTAAAATCCTTTCCCATGAGGACTGCTTATTCTCCGAGATAAAAGCAAAGATGAGGCCGGGGATTTAGCTCAGTGGTTCCACTGCCTGCCTGGCAAGCGCAAAGTCCCAAGTTCTATCCCTGGTACCAAAAAAAAAAAAAGCAAAGATGAGCTCCTATTGAATTCATCCCACCAATGCTTACACAAATCTTCCAGCTACCTTCTTGTACCCTTTCTGTCCTCTGCATTGGAATTTAGTATATTCTTTTAGGGAATGGATAATGTTTCCTAAGGAAGATTCAGAGATGTTTTAAAGAAAATTGGAAAGTGTAATAATTGAGAGTTGAGAAAAAGTGAACCAATTCCTGAACCAATTCCTGCTAAATTTCCTAGATACAGTGATAGATAATATGCTTGGGTGTCATTTCCCACAAATACATTTCTATACAGGAATGTGAAAAATGGGATATTCAGAAGATAAGCAAATGAACCTCGTCTCTTTCCAAGAAACTTTGAAAAACAAGGCATTATCTTAAGTACCTAAAAATCTCATGCTTTTCTGAAGAAATAATGCATAATAGGACAAAAATTATCTCCAGTCCTTGTGTATATTCATGTGTATCTGTGTTTAAGTGTGAAATACTTACACATCTTGTATCTCTTTTATAGGATACCATTTCTCCAGTACATAAAGTCTTATCTTTCATGAATCTGGAGTACCAGTGACAGAACATTTTGATTCAAAACATAAAAGAATACTCCAAGAATGGCATCATTGTTGCTTCTTTCAAAGAGCCAAATACTATTTTATGTTAGGGTTATTTTATAGTTTTAACGGAAGAAGGAGAGGAAACTTATTGACAAAGTAACAACTCTCAAGAGGATGATTAAATTGGATGGAACAATTTGGTTTACATATTTGTTATTTTAATATCAGATAGTGAATGGTCCACTAAAGAAAGTGCGCAAAATAGATATACTTATTGCTATAGTCATTATAAGGGAAGTTAAAAACATCAAAGGAACATGGTCTCATGATGTCCTTCCTATGTAGAAATAGAAGAACATGATATATTTAAATATCTTTCCCAACAAAGTTTCCCAGGAGGTTGCCCACTCATAATGGACAGAGGAGCCACCAGGAGAGGAGGAAGAAAGTGGCCTCCAGGTTTGTTTTCAGAATGAGCATATCACCTAAACATTGATGTATATCTTCTCTTATTTATTTTCTTTTGTACAAAATAATTTATTTTCTTCTCTTTCACACTAAAAATTTTAGAAGTAAATACAAATAGAATCTCTAAGGGAATCATGTTTTTACTGCAAAATACTTTCGGTCAGTTGCTGACTGAAAATGATGCTCTTCCTCAAAATGAAGCAGATTAAAAACTATACCCATGATGCTAGCAGCCAAAACATAAACATTCCAATGATTTACATTATTATCACATGAAAATATCACAGGAAGTTTATAAATGAGTAACAGATTGCTTTAACTTGCAGATTTCCCTTCAGAAACACTTAATACGACACTGAACAAAAAATTATCCCCAAGGTACACTGGGATTATATTTAAAAGAAAAAAAAGAAAAAGCAGGGGAGAGAAAGGTTTTTGCAAGAGTTTTTCAAAGAGCAATTACTTTTGTCTAGATTCTTAGTATATCTAAAACTCTGTTAACACTAAATAGAAATTAAATAATCCATAAAGGCATGCATTTTTACTTTTCATTGAATATAATTTCTTTCAGAATCTATGTAACAAAAATAGCAACTAAATATATATATTTTTTAAAAGTTAGAGTTGTCAGACTTGCCTGACCATGCTTCATATGACTCAGCATAATAGCAGCTGTGCATGTTTTTTATTTTACTGCCAATGGATGGGCAAGGAACATAGCTGAGTGACATGCAGGCCAGTCAAAGGTCACTTAGAAACTGATTATATTTAGAGACAGATATATATATATATATATATACACAACTTGCTTGGGTAACCTGGGTAAAAGTGGTGGCACGAGCCTCTGGCTGGTAAAAAAACACCAGAGCTGCATTCTTGATGGCTCCAGCTTGACTTTTACCCCTGTGAGAAGTAAGAATGGTAAGCAGTGAAGGTCACCATATTACACTACTCAATTTCACTTTGAAAAATTATCATTCAAGCATGGCTTCAACATTATTTAAAACTCTACAAGGCAAATGAGTCCATCAAAATCACAAAAGGAATTAAATTGACCACAGCCAACTTCACATAATAAGAGTTAAAATGTACATGATTGTGATATGAATTTATATTATATACTTCACAGAGCCTCCAGAAAGCTAACAGAGAACCACATAAAAGAAGATTTAGTTCAAACCCCTCAACAACTCCTATGTTCTTTCAATTAGTTTATCCCATAAAAAGAAAATCATTTAAGCATTTTGAAAGAAAGTGTTCTACACTTTAACTTTAGAACTCATTTAGAATGAGAGAGTAGTAAGCCTCATATCATTTGTAACTATTCTATGTATGATAGTAAACAGCACAAATCCCAATCCATCAGTTAAAACATGACCAAACAAGAGTGACCAGAAAACAGACACTAAGAGGGTATTTCAAGTGAAATATTTAAAATTCTTGGATAATTGTTTCAATTTTCTATCATTTTCTAGTGTAGAACTACGAGGTAAAATTCTGAAAGATCAAGACAGATATAGACATAAATATAGATGTAGATATGGATGTAGATCCTTCCTAGACTCTGAATCTAATCATTTATTAATTTATAAATTTGTCTATAAAGTTTGATATAAAGCCATAATTAATAATTTCTCCAAATAACAAACCTCAACACAAGGGTGGGATGATACCAAAAGTATTCTAAAACTAAGTAAAATAATTCTGTCCACATCCAATGGATAGAACAATTCTCTGCTTCCAATTTCAAAATACATACTGAGTCCATAGTGTCCACAGTATTATTTTGAAGCACTTAATTTCAAACAAGGTTAACTCCAACAGAAAAAATAAAAATAAGAAACTATAATAGTAATAAGAGAAATAGAAGGCTGGATTTCCCTACTATAATCCCACTTTACTGAACATGTATTAGGTCAAATGCAATAGTCTGAGGTGAGGCTAAACATGTGCTCTATGGAAGAACCCAAGGCTTCAAAATTTCTGAAAATTAGGAAGACTGAATGTCACATTAACTGAGCCTCAAAAAGCACTAAAATTTAGCTAAAAGATTAAACTGACTGATGGCCTCTACATTCGATTCTTTACAATTCACTTAGTTTATATGATACCTGAACCCTAAACCTATTTCAAAACAAAAGTTGACTTTCTTTACTACAGGTAAAATACTCAGTATTAGATATAATGTCAAAATAATGAGAAGAGAATATACCTTAAAATTCTAATGACTCAGTTCTATTTTTTACATGCTGACTTCCACTCCTAGCAATATACAAAAGGAAAAAGTAGGTCTTACCCTTTGAGCATAACCCAACTAAGCATACTTATCAATTTTTAATCTTAGATCTTAAAGATTTTAAGATATTATTCAATCTTTAAATGAAAGTCCAACTAATGGGCTGGGGATGTAGCTTAGAGGTAGAACACTTGCCTTGTATGTGCAAGGCTCTAGGTTCAATCCCCAGAACCAAAAAATAAAAAAATCCAACCAGTAAAACCTTTGAGTTTACCTAATTCCAAGGCTCTAAGGTTTTACTACTTCCCCATTAAATTTCATGAGTTATTTTGTGACATTGGTTAACTATGGTCCTGTTACTTGTATCTTACTTTTTAATATCCATTTTAAACATTGCCTGAATTTCATGTTTAGCACCTATTTCTACCTAACCATTGAATTAGCAATACTATGTACCTATCAATAAGGAAGAATAGAAAATATATACTTTAGCAGTTTTATCAAATAAATATAGGACTAGTGACTGAAATATTCTAAAGTGCTGTTCTTTGAAATATACCTCTCTTCAATCTATAATAATTGGGATGATGCTATACTTCTTAAATTGTATATTTCAGTGCTTCATACTCCCTGTGCATCTATCATTTTTAGACTACGAACAGTGATAGAAGCCTTAAGCTTCCATTCAAACAGTTCAAATAAGAAAGGGGTAAGGCTTTGTTTTTGAGTGTTATTTTTGCTGCTTTATGCAACCTTTAATTATTGCAAATCCCATTTTTATGTTTATACAGTTAAGAAATTACATATTAAGATTTAAAATTCTTTCTTGTTTTTCCCTCCAGCTCAGAATTTATTAACTTACAAGTTTATAACAAACAAAACAAACCAAAGACACACCCTGGTACTCATACATTTCTTATAAATCAAAGAATACTTTAAATTACCAAGACTCAGATTTTACTGAGTTAATAAACTTACAATTTTACATCTGTAATGCATTAAGGCTTTCTGTTTATTTAAACTGCATGCATGGGGGTAAGGAGAGTTAAAAATATGTTTACCCTGATTCCTTATTGTAAACTTTTGTTTCTTAAAAAACTTCAGGAAGCAAGAACTTAGAAGCAAACATCAAGCTAAGACCCAAGTCAGACTTTCCATGAGTTAATATGTCTGGGAAAACCAAATAAAATCACAATTTATGTAGTATTTCTTAAGAGGCAAGAATGTAACAAGATGAGAATTGAAACTATCTCCCATTAAGTTTTTTTGGTACATACAAAAACTGCCACTGTAGGAGAATTATAAGAAATAAAGTTCATACAAACTGAAGCGCTTTTCATAAATATAAAATTATTTAAAAATACTTAGAAAATTCATATTTGTACTATCAAGAATTCAGAAAGTGATTATTTGAACATATGAATAAGCATATGATTTGTCTAGATATATTTTAATCTATTATCACTTTATAATCCTATTTGGCACAGAATATGTATCAATTATTTTCTATTTTCTTATAGTAAGGAGACATACAATTTGAAAATATCTAATAGTTTTAAGGAACAGAAATACATGATATCAAAATATCTCCTTATTCAAAAATCCCTACCTCTTTGCTTTCTTCCATATCTGACTCACTGCTGAACTCTTCAGTATTTAAATTTTCAAAATCAGATTCTCCAACAGCAATTGGTACAGTCACAGTGAGGCTCGGGTTGTTTATAAATGACATGTAATCACTTTCATCGACGACATATTTTTCTACACTGCTCCCTATCCCACTGGTTGTTCCATTTCCATCTTTGAGATAGTTGAGGTCTTTGCCTATTTCAATAGTAGTATGGTTAGAAATACAGCTGTCCTTTTTGTTATTTAGATCTTCAAGGGGTTTAATTTCATCTAAGGCTTTCTGCTTTCTGACAAAGGCTCTCTGAATAAATTCACGTATCTTTCTTTTGACAAAATCGATTCCTTTCTGCATCCTTCCCACAGCAATCTGTAGGTTATTCATTTCATTATCATCATCAGTGGCAGCAAGATTGTCAGAACTGAAGGAACTCAGGAGCAAGGCCAGGAAGAGGTTCAGAACCTAGAACACAGCAGGAAAATAGGTTATGAGGGTGCTCTGTATTCTTAAATGCTTTTATCTCTTAAGTTTTTAAAAATTGTTTTTATATCTTATTCTATGCTAGGTATTTCTTTTAGTCCACAATAAATATCCTGAGTAAATAGTGAATGAAATAAAAAAATACCTGGCCAACATCAAATAATACTGTGTCACACTACTACCTTTTTAGTTATTATAAACTCACTATTGTTGCATGGAACTTCTATATTAATTTCAACTTCCAAAGAGAAATCTAGACAACAGTACAATGACAAAGGCAAAAAAAAGCTTTATTTGGAATGCTACACATTTTGGCTTTATCATCTCTTATTTCCTAGGACATGAATACCTTTTATCCCTTAAAACAAATATACTTCCGAATATATTTAAATATTATTTGATTGTCATGCTTTTGTATTATTTTTCATTTAAATAACTTGCTAAATTAGAGAAAAATATACTTGTTGCTAGATCAAACATTTAAATTTTGATTAAGGAAATCATGGCCTTATATTTAAACAACAGAAATACTATAAAGAAATGGTTGTTATAAAACAATAATGTTAATATTGAATTAAACATTGGAGAGTTGATGTATTGCCATGGATCTCCAAAAGTAAGCCATACTGCTATGAGTAAGTGAAAAGACTAGTGATAATAATGCCACTGTGCTGATTATAAAGCGGCAATTTACTAATGAATAAGACATTTCCAGGGGCATATTGTTATAAAATTTTGTCAGGATTTCATTGGCAGTGTCCATGAGCCCTTAATTATTGAAGCATACAGATGTAAAGAGGACTAAATGTAAAATGTAACTGATACAAAAGAGAAATCCTGGGAAAGAGTTTAAGTAAAATACCAATGAAGATGAAGGTAAAAATATATAAGATCCACTGAGTAATAATGAAATTTTGAGAGTCTTTACTGGTTCATACAACAATTGCTATTTCATAGCTTCTGATAATCACAGTAAGACTTATTTATGTGTTTTTTGTGACTTTTCTTTGAAATTTTCATTTGCGTGAGATATAAAGTAAGTAAAATTAAATGCTAAATTTTACTTTTGTATAATAAGAAAATGAATTGTGATGTGATCATTATTTTCAATTTTAATTTCCTAAGGTTTATTAATGTATTGATCTTGTCTATTTGGAAATTTTACTTGGTCTACATCAATTAATCCTCCCACAGTGATATCTAATATTGAATACATTTTTTATTGTATTTTATCTGACACAAAAAATTGTACATATACATAAATAGGGTCAATTGTGATTTTTTTTTGTTTGACTGTTTTTTTTGTTTTGTTTTGTTTTTGGTATTGGGGATCAAACTCAGGACCTTGCACTTGCGAGGCAGGCGCAGTGCAACTGAGCTAAACCCCTGGCCTGTGACGTTTGGATATACACTATGTAATGATCAAATCAGGGTAATTAGCATATCCATTACCTTAAATGTTTTTATTTCTTCTGAAATATACAATGCATAATTGTTGACTATAGTCACCCTACTGTGCAATAGGATGCCAGAATCGAGTTTTTAAAACAAAGACAACTTCGCCAGCAGATTGGGAATTCTTTTAGTTCAGAAACATGCTTGAAGGGTCTAGAGCAGGTAATTATAACAGTAAAAACAGCTTTTTACCAGTCTCTCAGTAAGTACCAGCCCTTGTGCTAAACATTTTACAAAGTTCATATAGTTATAATTTATTCTCACAACCAACCCATAAAAAAGGAATCATAATTCTTGCTGTTTTATAGGAATTATGATTTTCACTGTTTTATAGATGAGAGAACTAAGGCTTCTATATACCTTATATGCCTTGTCCAAGACTATAGTTAATACATAGAGATGGTGTAACTTTGTTTTGATAGTGTAATTCTGAGATCTTAATTGTTCTTAACTGTTACATTTGGAGAAAAAAGGAAGAAATAATACCCCGTGTGTGATCACTGATATTTCCATTCATTTATATATTTATTTATGTATTTATTACTTATTTATCCATTTATTTATTGGCAGTGCTAGGGATTGAACCCAGTGCCTTGTGCATACTATGCAGGCACTCTGCCACTAAGCAACATCCCCAGCTATCAATATTTCCCTTTTCTGAATTCTTGTCATACTTACAGTCAACAATATAAAGTTTACTATTAATTTGCTAATTGTTTCTATAATGTATTTATAAATCAACAACTTTATTTAATGTTATTTTCATTGTCCAGGAAAAAGTAAATATTCTCTGAACACACACCTTTCTTATAATTTCAGTAAGCCAAATTAGTCTCCTGGAAGGAAAATGTTACTACTATTTCCATTTTGGGTCCCAAATTGAAATCTATAGCATATATTTATAGTTTCTCTACTCTTTGGGAAGAACCCCTTAACCTTCCATTCTTCCTGTATGTTGCTGTTCTTCCTTCACTTAATAGGCAGAGGAAATGGTATCCACTCGTTCTAGAGCTAACAGTCTTCAAAAAACCACATTCACTTTCAGGAACACCTGCCTTAAACCTGTAAAAGACTCATAGAAATCCTCATAAAAATCCTGGCCTCAGGAAGCACAGTGTGTGACTTCACCTCTCTCTCGCCTGTGTACCGGGCCCAGCAGTGATTACTCAAAGCCAGTATGTGGGAGCCCTGTAAGGCAGCTGGCATGTGTGGAAAGGAGCTAATGCTAGTTCACTTAGCATGCATGAAGACCTCATTTTAATCCTTAAAAAATGAATAAAAAATAAATTTCGGGATTATCTAAGCCAATGCAGAGGAGTTTGAAGCCTGATACTGAATAAAAATAAAAAGATAAATCTTTTGTCTTTTTATCTCCATTTACTTTCCTTTGGGGAACTGAAGGTTATTTTTATGTGAAAGGAAATACAGTCTGAGGTTATATGTAGCCTTAAAATATTGGTTACACTTGTCTGTTTTTTATTCCACTGGTTTGAGAGCTGATTTGAAAATGTAGTCTAGTTCCTTTATTTAAAGTATAAGGGCTGCTTCACTTCTTTTCACAAATTCTATTGTTCTCTGTTCCCTAAGTACTGAGTGTCTTGTGTTCTTGTTTAGAATGGTCACCTTTCTTTATAGCAAGCTAAATCTTACAATATAATTAAATATATTTCAAGTCCAAACTCTTTGACACAAACTTCCATGATCACTTTTGCTATTGTAAAGCTATGTTTCCATTTTGTAAATTTGGCAGACAGCACTTTGTTTTCACATTTTGGACATGTGTTAGTGTCTTACTATTGTTTATTTATGTTTGAGTAAATATCATGACACTTCCTCATATTTATCTTCCCATTATCTTTCCCATGATTTCAGACTCAGTATGGTGCTTCTGGGCAAGGCTAATTTTATAGAGACATGGTTTACATTGGTTTACACTGTAGTTTCTAGGTACCAAATAACTGATGTATTTTAATGAATTGAGATGATAGTAATTTTTTAAACTTCACTTTGTAAGAAACCCATATGTAAAACATTTTCAAAGAATAATTATATACTAAGTGAATAACTATTCTTAGTGATACTTCCATACTTCTGTACAAGAACTGAAAGATAAAAGCAAGAGATCTTCCTCTCCATGAAACAGAGGAGTAAAAACAAAGAACAAAACCTCAGTGCAAGAGGCACTTTACAGTTTGTATGGATTACAGAAGTCTAAATCATGCCTGGCACTTGCAATCATAAAACATAGAGTCGCAAATGACCTAGATCCAAAAATAGTTTCCAAAAAACATACAAAATGTTCTTCAGTTGAAGCTGCTTTATGATAACATTATTTTTTACTGAAAATGAAAAAAAAATTTATTACATACCACTAGATTTCCAATCACCATGACCATCATGAAGACAGTAAGGCACATGGTTTGGCCAGCGACCTCCATGCAGTCCCACATGGTCTCTATCCACTCTCCACACAGCACGCGGAACACGATCAGGAAGGAGTGGAAGAAGTCATGCATGTGCCAGCGTGGAAGCGCACAGTCATCAGAAATCTTGCAGACACATTCTTTGTAGCTCTTGCCAAAGAGCTGCATGCCCACCACAGCAAAGATGAAGACAATGATGGCCAACACCAAGGTGAGGTTACCCAGAGCCCCCACGGAATTGCCGATGATCTTTATCAGCATGTTCAGTGTTGGCCAGGATTTTGCCAACTTGAACACTCGGAGCTGAAAAAAAAAGCAAGAAGGCTTGTTAATAACTGGCATTTCTAAGACATCCGTTATTTTATTCACAGTTGAACTCCACAGTGTAATCATCTGCATTGTACAGTGATGGATTATTTATGTATCAAACTATTATCCAGCAAATGTAGCAGATATTGATACTACCAGGATATTTTTCATTCTGAAATTGTCCATTTTGTAAATTAAATCATAATATTACAAAGTTTTTGAATTGGCATATTAATTATAAGATCCTCCAAATTTTACAGAATCCTACACAAGCATATGAACTATAACTCTTTATTAAGGAACAAAAATACTTAGGTTTAATGGTGATTAATTAGCAAAGACACATTTTCAGAAAAGTAAAGGTTCTCATTATTTAAAAGACCAAAATAAATACATTTTTCATTATACTTGAAATATGATGCTGAAGCACACAAGTGTAAGTGATATTAATATTTAAATTACATAAAATATAAGAGAAAATGAACTAATTTTTTTGAGTGTTTAGATTCCTCTAGCTGTATCAATAGCTTATTGTAACATTAGGACATATTCTCAGATTTATTATATTTGGAGGAGAAATACTTGAACTTAAGTAAAAATGTGTACTTTTTTACTTAATTAATCTGCTCATTAGTGTGCATGAGTGTCTCTCTGCTATTGTGGTTGACACTTGGTATTGGGTCACACAGGTCTCTAAAGAACCCCTTCAGTTAAACAGTAGCAGTGTTTTATTTCTGATGCTTCAGTAAATTCCAGGCTGAGAATAGTGCATTATTTAATGTCTTCTAAGTGACCCAAAGGTGTGAATGTAAGGACCAAAGTATTTAATTTATTCCCGGAGAATAATGTATGCCAGCATCTGACACACTAAGCAAGAGTCTAACGTCATGCTCCCTATTTTCCTAAACTGCACCATATTATCCTGAAAAATTTTCAAAGAACTTATGTCATTCACCATATAATCATTTCTAATATTTGTTCTATTTCTGCATACTTCTAGCTTAAAATTAGATTCATGACTATTCTTGAGCACTATAGAAAGAAATCATATGTATAAGGGTCTCACTTTAAATTTGAACTTTGAAAGTAGCAAATCAAAATAGATTTCACAATAAAATCTTGAGATATAAATATTAGGATAAATCACCTATAGGAATCTGGTTTAGTGAATATATATGACCTCTGGTATCTGAAAATAAAAAGTTAGAACAAACTCAAAGTAATACCACAATAAAACATACAGAAATGCGTCAAAGTATTTTTCTTTTAATTGTAAATGATTCAAGAATTTATGAACTATGAAGATCAAATAAAAGACAACTTTTTATTTTGTTACCGGGGATCAAATTTAGGACCTTGCATTTGCAAGGCAGGTGCTGTGCCACTGAGCTAAATCCCCAGCCTGAAAGACAATTTTTTAAATAACAAGATATAATACCAGCAACTCTTCTCAGAGAGTGCATTTGGTAGCTTTCTGATCTGGATGAAGACACAAATGTGTGAGGACTTCTGTCTGCTTGTCCCCCTTCTTTGTACACAGTCTCTTATCTTACGTTTTGGATTGTATGGGGACAAAGCGAGCAAAGAGGAGTTCTATAACTGCCAAGCTCTTGGTAGAACAAGAAGCCTATCTTATTCCCTATGAAACCTTATAAATGGTTACACAGACCACAGCTGAGTTGTCTACATATTTTAATGTGATTTGAATTTATCTGTGTTTCTCCTCTCCCTCCTCATTAAAGCTGCCATTTGATGACAAAGGAGAGAACCGTTGACTGTTCATTTGAATAAACTTTAGTCATCAAAACAATTATGAAGGAGGAATTACAATCCACTAGTGAAGCAAAACAGTTTGTTTAGAAAATACTCAAATAATATTATAATTATAAAAAATCCTGACACTATTACTATGTTAAGAATGATGATTAAATAAATTATAAAAATAAATATTATGAACGTTCTTAGTTAATTTACCAGTCGAAATGATCGGAGAACTGATAATCCTTCCACGTTTGCCAAACCAAGCTCCATTAAACTAAGGCTCACAATAAAACCATCAAAAATATTCCAGCCTTCTTGAAAGTAATAATACGGATCCATAGCAATAATTTTGAGAAACATTTCTGCGGTGAAGATCCCAGTGAAGACCTAAATGTAAAATGTAGTTGTTTAAATGAGTGAGTACTCTGGAAACATAAATAATTGTTGAGCAATTTAATTTGCTCACAGCAAATCAAAATTAAGTTCTGATTTTTAAAACTTGATTTGGATTCCACAAATTAGTACTATCAAATGCTTTGTATCCAAGTCAATATTTAATTGCTCATTCTACTTAAGGTTTATCAAGTGATAAACTATGCATGGATTCAGACAATAGAATTAATACTTTTATTTTCAAATTAAATGTACAACTTCTAGACTCTGCTACTGTCTTCTTTAGTCCTCCAAATATTCACCAAGTACAATGGACTGGGGCTTTTTCATGGTTTTGCACAGAAATCTGGTGCTAAGGAGACTCCATGTAATCTGTAATAAACCTGGTCACTGCTAACCCTACAGATAGTAAGGATGTTAAAAGAACTTTCTTTTTGTTGGAAAAGGAAAACACTATTTTCTATTCTCCATTTCCATTTTCTACAATTATTTCAAACTTTCCTTCTTCATATACGTTTAACGTCATTTTCTTTATTCTATACTCTTAGTGCTTGTGCTTTTCATAGGTAATAGAAGTTAGCCAAGCTGAACTGTTGGTTTATCTTATCTATCAAGCTACTTATATCCATACCCATCCTTTGATTTTTTTCTTCACCTTAAAAATACACCACTATTATCAAATGAACTTTTCTTGCACTGTTTCCCCTTCTAGCTACCACCATCTGTCATCTCCTTATAGTCAGACTTATTTAAGAAATGGTGTATTCCTCATAGTACACTATTTCTTCTTAAACAAAAATAAATTTGACCTAAACCAGCCTTTCTATTTAAGGGTAGGTCTTGCCCAAAATGGCCTACATACATAGTAAACTGTCGCTTAGCTTGATTTGTAAACAAACTGTAACCTAAGAGTACACTCTTAAATTATATAATCAAATTACTGAGTCTCAGACAATCAAAGCAGCTGAACTTCCAGAAAATCACAGGTTGAAAACTGCCAAAACATGATGACATAAGGCAAATGCCAATTGTAACCAAGCAGGTAGTTTCTGAATGTCAGTTTCTTTTCTTTGGCTATAGATAAAATCTGCATATATGATGGCACAGTGCATTCAGAACAATATTTGACCTGGAAAGCTTTCCAGTTCTAAGACCACTTTTTCTTGCTTCAATAAATTTTGTTAAATTGAAATGATCGCATTTATTCCTCCACAAATCACCAATCAACACAAACCGCTATAATCAAGATTGTCAACATCATCAGAATTACCATAACTTCTTCTAATTTAAAGTTTTGTAGTTACACCACCATTTTAGAAGTATATAGAATTGTTTTCTGTTCCTTGTTCTTTGAAATATTTTGTCTTTGGTTTCTATAAGCCATACTTCCCTAAATGCTTTTCAGTTGCTTTTTTTTCCCCTTACAATTTATTCAATATTGCAATTCTTGAGAGATCTCTGTAAGATACTTTCATTCCAAGTTTCCATTTTGTACATTACATTTTTACAATGAGTTATATTTTTAGATCTATTTTCTGTTTAAGCCTGTGTCCCAAATTCTAGGCTACATAGTCACTTGCCCGTTCGCTATCTCTATTCACTCTATTTATATGACTAGCTCGCAGATATATCTAATTCAACAGAACCAAAATTTACCATGCCATTTTGCATGACTCTGGTTCTCTTTTGATATTTCAAACTCTGTAAATGGAATCTCTCTAGATATAGGTGGCCAAATCTGAAGTCTGAGAGACTCAGTGATTTTCCAAGTATCTCCAATACTTCAAATTAAAATGCACCTGTGTGATTATTACTTTATTCTCCTTTTATTTTTATGTAGAACTCCATTGTTTGAATATTTCATAACTGACTTTAAATTTAACTAATGAATAGCACTTTTGTTTTCTTTCCAAAAATATCTGCCTACCCTAAATTTTCAAAGATGGTTTCTTTTGTTTTATTTTACAAGTTTTATTGTTTTAGCTTGTATGCTGAGGTTACCACTCACATTGGGTTTTGAATATAGTGTGAGATTAGAAGTGAGGCTCATTTTTCCCCATGCATTTATTAAGTGTTACAGAAATTTCTTGATACCTTTTTCTTATTCAATTTCCTCAGTGTTTTGTAAAAACTTCATTGACATATAATTTGGATATAATTATAAACTCAGCATTATGTTCCATTGATATATTTAAGCCAATGCCACAGAATCTTTATTAATATTGCTTTATGGCAAGCTTTAAGTCAGATATGTTAATTTTTTGTTACTGTTTTATTAGAATTATTTTTGATGAATTTAAATACCAGGTATGTCTATACAAATTTTAAAGTCAGTACATCAATTTTCGCAAAGAAAGTCTGCTGAAACTTGACTGGGATTAGGTTGAACTGATAGATACATTTGGGTTGAGCTGATTTCTTTTTTTTTTCTAGTACCAGGGATGGAACTCAGGACCTTGCACTTGTGAGGCAGTTACAGCACCACTGAGCTAAATCCCCGTACCCTGATTTCTTAATAATGTTGAATAAATAATATTGAATTCAATGATGTTGTATCTTTTATTCCATGAATGTATATATATTCCATTTCTTTAAATCATTTTGTTACTCTCAACTATATTTTGTAGTTTGCAGTGAAGATGTTTTGCAATGATTTGCTAAATTATTATTAAGCAATTCGTGAGGTTTTTATTTGTAAATAAAATATTGAAATTCATTGCTTGGTTTTAATTGTTTTTCAGATTTATTAGGATTTTTTTACATATATGATCATTTGTTTAAATAAAAACATTTTCATCACATTTCAATTTTTATTTGTTTTCTCCCATTATACTCTATCATATTTGATAAAGCTTCCAGCTCAATGTTTAGAAATGGCAACAAATAGAAATCATTCAATTTTCTTAGAAGTAACACTCATTATATTATAGATAACATATTAGCTATAATTTTCTATGATGCCCTTTTTGAATTTACTTTCTGTTCCCAGTTTACTAAGGAAATTATCTTCCATTCCTAGCTTATTAAATTTTTATTGTGTCTGTAGAGTTTTTTCAAATGCCTTTTCTACATTTATTGAAATGACCTTATGCTTTTCTTTCCTTTATTCTCTTAAAATAATCAGTTAATCAATCATTTTTAAATGTTAAATGACTATTGCTTTTCTGAGATAAACCTCATTTTTAAGATCTTTATATTTATACTGTGGGATTTTATTATTAGTATTTTGCTAATGATTTTTTTCAAGGACTCTTATGAATATAGAGGAGAAAAATAATTTTTACCCCCTTAAAAAGAAACATACTCTTTGGCAATCACTTTTTTTTTTATCCCAACATCTACCACCAATGTTTTGAATGTCTCCATGAACTTGTCTATTTTGGGCATTTCTTATCAATGGAGTGATGCAATATGTGGCTTTCTATGAATAGCTTTGTTCACTTAATATACTGCATACAAGGTTCATCCACTGCTGTAGCAGTACTTCATCTTTTCTTATGGCTGAATAATATTCCAGTATGTGGATATACCACATTTTATTTATCCATTCATCAGTTGATACTTATTTTAACTCTCTGTTATTATAGAAACTTGACTTATTTCTACTTTTTATTATTGCTCATGGTAGATTATTCATGTGGAAATATATTTTTAATTTTCTTGAATGTATACCCAGGAGTGGAACTTCCGGATCACATGGTAACTAATGGTGACCTTAACTTTTTAGAGAACAGCTGAATTGTTTGCAAAAATGGCTGCATCATTTTACATTCCCCAAAACAATGTATTGCCATTCCACTTTCTCCACACATCCTTACCAAAAACTGTTGTAATGTATCTTTCTGACAGCAGTTATTCTAGTAGGTATGGAGTATTATCCCATTGTGGTTTTAACTAGCCTTTGTCAAAAGACTAAGGATATTGGATATCTTCATGTATTTATTGGTCATTTGTATGTCTTCTTTATTCAAATGGCTATTGAAATCCTTTTATCATTTTTAAATTGAGGTTTTTACCTTTTTGGTATTGAGGTGTAATAATTGTGTATACAAATATATATGCAAAAGTATGTCTACAAATAATTATCAGATATATTATGTGCAAATGTATTCTTCCATTCTGAGTTGCTTTTTTACTTTATGATATTTTTTGTAGCACAAAAGTTTTGTACTTTGATGAAGCACAATTTACTGTATTTGTTCCTTATATTTTTTTCATATCAACAATAAGAAATTATTGTTTAATCCTAGATCACAAGGATTTACTCCTAAATTTCCTTCTCATTATTTATAGTTTTAGCTTTTACATTAGGTTTATGAGACATTTTGGGTTCATTTATGTATATGTTGTTAGGTAAGAAAGAGTTCAATTCCATTCTTTGGCATGTGGATATTCACTAATCTCAGTATCATTTGTTTAAATGATGTCTTTCTTCAATCATGTTGTCTTGTTGCCCTTCTTAAAAATCAATAATATAAATGTAACATGTTACTTGAACTTTCAATTCTATTTAATTGAGCTAGAGGTCCATCCTTATGCAAGTACCAAACTGTCTTGTTTATTTTAACTTTGTAGTAAGTTTAGAAATTCTAAAGTCTAAGGTTTAATGTAGCTCTTCTTTGTTAAGATTGTTTTGGCTCTTGTATTTCCATATGAAATTTGTAATTAATTTGCCAATCTTTGCAACATAGATAGCTGAGATACTGACAGGGGTTCCATTAAATTTGTAGATCAGTTTAGTGAGAATGGTCATCTTCATGATATTATTTTCTAATCAATAAACATCCAATGTCGTTCCACTTGTTTATTACTTCTTTAATTTCTTTCAAGACAGGTTTGTACTTTCCAGTTTACAAGTCATGCACTTTATTAATTTTATTCCTATTTATTTTTCTTATTGATGTTATTATAAATAAAATTTTCAGGGCTAGGGATTTAGCTCAGTGGTACCCCTTCTGCCTCGCAAGCACAAGGTCCTGAGTTCCATCCTCAGTACCAAAAAAATAGTTTCTCAATTTCAGTTTAAGATTGTCTCTAGTATATAGATCTGCAATTCGTTTTTATTTAATGACCTTGTATTGTGCAACCCTGTTGAATTCATTAGTTCTAATTGTGCATCTGTGTGTGTGTATTTTGCAGGATATTCTAAATACAAGATAGTGTCATCTATGCAGAATTTTACATTTTTATTTTCAGTGGGATGCCATTTATTTTTTTTTCTTGTCTCTTTACTCTCATTAAAACTTTCAGTACATTGTTGAACAGAAATGGCAAGAACAGACATCCTTGTGTTATTTCTGATCTCAGAGTGAAAACATTTTTCAATTTTATATTAACTATGATGATATAGATGTGAGATCTATAGATGACCTTTGTAAGGTTGGAGAAATTATCTTCTATTTAAATTTGTTTTTATCATGAAATATGTTGAATTTTTTCAAATGTGATTTTCTGCTTCTATTGATAATTATGTATTTTAAAATTGATATGATATATTTTATTAACTAACATTAGATTATTGCAACCTTGAATTACCGGGATAAATTTCACTTGCTCAGGATATGTAGTCCAAAATCCTAATTTGCTGCGTGATTTATTTGCTGTTATTTTGTTGAAGACATTTGTGTCTATGTTCAAGTGAGATATGGCTGATCTATAGTTTTCTTTAATATTTTTCCTGGTTTTGATACAAGAGTAATTCAGGCCAAGTAATTCTAGAATCATAAAACTAAGTATTGCCTTATCTTCTAGCTTTTTTGAAATACATAGTTTTCTGGAGTCACCATCCTGTGCAGTAGAATATCAGAACTTATTTCTCTTATTTAACTATAACTCAGTACCCATTGACCAAATATTTCTCATCCTTCTTCCCCCTTTTTTCTCCCCAGCCTCTTGGAATTGCCATTCTACTCTCAACTTCTATGAGATCAATTCTTTTAGATTCTCCACACGATTGACATCATGCAGTATTTGTCTTTTTGTGGCTTATTTCAATTAACATAGTAACCTCCGGTTCCATCCATGTTGCTGCAAATGACAATATTTCATTCTTTTAATGACTTAGTAGTATTCCATTGTGTATATACAATTACATAATATGGTGTATGTGCCACATTTTCTTTATCCATTCATTGGTTAAGGGACATTTAGGTTGTTTCATCTATTGGCTGTTTTTAATAGTGCTATAATAAACATGGTACTAAAGTTGACTTTTTGACATACTATTTTCACTTCCTTTGGATATGTACCCAGATGAGCTGGGCTTACTGGATCATATGGTAGTTCTTTAAATTGTTTTCTCAAACCACTGTACTGTTTTCCATAATACCTATACTAATTTACATTCCCAATTGTGCGTTAGTGTTACTTTTTCTCTGCATCCTTGACAGCACTTGTTATCTTCTGTCTTTTGGTATTACCCATTCTAACTGGTGTGATGTAATATCTAATTGTGGTTTTGATTTGAATTTCTTTGATGATTAGTGATGCTGCACATTTTTTTCATTCACTTGTTGGCCATTTATCTATCTTCTTTTGAGAAATGTTGGTTAAAAGACAGTCTCTTTAAAATATAGTGCTGGGAATTTTGGATATTCACATGCAAAAGAATGAAACTTGATCTATATCTGTATCTCTCATCATATACAAAAGCCAACACCAAGTGAATTAAAGACATAACTGCAAAGTATATAGGAATTATAAAGCTACCAGAAGAAACCATAAAGGAAATGCTTCAGAAAATGGGATAAGCAAGGACTTTCTGTTAGGACTTCAAAAGCATAGGAAACAAAAGCAAAAATAGACAAATAGGACTACATCAACTAAAAACTTCTGCACAACAACAATAACAACAACAAAAACAAGCAAGGAGGCAACCTATTAAATAAGAAAGTATTTGTACGGTATACATCTGACTGAGATTAATATCTGGAATATATAAGGAATTCAAATTTCTATTTTTTCTCAAGTCACTATCAGTAGTTTGTTACTCACTAGAAATTTTTCTCTCCCATCTCAGTTATCTAATTTGTTTTATGCAGTAATTAATAGCATTTCTTTTTATAATGGTCTCTTCATTCTTGACCAGTAATTTTAATTTCTTCTACCTTGGTTAACCTAGATAGAGATTTGCAAACTCTGTTGATTATTTCAAATGATCAACTTTTGAGTTTAGTGATTTTTCTCTGTTCTTCTATTCTTTGGTATTTTCATCTTTCTGTTAACTTTGAGTTTTGTTTGTTTTTCATTTATAACATAAATGCCCATGGTAAAAAAGACAGCTTTTTTGTAATCAATAGCTTAATCTTATCCTTGTTATCTAAAAACTATTTAGCTGCTCCCATTATTTTCAGTTTAGAGTGTTTTCACTTTCCTTAATCTTAAAAATCTTTTTTATTATTTTTCTTATGACTTCTTTAACCCATTGTTTATTTAAGAGTAAACTGTTTAATTTCTACATATTTGTAAATTTTCTACTTTTATTTCTTTTACAGATTTCTAATTTAATTTCATTTTTGTCAAAAATATGTTGTAGAGTTTTAACTTTTTTCAGTTTTTCCAAGGATTTTTGAATAATTGAACTTATACTTTTTCCTAGGAAATATTTTATATGCATTTGAGAGAAAGCGTCCTGTCTATATATGTTCTACCATTCCATGATGCACCTCCACTACAAATTCTACCATTCTTAACACATAAGACAAGCCCCAACTTTAATTGTCCATCTACTATTCATATCTGCCTACCAACCACTTCTTCAGATAATGAAGAAATGTTTGGCTTCATAATTCCTTTAATTTACTCTGACATTATTCTGATCTAGACAAATATGACACTCTAGTCCTAGAACTAAAGTGAACTAAGTGGAAATGGTCATTTAACTCTAATCAAGCTAATTTTATTCAATTCTTGGATCTGAGTTAAAGCTGCCAGTTAGGAAACACAATCTTTCTGTCTGAAGAGATATACTGGTAGAAAAAGTTAGTAAAACCTTGGCAACAATAGGAAAATACTCAGCCAGACATTAGGAAACATACTGAGAAGAAGAGTGGGAGGGGAAGAAGCTAGTTCCCAATGACAATGAAAACTGGAATTTAGCTAAATTAGAACCTGGAGCTAGCTTCAAATAAAATTTAGTTACTTGAGGCAATGAATTCTCTTTATGTGTACTTAAAATCATTTGATCTATGCTCTAATCTCCACCTCTATAAATCTCTCCTGCATTGCTTGCCCATTTTTTAGATGTAATCCTGAAGAGAGTCCTATGAAAGTGAAAATTGGGAATAAGTAACACTACTGTCTTTTCCTACGATAAGTTTTTGTGATTTACGACCACAATATTACCTGAAATAACTTATTGGTAAAATCTTACTGGTAAATATCTTCAGTAAAGCTTTCAGACCTTCCATTGTTCTATCACAATTGCATAATAAAGAAAAAGCATAGTATTTATTAGCTTAGGACTAGCTTTTTTGGACTAGCTTTTTGGGAACCTAGAAAGAGAGATGTCATGTAAACCATTTAGTGCAGTCTGTGATGCCAAGTAACTGGTCAGTGTAAATTAACTTTATCATTTGATTCAGTTTAAGACCTATCTGAAATATAATAAAAACTAAATTAATAAAATTCATAGTGGTTAATTCAAGGCTAAAATATTATATACTATAGTTTATATTATTTATATATATAACCTGTCTATATGCTCATTAACAATGCTGTAAAGTGCATTTTTCATTCGTAATAATATATTCTTATTTCAGAACTTTGATTTCTCTGCATAAAGATCATTCTACTTTCATTACTATCTCTCTACCATGTAATGTTAATATAAATTTTTGAAGTGAAAACATAAAAATTTATCATTTATACATTCCTAAGATCATAAGGGAAATTAAAAGAGAAAGAGTAATAGTCATATCAAGATTTTGTTCCAAAGGATCCACCTTCAGGTATTTTAAAATGACATTTCAAAATTATTTGACTTGGCATATTTTATAATTAATTTTGCAAATTTAGACATGTCCTAAATAATTTATTCTAAATATCTGAGAAATATGTCAGGATTTTCTTATCACAGACCAATTTTCTCTGTATTTCATAGTCACTTTTGCAATGAATGAGCAATTTAAATGCAATTCCAAATCAAACTGTATATCCAATCGGATTCTTTTGCATTATGCTTAGCAGTGACAATATAGTTTTGTTATTAACAAAAGGATACCAAACTTTTGCTGTCCGGTGGGCAAGGCCAATAGTCCATATTTTGAGAGTGAGACGTAGAGCTCACCAAGGCAGATGTGAACTCTTTCAGTGGGAAAGGGCGCCCTCAGTGAATCTTACCAGGTTCCCGACAGACAGCACACTGCTAAACTGCTCTGTCATGGGATAGTGCTCCATGGCCATGAAGAGCGTATTTAAGACAATGCAGATGGTGATGGCCAGGTCAACAAATGGGTCCATCACGACCAGGTTGACAACGTGTTTCACCTTTAACCATGGCTTACAGCAGTCCCAAATCAAACACATGTTAGCAAATTTATACCAGCAGGGTGGGCACTTCTGTCTGGATTCTTCAAGTTCTGGAAGAAAAAAAAATTAGAATCCTCATGAAAACTGCAAACTTTTTAAGTAGTCTTTGGTTTAAATTAAAAGTCATTTTTAAAAGCTCCAAAGGTGTTAAAAGATATGGCTTAATGTTACGGTGGAGCAAGAGAAAAAACTTAAAATGGGTTTGCTGCCATAAAAAGGTTGGGCAAAGAAAGGCTAGTAAGCTTCCAAAATTTGTCATGGCTAACCACAGTTTCCAAGATTCTGTCTGCAATATCAAACTGCTTGACAAGTGTCTTCAAGTCTACCAGAAATTAAGCATTAGGACTTATATTATAAGTGCACTCAAAGCTCATCCACATTCCAGATAGAGGTCCAAGAAGCATACATGTTAACAAAAACTTCCCAAGAGGTGTCCTGAAAACATTAACCAATCACACTGAATTTTGGATTCTTGGATATATATTTTGGTAGATTCTAGTGAGACAATTTAAAGGTTAAAAGTATTTCAATAAAATTAAGCTTCATTCTATGTAGGCTAGCATATTAACCTCAAAAGTTTTATTTTCTATGTATTTCTCAATTTAACTATAGGATGGAAAGGAAGAGGAATTACACAATAAGAAACTGGCATCTCTATTGTTGGCATAAATGAACATTTCACAAATTGAAATTATGTATTGCCAAAAAAAATAAGGAAATTTTAGGTAGAATATACATAGAATTATTAATTTTCATGGTATGCTTTTATTTTAATACATTGGAATTTAATTTTCTGTAAACCTAAGACATAAAATTTCATATTAATTTTAAGAAAAAAGTGCAATGCTTTCAAGAAGATTTTAAATTAAATAATGAGAAAAAAGTAAAAAATGTGCAGATCTTTAAGGTCTTATCCCAAATACTGAAGTTTGGTAAACATTGGAAAAGAATTTCAAAGAACTGAGAAATGGAAATATATCTACCATATTCCATTGATAAGATTACCTCTTAATGAACTTATGAGTGGGAAAGGATGCATGGTTTGTTGTTTTCTGCCAATACTACTGCTGCATATCTTATTACCTGCTGTGGTCAGATATGGGACACCATTTCTGAATTAGAGGAGAGATTTAGCACTGAATTAGAGGAGAGATTTCTTCCTTTATCATCCAAGGCATAATTGGCCCTGGTCAGTCACTTTAGTATCACTATTGTGGCAATTAGAATATCTTTCCATATTTGGTATAACTTACTATGAACTAAACTTTGTAAGACAGGAATTAGCATATGAAGTGAATCATGGACACAGGTAACAATTTTTCTCCTGCTGTTTAACACGTGCCACAAATTAATGCTATAGAGTGAATCACATCCCTAAAGTAAATTAATTTACTGCTTATAAGCAGAATTCCATTAAAAGTAAAATCTTTAATTACCTCTTTCAATACTAAAATTCTTCAACTAAGCAATTTATTTCTATTTCTTTTAATATATAATTTGGTGAATAATAGATTTATAAATCAAGGAAAAACATAAATGTAATATAAATATAGTATGTTATTATATACTAGCTAGTTTTTAGATACTTTTAAGACTCTCAGATTCATGTTCATACCAAGGAGAAAAAAAAGAGAACATAATATCATTTACAATAAATATAACAGAGAAACTAGGAAATCTTACTTTGTTTGTATACTGTCAGAATTAGCTTTTACTTTCTTTCTTTTTTTAATGCTAACTACCAGAAAAAAAAAGAGAAACAAATGGGAGTAGCATAGAAAAAATAAATAAGAGAAAAGTTGAAACAGGGAAATTCAGCAGGTGTTGTTCATCTTGACACTAGGGAAAACTGAAGCAAAGTTATTTAAGTTCTAAAATAAAAGCATTCAGTTATTCATTCCCAAAAAAGAAAAAAGAATCTCACGCTTCGAAACAAAGGAAAGCACTCAGCAGAGAACTACAGCCACCTCTTCATTATTCCTGTACAGGTTCCCTAGAATCATAGACAGCTGAATTTTTGTCTTCTACCAGCTCACCTTGATTCTTCTAGTGCTTTTAGCTCACACTCCCACCATTCTTTATGAAAGAGTGACCAGGAGTATTTCTATATGGTTTACATTGCAAAAGAAACTTAAAAAGTAAACAATTCATTTTTGCTCATCCACTGCTCTTTCACTAAGTATGAGCCTATTCATTATTCTGGACAATGAAGATATGGCTGCAGTTTAAAGAAGGAAAACAAAAGTTGCTAGCTGGATCAAAAAGTCTGGATCATAAAAAGGAAAAGTAAACTAATTCTTGGAAGAAATTACCTTCAAATAAACAGATTATTTCAACCTTTCCACAGTTATCAGGACCAAAAAAGAGCAGTACTCAAGTCAGCTCTAGTATGCATGTACATGCTAATAATGCCACCAACCGATTTTGACCAGTGCCACAGTGTTAGCTATAATTGAAAAATTAGCCTTTCATTCTATGTAACTCATGAAAATCAGAATAAAACTTAGCTACTCTCTGTCACAAAAATACAAAATCAAAAGCTTTGCAGATATCAAAACAAAACATTCTCAGTGTGTTACTTCCTAAATTATACTTGTATCCCAGGAGACGTTTTTCCATGGAGGAAGATATAATGCATTCCCTTTGAATCCATATTCTAATTAGTCCAATGTTGTTATGGTTTTATGTTTGTAAGTAATTTCTTATGTTAGTTCAAACTTAATGCTATTGGAAGTGCAAAGTAGGACTGTTGATTTAGACTTACCCTGTCTCCTTCTCTACTTCCTGCTTTAGGGAGCAGGAATGCTGCTGACATCTGTAGCAGAACCACTGGCAGCTTCCTCTCAGTGGTTTTGCTATGGCAAGGAGCAGAAGACCAGAGACTCTTCAAAAGATTTACCTGGAGGGATAGGGAGGAGCAAGCTACTGGCAGCTGGGAGGGAAGAGGGAGCGCAAGCTAATGCAGGCGAGGTTGGAGAAGAATGTACTAGAGTTTAATATTCCATTGAAATCAGTGAAGAGATTCCTGATACTGTATTAGGACATTACAAAAACTGGGTCATGTAATACTGTCTTGTCTGTGATGTGTATAGTCATCTACACTGTGAGTTTTTTGTGGCTGTGACTTTTAGGCTTTTGGTACTGGTGTTGACTTTATGGGATCTTTGTATTCAGACTGGAAAATAATTATTCCAAGAATCTACCCAATCTCAAGAGAAACTATACTTAATGTCAAGAAAGGCTCTCCCTTGGTTTTATTTTTTTTCCTTTCTATTTTTTCTTTGACACATCCACACACACACACACACACACACACACTTTCAGTCATGTGGGAAAAGGTTTGGTATGAGGGAAGGTAAAAAGAAGGAAAGATAGAATAAATACCTTTTACATGAAAGTAGAGAGGGAAAGGAAGAAGTGGGCAAGGGAAGATAGAACACATTTTACATGAAAGTATTTTCCAAGTAGTTGAAGCTGACAGTTGTTGTTTGGATAGACTTAAAGCACAGAAAGGCAAAAACATGTGAATTAACAACATAATACAATAGGCTAAATAATAATTATAATATTTATTAACTGTAATCTGCATGCCAAGTACATAGGTGTTTTATATATGATGCTTTATTTGGTCCTTATAAAAACATTATATTTGACCATCATTATCCATATTTCATTGATAAAGAAACCAAAATTCAAAGCATAAATCAACACATTAGCATATGGCTGAGCTAGGAATTAACCACAAATTATATTGACCTCAAAATCTTCACCTTGGTATTATGAGATCCAGACTTCTAAGGATTATATTAACAACTCAGATATAATCTGAAACTAAAGAGAAAGCTGACATATTATAATACTCTGCTCAGAGAGAGGCAAAAGTAGGATTGCTGAATTTTGAACATGTTGCTCGAATAAGGTTAATATCAAAATGTAATTTCATTAAATTACATTTCTTTTTAAATGAATGGATTTTTTAAACTTGCATCTTAAGTGGTTAATATAATTCAAATGGATCAGCATCATCACAATGATAATCATTTATCATTACACTCTTGTCAATCTTCAAGCATTTAGAATTTAATCTATGACAGTAGTGTTCCAAATATACCTTGAGTTTGCAGCAGCTTTCTGGAAACTAAATGCAAATATTAATGAGATAATGGAATCCATGTGTTGTACATGGACTTTACTCTTAGTAAAAAAGAACTAATGATCATATGGTAACAAGTTGGTTATTAATTTCATGGAATTTAAGGAAGTGGTTTTTGAGTCATTACCAAAGTACCACCAAGTAGCTGTGATGTAAAACTCTTGGCATACCTTCCATAGTGTTGGTCAAAATACTGGCCATGCTCATTGCTCTTTGTCTTGATGTGGGATCTTCCAACAAATCCATGGAAACATGGTAAGAACTAGATCGTCTCTTTCTTATTTCTGTTTCAGTAGTCGTGCCCTAAAAATAAAATTTCAGCCAAGATAACCGTTATTAGTGAGGGCAGCAAAACCCAAAGCACTCCTATAATAAATGTCACATAATAATGCTCACCATGTTTTCTAAGATGTAAACAGCTCATGATAATATTACTGGAATTACCATTTTGGGGGAGTATTTGAAAGTCCATCAGATTCTCAGCTTCCTGGGGTGCCTGTGTTTGCTAAAGTGGCCTTTCCTATTTTACTATGTTGAAGCTGTGTGCTGGAGAGACCATGCCTACTACTGCATTGTTAATTTTTTAGCATTTCAATCAATCTGACGAAGGACTTCAGACTGAAATATGCCATTCCTTGATTTATGACCAGGTTGTTATTAGATTGTTATGCGCATATATTCATTTATCTTAATGTATGAAAATATTTAGTTTCCCCGATATGCTTCAGTAATATTTCTTTGAGTATGTGAATTCCAGATGTAAAATGCTTGTGTTTATTAAAAACTGGTAACATTTCCCAACATCTCAAAGAGTAAAACTGAATTTTAACTAATATATAAATTGTCATACAATGAAGTTGATTATCATAGGACCAATAGTCAAATTCAAGCATTTTAAATGCAGGTTTGAGTGTCTTAATAATAAATAAGAGCCATCCTCAGTTTTCTGAGTTCTTTCACTATTTCTAAAAGTACAATATGAGTGCTGCTATTCATCTACACGAGCAATTAATATTATGTTTTATTTATATTAACTGTATATCCCTAATGCAAATATATTCCAAACCGAAGTTTCCATGCAACTGAGATGATTGTCACTAATGGTTATAAACATTGAATAGGTCACTCTAAAATTAATTTTAAGGTAAAAGAGAACTAAAATGAATGAGTAAAGAAATAACTCACTCTGAAATAAAACTCTTTAAATCAAAAACTCTCAATCAATTTAAAATATTTTCCCTTGTTAAAGAGAGGTAAAGCTTTAAGGAAAAATAATCAAGTCAAATGAAGGCCATACAGTCTCTTCTGTTCTCTAGAGAGCCATAGACAGAACTCTAGATCTGTTTAATTTTTAGGGTCCAAGACTCACAATATTACTAAGGAAACTCTTGAATTGAAGAACAGGAAACTGTGTGCTTCGGAAAGTGTTATTTCCCCACAGCTGTTTATCCTCTACTCTCCTTTCTTCTCCTCAGACCCCAGCTCTGGCTTTGTCTGTCTGTGCATTCACTTGTGAAACAGTGCAGTGTCTGACCTCAAATCACCTGGCTGCAAGGCTGAAGAACAGAGGTGTTCAGGCAGGAAATACAGGGTTTAAATTAGGGTTTGCTGCAAACTTTGCCTTCAGAAATTTATTCTGTCCTCTCTGACAGGACAGGAGGTTATGATGATTACTGGTAAGTGCCAGATAGTTTCTGATGGACAGACATTCTCTTTTGCATTTATGCGGAGAAATTGTGGATTTGGTTTTTTGTTTCATTTTGTTTTTTGCTCAGTTGACATTACCAAGAGCAGGGATGGTCCCATTTCATTATGAGTAAGAACCATGTGGGATGCCTGTTATGGAAAAAGATTCCCAGATTTTGCTGTCTTCAGTGTTTCGTCTGAGTAGGTCTGGGTTGGCCCAAGAATTTCAATTTTTAAGAAGTAGCCATGACATTCTCATGCAAGAAGTCTGAGAGGGTGATATATTTTGAGAAATACTGGTTTAAATAAAAATGTTTCTTCAGCTATTATTTCTTCTCTGAAAAAAATTCAATGGATGGCAATATTTTAGTATAGATAGAATGAAGTTCTGGTAACCAGCATACCTGGGGTCAAATCTCCACCATGCACAGGTCTCAGTTTCCTCCTCTGTAAAATGGGGATAATATTAGTAACTATCATAAAGGGTTGGTGTGAGGGTAAATTGAGTTAATAAGGTAAAGAGTCCTAAACAATGTCTAGTACAGTTGGCTATTTTTTTTAAGTTGACATTTTCTCTTTCTTCTTCTTGGCTCCTTCACTACAAAGTTCTACTTTTTTCTCTGAAAGCAAAGGTGGGGAGAGACCATGGCAAAAAAAAGTCAAGATCAGTGGCTATAATCCATGACACAAAGCTCCTCTGTGAAGCAACTGAAAATTAACTCCCTATCATTTTAATGCAGCCTGAAAAAGCTTGTTTAACAGGAATAAGTGGAGTTATGGAAAAGAAATAAAAAAATATTTAACATGATTCAGAAAGCTATAAAACATTCTGAAATGACATTGCTGGAGTATTTTTATACCAGCAAATGAAACTTCATTTAATCCCAATGTAAAAAGCATCTTATGAAGAAAGGTCACTAACATACTGTGATGTATGTAATGTTTATTTATTTGAAACTATTTTCCATGTACTGATTTGGAGCCAGTTTGTTTACAAAAGGAATTCTTGACAATAATATGAAAGCCACAATCCACTCTAAATATTACAACACATAACTCTACTAGGTAATTTTGGAGGATTTCTTTACTACAGAAATTTCCAGTAGCCAGGGTCATTTGAGCAGGTATCGACAACATGATGACTGGCAAAGAGAAACAGAATGTTGCACTGTAGGACATAGATACCTAATAGCATCTACTTCAAGTAGAAGTTTCAAATTCTTATTTAAAATAGCCATGTCCAACCTGCAGCCCTGGACAGCTAGTAATGTGACCCAACAAGATCATAAACTTTTAACATTATCATGTGATTTTCAGAGATATATTTCATGATTCAGTTGTACAGTGGTGGAGCATGGAGTGCACAGGAGGCAACAGAAGGCTGTGTAGGGAAGGCTCAGGGTGTGCCCACTCCACTTTCTGTGCCTGCCACACACAGGCTACAACCCAAAGCTACATGTATCAGACATTACATGCCCTTGTGTGACATGGCAAGTAAAATACAAAGATCACTGATGCTAGCACTTGAACCTACCTGTACGTGTGTGCATCTGTGAAGACAGATGCTTATTTTTATTAAATAGAAATGTACGATTTCTTATTTAGTTGTTCAACTTGGGCTTATGTTGCTTCCTAAATTAATTTAATAAGTTAAACTATTTTTAAAAGGGAAGTTTTGTCCCATATATGCATACGTTATGTTATATATTACATATTTTATATGTGGACCTGACAAGTTCTCTTCACTGAATGGGGCCCAGGTAAGTCAAAAACTTACACACGGATGCTGTACAGGAATAATAACAGAAGTCATTAAGATGAATATTTATATATTTTGTGCATATTAATTTCCTCACATTTAATGAAGTTATACTAATGAAAATTATGCTTGATACATTGTTGTCTTGCTGCTTGGTACCCTTTAGACTGTGGTAATAGTGATGAAGGAATAGTTCTCACCAATTATAGGAGACCCATCCTATGTCTTTAATTAACTTGTAGAATAGTATATAGGACAATTTGGCAAGAGAAGGTCATAGGTTGAACTAGTTCCTGGCCTTTGAAGAACAGGCTCAGGAAGAATGTTCTCCGTGGAAATTAAAAAGCCACCCTCCCGCCTGCAGCAGCCCTCGGCCTGCGCCCATCCCTTGGGCTGCAATTTTAATGATCTCACCTCTGGCAGCAGCTGCCCAGCTGGCGACGTGAGGGCGGACGGGCCGCCTACCAGCGAGACTACACCGTTGCAATCGACGGCGCTGTGCATCTTTCCATTCACCGGCAGAATCGGGAGCACCCTGGAGGCGCGGCTGGCCTGGCTGACGGTGCTGTGCCGCCGCTCGCCCTGTCTGTGCGGCACGAACAGAGAGTCTCTCCGGCTGTCGTTGTCCTCAAAGGTGCTGTGCTCGTCATCAGCGAAGTCATTCTCCGAGCCAATATCCTTTGCGCGACCTCTGAAGCTGAAAAGGCTCGCCCTACTGTTGCGTCTTGGAGAGAAAAGGGAGCCCCGGATGCTCAACAGAGACTATGTGCGGCAAAGGAGTGAAAACAAATGGGCAACATTCAGAGTGGCGTCCCGAAAAAACATGACCACACTCACTGTTCATGGTTATTGACTTGTCTAAGGATAAGCTTTGGGCAGTTGCCACCAGACACTGACGGCAGCCTTCGGTTGCATCCTGACACTTACTTGGCTCACCTGTTTTACTTTCTTTCCTCCTTTTATTTTTCATCTGCTCTCATTTTCTTCTGCTTTACCTCTGCCTAAACATAATCAGAAGTATTCCTATAACACTGTTTTGTCTTGTTACTGACCCCTAGAACAGCATTTTTTGCTAGGCCCTTTTCTAGAAACTGTTTTCACTTAACAATCCAATGGAAAGCTATTAAATACACACCTACATTTACAACTTTAGAAGCCAAAAATATATTCACTAAGAGCTCACAAGTGACCACACTCTGATGCAGACCTACTTATAGCGGAAAATAAAAAGCAATCTTGCTGGCAGATCTGTTGAACGATTGGAAAAGGAGTAGCCTCTCCCTTTGCTGCATATTTTACAGTGGTCTTCATGAGCAAATTAAATAAATCAAGCTGAAACAACTATATGATTCATTCCCTCATTTGCACTTTTCTGTCTCAAAAATCCTGACGAGCACATATTTACAAAAACGTGGTCTTTTCCAAGAATGTGATCACTATCATTGACAGTTTTCTAAATAGTGAACTTGTCATTGCCACTGGGCAATTTACCCTGTTTGTTACCTACAGCAGCACTGAGAAGGAGTTGCTTTCTGTATGTTATGGGTCTACTTTGGCAATCTCACTCTAGTGAACTCTTCTGCTAACCGTGCCCTGCCTGTTGTTAGACTCTTAGACAATTTAACTGGGGAGACACTAAATCAATGTCAATAAATTTATTTCAAAACTCGAGCTTATAGAATGGTTTAAAGTTGGGCACAGGATCTCCTTGGTCCATTGAGAGCTACCCCCTTTCTTCTATAACTGATGGGAAGGAGGTGCCTTTTTAATTTCGGTTGCCAAGAATATTGGATATGAATTTGGAACATCAGTGGGCATCTTGCCACCATATAGGAAGAAACTGGACTGAAAGTTGTGGAGAAAAAGCTGGTCATTTTAATGTTAATATTTTCAGCCCTTAGATAGAGACACATACCTAATCCTATTCACAGATATTATCGATTTGATTTAATACTTCTGTTTTATGCTTAAGCCATCTTGAGTTGAATTTCTATGATTATCAATAATAAGAATACCGATTTCATCATTAAATATGATTAGTTTGATCTTTTTATCTCCAAATAATTTAAAACCAATTACTTATGAATTATTCTATTAAAATTATCACTTATTTATAATGATTTCAATTTCCTGATCAATAAGTATGTTTCTAGTTTTCTTTTCAGATAATGAATTTTTCTCAATGATGTCTACAAATGTTAGACATTCTTTCCCATGATCCTATTCGTTTCTTACAGAGAGAAGCACATTTAAGAAGTCTGTTCCACTAACAGTAGTCTCCTCTCCATTTCTAGTTCCTTTTTTTCTCATCATATTATCACCTTCATTGCTAAAACTCATTCCTTTCTTTTATTGCTTTCTGTATAAATAGTTTTTTAAGCATCTCCTAGACCACCCAATTTCTTTCATGTCTCTTTTTCTTCAAGAGACTTTGAATTATCTATGATGACATTATACTGGTAAAACTCACAGGATTTGAGGCCTACTGGTTACAACTACTTCTAAAGAAGTGTAAGAAGAAATGGTTGGCAATAAGAAATAAAGAAGATAGTATTTATAGGTTTCACTTTTAGTAAAAATTTAACTACAAGTACTCCATTTTCATTAGAGGGTTGGTAGAAAATAAGTCATAAAAGTGTCCCCAATATTTCTCAAGATTCAAAGGTGAATTAAACTACACAAAAATATAGATTACATGAGACAGTTATATGAGAAATGATTGCACTCTGTTAGCATGAATTTCTAATACATTAATTTCGTAAATGCATAATCACATGCAGTGCACAAAGAAAAGATGATCAGTAAGAAAAAAACCTCCATACAACAAATTTCCAAAAAAGCAAAACTTTGGTTTTATCACAAATAATGACAGAAGTAATAACTTTAAAAGGTCAATTATATTTTATAAATGTTTCAAAATAAAACATCCAGATATTTTGAGACAATTAGAGATTGCACTATTGACTTTCTTCTCTCCCCTCCCTCACACTTACGTAACAGAAGTCTAACATATACTTCATATTTCCATCTACTCTACCGAGAAAATTATAGTCTTGCAGTAAAAGCCTACATTAGATATTTTTCAGTATGAAAGAAGAAATAGTTGTGCACACAATCTCTTCCAACAATCTTTTGTCACTACAAAATAATAATCTTGATATTTTTGACTCTTGAAGCTTTGAAAAATCTAGCCAAAGTTTTCAGCTATCCATCTCTGTATCTAGTTAAGTAACTCTACCTGGTTTGAAAGTTTTGGTATTTCTTCTAGGGCTTGAATTGCAAAGTGTAGTGGCATAATTTTAGGGTCTCTCAGAGAGAGAGAGAGAGAGAGAGAGAAAGAGAGAGAGAGAGAGAGACTATATATATATATATATATATACACATACTCTTGCTAATTTTTATTTTTTATATATTTTTAAGGTACTAGGGATTGCAGCTCTTCACAATGAGCTATGTCCCAATACTTTTGTTATTTTTTATTTTGAGACAGCAAGAGTCTCATTAATGTCCAGATGGGACTCGAAATTTTGATCCTCCTGCCTCAGCCTCTCAGAGTGCTTAGATTATGGGCATGCATGACCACACCAGCCTCTCTTTGTAATTTTAAGGACAATTAAGGGACTAAACTATAAATTCTCAACAGTTTGTAATAGTACATAATCCAGAGGCACTCAGCAACCATATAGTGCAGTATATAAATCAGCACATTCTTTGAATCCAAGTCCTGTGTTTAACAAGACACACAGAAAATCACATACAATTAAACATCACAGTTTATTCAGTGTCATAAATCCTTCTCAGTGCATATCTACCTAACATTCTTGGCTGCACATTTAGAAAAGTGTTGTTCCAGTTCCCTTCGAAACAAGGGCATGAAGAATGCATTCTGCAAGTGAAGTTTGGTCATGGATGGGAACAACCACACAGATGGCCTGAAAGCCTCCATGGTCCATGCCTGAGCACCTGCCACTAAGAAAACCCAGTTACTGGGTCCAGGTATAGCAGCTAAGAAAGGATGGGAACGATCTGTTGATCATTCCTCATGTGGAAAACTGCCTGGAAATGCTTAAATCTTTAATGAAACTTGAAACCCACTAACCTTCCAGGAGCACAATACTATCTAAAAATTCCTTCCTGGGATTTCAGAAAAGTTGTAAAATCCACAATGTCTCTTAGGTCATGGCCCAAACACTGAATGGTCATTACCAGTCCGAAAGCATTGTGCCATCCAGCTGGAACACAGCTTTGTCTCCACCAAATACTAGCATATTATGTAAACATCCTTGTTATGCAAATCAATTTACAAACCCCAAGTTTATTTGTTATTTTTACCTGGTGTGGAGAAGAAAATCTCTTCTCATATGTGAGTCTGCTTCCTTCTAAAGAAAAACGGAAGCCTTTTCTCCTGATGCTGTCTTCAGATTCAGATTTTCGGACTACATCATCCTTCTCTTCTTCACCTGACTGTTCTTTCTGTTTCTTTTTCTTCCTTCTGTTTTTCAGCTCTTTTTCACTCTTGGAGCTGAGCTTGGAAGCTACAGAAGAACTCTCTGAGAAAACTCCGATCCCACCAGCGCCACTGAAGTCTCTGGATTCAGCAGATGCTGCTGCAGCTGCTGCCTAGAAAGGCACAAAATAAATGATGGTCACATGGAAATTTAAACATGCTATCTGTGTGGCCAATTCATTTATCTTTAACATAATCAATATAATCTTGAAAAACAATTCGTTTTTTTCCATATTTTGGAAAAACTGGTACATTTTCACTATGGCAATCAAAGAAAAAAATCAGCATACAAATGGAAGATGACACATGTGAATGACAAAAACTTTCACAACTATGCATCCTAATTATCTAATAATATGATCAAGATACTCAAATACCATAACATTTTCTATGACTTAAGCAATTTTTTAGAAAAAAAATTCAGAATTAAAGCTTTCCCCTTTAAACCTAACTGACATTTGTCCTGAATTACTTCCACTTGATAATGACTTTTAGTGCTATGCTGAATTACTCAACTTAATTCACTCAAATATTTTAATTTAATAAACAGTTTTCTTTTTGATTTATTGAGCATATCACTGGAAAAGCACAGAAAGGACATGTTACAGATTATGTATGTATTAGAGAATTCTGGATCATGGAGTCTGCAGGGATTTATAAATTATAATAGTATAGTTTTTAAAAAATAAAGTATTCAATGCTGCTACTACATCTCAGTGTACATTATTTGTCTGTTCTTTATCACATATTTAAGGATAATGAGTGGTAGAATGGAACTGCATTCAATATCCAAGAAAAGACAAAAATAGGACATTGGATTGGTTTAATGCCAAGAGTAATATTTGTCTTATTTTGTAGACTCATCATCGAGTCCAAATTAAAGTATTTACAGAATAAGAGGCAGAGAATGTTAGTGCTTTGATGATTTCTGTACATAATCCAGAGAGCTGCATTTGCATACTTTGTATACAGGAGAAAAAATATTCAATAGTTAGTTCTTTACCTTTCTAGCCTTTATGAAATAATCATCTCAGTTTTTCTGCCCTTTCTCACCTCTAGTAACACTGTAATGGAGAAGTAACTATAAGGAATCCCTGTTCTCCAGAATATAAAGGAAATGCTTCAGTTACAGGCATGAAGGTCTACCTACTTTGTGAGCTTGAATAAATGAAAGTCAATAGTTAATTTCTTTAGCTGGACACAAGGGAAGGAAACATTTCAATAAAACAGTTATAATTCTCAATGTTTCAATACCAACATGAATGACAGTAGTCACCAAAATAAAGTTATAAATTCCTAATAACCAAATGCACTTCTAATACCACACATATGACACTTCTCTAATGTCAACCACCATGCCAACAGTTAAGTCACCGAATGGAGATAAAACAAAAGGTCTTGGCTTGTTAACTATACCTGAGCTTCTTCTTGCTGCTTTTTCAGCTGTTCAAGCATCTGCTGGAATTCAGCTTCTTTCTGTTCTGCCTCTTCCAACGTGGCCTGATTCTGTTCCTCATAGGCCATGGCCACCACAGCCAGGATCAAATTTATTAAATAGAATGAGCCCAAGAAAATGACCAGCACAAAAAATATCATGTATGTTTTCCCAGCAGCACGTAATGTCTGTAAAAATGGGAGACATTTTGATTAATTTATATAGACTATTACAAGCTCATACTCTAAGTAATAAAGTATTGTACAGGAATTTTTTTTACTATCTGTATTTCATGCTTCCCAGAAGAATCATTATGTCTGTTCTCACCAGTTGATAAAGGTTTTCCCAGAAATCCTGAGTCATGAGACGAAATAAGGACAAGAAAGCCCAGCTGAATGTGTCAAAGCTCGTATAGCCATAGTTAGGGTTTCTCCCAGCCTTCACACAGATGTATCCTTCTGGACACTGGCTGTAGTTAGGTAGGAAGAAAGAGAGGTCAACAGCTTCTAGTCTGCTAGTTGGCTTTTCTATTTTTTCAGATGCCAATATACTTTATAGAGGCACTGGGGAAAGCCTATTGCTTTCATATTACCTAGTGCTTAATCCTGCAGCATGTGGACTCATTTACATCCTAACACAGTCTATTACATTTATCTTGCGGATTCTGCTATGATTCATAATTGTCAAGTTACATTTATCACATCTCCATATAAAAGCAATCATATCCTGATTAACATCTTTTGGGACTTGAGAACATGACCAAGCAAGTAAGTCTACAGGAAAAAAAGTTGAGGTGTGTGAGTGTGTGGTAGGGCAGAGGTGTGGACTTAACAAGTGTGGGTTACCTGAGAGGAGAGAATGACACTATGTAGTTGACCTTAAAGATCAAGGTGACCTAGCCCTAGTGTTATGCCTAACATTTCTGGGCTGAATGATCTGAGGCAAGTTTCCTAATTTTGCTAACCTCCAGGTACCTCATATTTAAGAATGGGCTGATAACAGAACTCAAAAGTAGGCAAACACTGAATGAGATACTGCATGTATAACATTTATATAGTGCAGATAAGAATTTAAATGTATGTTTTGCTTGTCTCTGAAATCTGGAGATATGGTCAACATATTTTTTACCATAGGAGTCAAATGCAAATACTATTACCATTGAAAATTTCGTTCTAGGTATTATTTACTAGTGTTCACAATCTTTTCTTTTACCAAAAGAACATTTGACATTTTTCCATGATTGTAAAATGTTTCTAAATAGAGAAACGTAACTAATTCTCTGAAATTTCCTAGGCTTTTGGTCCATGTCATTCATAATAATTAAAAGTCCTATATAGCTACGGATTCGCTAATACACTTAATCAACCACCTTATTATTGTAGTACCCTTTATTACATGAAAAACTAAGGCAAGGGGAGGTGACATTATATGGTGGAGTCAACTCTCCAGAAGATGCTTTTTGTTTTTATGCACTTTGTTTAAATATTCTAGGCATATAGTTACCATGCCTCAGAAACTGACATTACCTTCAGAGAGATTTTGTATTTCAAGCCATGGAGATCACATTAGCATAAACAGAATATCACACTTCTACAAGTACATGCTTATGAATTCTATTAACTTAAGCTTTTTATGTATATGCACTGCTTTTGTATTTTTTCATTGAATTTGGAAGATTGGATGTGACCTAGTATGGAAAACTAATTTTGGTGTATGAGTGTGTGAAGGAGGTGAGAATCCACACTTATTCTGGCTATTCTGAGAGGCAGTGTGAAGTGGAATTCATGGAGCATTTTGAATGAGAAGCGAGCTGGCCAGGTGGGGAGAGGTGGCAGGTTATGAAGGTTGATGGGCCTGTGCAGACTTAGACCCGATGGAAGCACAACTTACCCTGCATCTGAGCTGTTGCCACACAGCAGAGCATCATTCTGTCCTTCCAAAAAATAGAAGTGACCTATTTAAACAGCAAGGAATAAAATCATTAAAAGTCTTTGAAATGGGCTGCGGATTTAGCTCAGTGGTTCCAGCACCTACCTCGCAAGCACAAGGTCCTGAGTTCAATCCCCGGTACCAAAAGAAAAAAAAAAGTCTTTGAAACACTTCTGCCACTGTGTTTAAGTCATAAAGCTTACACATGTTTTCAATCACAATGAGATGGATAAACTGAATAAACATGTATGGCTACATGAAAAGATTTTCAAAGTAATTGAATACTTGTTTAGTAGTCATATTTGTTTAACATGAAAATAACGCTTTTTACTAAACTAGTGTTTAGAAAATCTGTTTTAAAAAACAATTCCAGAAGGAATAACTATTACAGCAATCTCATATCAAGGCTGGTCGCAGATATAAACTTGAACTGCTTGGGTGCTTCAAAACCGAGCTGTGGAATTAAGGCTGCTTGCTTGGCACAAAGTGAGTGAGAAGGAAGCCTTGTTGCTTTTAATTGCTTCCATGAAAATAAAATTTTACTTTAAAAATACATTTTTGCCTGAACTCAAAATAGATTTAGACACGTTTTCCTGCCAATTTTCACTTAATTTCTCATGAGAACTGGGCTTAGGTGTTTGTTCCTTATGTTTTGTTTTGGAGTTTTCCTCGATTTGTCTTTCAAATGAACAAAATAAACTTTTTTCTGGGACTACATTTTGTCTAAGTAGATCTAATTTTCATTATTATGATATAACATATATAACTACAAAGATGATCTCAGGAAGCATGTATATTATAAAATATGCTTTTATGCATTTACATGCAAACATACACACCTCAATAAATTTAAACATACATCTTTTCCTCCAAAATATCTTATGCTCATATTTAAAAATACTAAATTTCTGTTCAAAGATATTATAATAGATTATTTAGGGAAATCTGTGCCATAATTTTGTAAACATTTTAAATCTTTACATCAAAGTATACATTGAAAAACAATTTTAGATTTTTATAGATTTAAAGGCCAGGCTTTAAATCAAAATTATATGGTTTTTTTGTTTATTTGTTTGTTTTTTGGGTTTATTTTGGTACTGGGGATCGAACTCGGGACCTTGCACTTGTGAGGCAGGCAGTGGAACCACTGAGCTAAATCCCCGGCCCTTATATATGTGTTTTGCATGTAAAATATTTGGGTTATTATTTTCATGTCATACTCAAGAAGTATTTTTTTAAAACAAAAATAGAAAAGAAGTGACATTTTAATGATTTAATTGCCTAAAAACTAAAATCAGTTTGGCATCAAAAACAAGCAATAAGATGAAAAATAACCTGAGAATATACTAGTCAAAGTATAAGACAAATTGTTAATATTCTTGATAAACTAAAGAGTCCATATCATTCTGAGAGCTGAGGCAGGAGAATTGCACTTTTCAACCCAGCTTGTGCAACTTAGAAACTTAGCAGGACTCTGTCTCAAAATGAAAAGGAAAAAAGGGCTTGGTTATATAGCTCAGTGAGCAGGCCCTGGGTTCAATCTTCAGTACTGAAAAAAAAAGAAAGAAAGAAAACTAAAAGTCTATGAATTTCCTCAAAATATTACCATCCAATAAAATAATGAGTAAAAATATCAACAGAGAATTCACATTACAAGTCATACATAACTTGTCATCGATACTAGTAAACACATTTAAAAAATTATCTACATTAATAATTGAGGGACAAATAGAACAGTAGAGAATATTTCCTTCTACCAATAGATTTTAAAATATGGCAATAGTCAAGACTAATAAGAGTTTAGTAAGATGGTCACTGCTGCAGGGAGGATAGAGTGCTATGATTTGTCAGGAGAACAACTTGACATTGTATCTGTGCAGCATAAAAATAGTCATTTCTTTGACCCCATCTAAAAATACTAATAGAAATCCATCTGAAGGAAACAATTAAAAATAGAGAAAAGGGCCTGGGATTTAGCTCAGTGGTGCTGCTGCTTGAGTGCAAGGTCCTGAGTTCAATCCCTGGTACCAAAAAAATAAATAAAATAAATAAAAAAGATTTGTGTGCAAAGTGTGTTGTTGTGCCATTATAATATTAGTAGATGGCAAACTTCATAATTAATGGAATAATTTGTTTCATGTATTCACTAATCCAATGAACCTTATTCTCTCAAGTATAAATATTTACAAGAATGCTATTTAAACAATTCTATAATGTGAGACGTGGTATAATTTCATATCCTAAAAACCATGTAGACTGTGAAAGATATCATAGAATAAATATCCCAGTGGGGTGTACATCATGAAGACACCAATAGAACAAGTGTGAGCTAATAGTGCATGGGGAGGAAGATGAATAAGCTACCAAGTGGTGGAAGTTCTGGCCAAAGGGATAAGAAATAATGCTGAAGTTTATGACACCATAAGACTATTCTGATGCCCGTGTCTAAGATAAAGCCAAATTATTCCCATGTTCATAGCGGCACAGTTCATAATAGCTAAAGCTTGGAAGCAGCCCAAGTGCCCATCAACTGGACACTGGGTAAAGAAGATGTGGTTTTTTAATAAGATGGAGTACTACTCAGCCATAAAGAATGAGAAACTAGAGACATTTATAGCTAAATGGATGCATATTGAGGCCGTACTCTTAAGTGAAATAAATAGGATACACGTGTAAATACCGAATAGTTTCTCTAGTGTGAGAAACTGAAAGTGGAAATAAGGACTAAAATGATTAAAATTAATAATTGATAATTTGAAATAGGAAGGAAAGGTCCAAAGGAGTAGGGGAAGTGGGAGGGGAAGGGGAAAGGAAAGAAGGGAGAGGAAAAATTGTGAAAAAAGGAAAAAATGGAAACAAAGTCTTTGTAAATAGGGAAGGGTGGAGGGGGGGAAGAGAGCACAGGGAATGGGGAAAAAATAAGAACCAAGATACATCATGTACAGGTGCAAGCACCCAATGATAAATGTAAATGCATTGTATACCTAAAATGTACCAATAAAAGAATTTAAGCAAAAAAAAAAACCAAATTACTCTGATGAACAGCTATAATACAAAGACTGATTCCAAAGAAACAAATTAGAATATTAATAAGTGAATCAATGAACTAAGATTGCTTAACTTTCTAATGAGTTCTCAAGTTCTGATTTTATCTTGGTGGAATTTGTTTCCACAAACATTATATATACTCAGGAGTCAATCAAATTGTTTTCTTCAGTCTTCTTAATAATATATTATAGCATAACACATTCAAACTACTAGATGATTCAAACTACCAATTTAATAAGATGACTAAAACCTCCTGACCAGTGTTTACCTACAAATATTTTTGTTTATGCAGCATAATATAGACTTGTTTTGGATACTGTGTAGGTAAAGATAACACATGCTGCAATGATAATTTTTATCATGTGAACTGAGACAGAAGGATAAAGAGGTGAGGTAGCACTTGATTTCCTTATTACAAATACTATTATATTAAATTAATCATTTGATTCCCATAATAGTTGAGATAATTTTCACCTTATATAGTTATTAATATTTAAAAAATTAAACAAGGCTCGAGGTAAAATAAAAGTATGTCTTACTTTTATCCTCAA
Source organism: Heterocephalus glaber (assembly GCF_000247695.1). The sequence goes on from NW_004624732.1 coordinate 121,471, forward strand.
TATAGTCATCCCAGTTAAACATGCTCACAGTCCTATTGAAAGCAGTACCATTCCCATCCAATGAGTTATTAAAGAAGGAAGTGATATTTATTTCGAAGGAAGAATTGTCTGGGGGCCATTGCAAACATTTGTTCCGCAGGTTGCCCATGAACAGCTGCAGCCCTATTAGTGCAAACACGCTCAGACAGAACACAGTCAGGATCATGACATCAGACAGCTTCTTCACTGACTGGATCAGCGCCCCCACGATGGTCTTCAGGCCTGCAAACAAAATCAGAGGAAAGAATTTTAACATACTACTCAATGGCTACTTATCAACAAAAATATCATGAGCTTGTCCTGGAGAATAAAAATGTCATGCAGAATATCAACAACATTAGTTTGATGTTTGTGACTGAAGAACATTTTCATGAAAAGCCTGCTAGCTGGTGAAAATGAATGAAAGCAGAACTTGTATGTTCATTAGAAAACTGTGAATGGAAACAATTCAAATATATGTTTCCAAACACTCCTTAGAGCAAAAGAAATAATTCGGTTATTCATGCTTAAACATCGACCTCGTGTAAATATTTTGCTTTTATTTGCAGATGTCTTACTCTCTAACCCCTTATTTGTTTTAGAACAGTCTACCTGAACAGGGTAGGGAGAAATCTTGATGTCATTGAATTATGAGTTTATTATTTGAAGAATCCTGAAACTTGAGTGTGGGTTTTAAAAAAGGAAGACATCTGAAAACAGCCCCATGCAGCACTCATGCTATCCCTTGCTCTTTCATATACCTGCAGTTAAAAATGCCACCAAATGGGGGCCTAAATGCTTGAATTTATTTCAATTTGAATGTCTGATAGTTTAGCTTCTATGCAGAAAGCTTGATGTTACAGGATGCAAACCAGGTAGCCTGTTACTGCAAATGTCTCATGCAAAACTTGTTAAACTCAAAGGCTGATTTAGGACAATTTTAAAGAAAGCAACTAGTAAAAAGCAAAGAATTGAATCCATCCAAAATCCAATGTACCAATTCTTGCTTTATACATAGTTATTTGCAATATGTGACAAGCAATAAGGCCTCTGCAAGAAAGCTGGGATTGTAGCATCGATGCAGCTAAAGTCAGCCTCGGTGTTTAACCTAGCTCTCACCTGGAATGACTGAAATAGTTTTCAATGCTCGGAGAACTCTGAATGTTCTCAACGCTGAGACATTGCCCAGGTCCACAAACTCTGTCACATATCTGTAATAGGGAGTTCACACACAAACACAATAACACACAAGAAACAGTTGGAGATATAAGGAGCCTACCACCTTATACCACTTTCTTCTTACCTGGGATTACAGAAATAGTTTTCAAAGCTCTCAATACTCTGAAAGTTCGAAGAGCTGAAACATTGCCTAGGTTTACAAATTCTGTTACATACCTGTAGAATTAAACCAGAGTTATTCAGAATTTAGGGAAATCTAAGTTCATGTTGGTCTTTAACCAAGACCTTTTCAACTTCAATGAGTGTTGCCATCAAATTTTCCAATTAAGAGAAAAATGGCATTGTTATTGATCATAATCTCTATTATTTAGGAAACCATTACTTTAGAGTCTAATTTCTGTTATTTGGGAAGCTATTACTTTAGAGAGCTAATTGAAATCAAAGCCATAAGATTTATTATGATAGTTCCTAATTTCTCCAAACTGAATGATTTGATTGGAAGAAAAATATTCTAAATTCACATGATTTCTAAGAAAAACAATTGATCTATAGAGGGAAGCCACCAAGAACAAATACAGTATAGGCTTCCTACAGCAATTTACTCTCCAGGATAAAAAAATGTATGAAAGTACTTACGCAAAAGTAATGACTGTGAAATCCAACCAGTTCCAGGGATCCCGTAGAAATGTGAAATCTTCTAAACAAAAACCCCTTGCAAGTATTTTAATAAGTGATTCAAAAGTATAAATTCCTGTAAAGGTGTACCTAAGAGAAAATAGCCAAGCTCACATTAAAGATATATATATATCTTCCTATAATATGCAGCCTAGTCAGGGCTTAATGCATAAAAATACCATTTAACTCTAAAAGACATTCTCATCAAATTAAATAAATAAAAATAAATGAACATTGTACTATTTCAAAAACTCTGGATTTCCGTTTGATTTAAACAAATAGACATAAATCCCAAAAGCCCCTGAAATGTATACTACTAAAATATAGAACTGTGATATCTAAGAGAAAAGGAATATAAACATTAAGTATGATTTTTATCTGTAGATATTAGGAAGCACTGGTAATCTCAAAAGAATATAAAACACTCAAGAAAGATAAACAGCTACAGATACTGGCTGTCAAGCCACTACAGTAACTGGATAACGGAGTGAGCCACTGCAATTTTGTCCTAGAAGAAATTGGTTGCTGAAATGAATTTGAATTAGTGTCTGATTTAGAATAGCTGACAGGATTTGGTAAGGAAACTGAAAAGGTTTCAAGATGTAAGAGGCACAATTTGAAACAGAAGGGATTGTCAAAGTTGAAAGATATTTTTAAATTTTCTACTTACTCTACATTCTTTGTCCAGTCTGGAGGATTACTCATGGTCATAAATACACAGTTGGTGAGAATTGTGCACATAATGAGCACATTGAATAAAGTGGAAGAATATTGTCAAGGAAGACAAAATTCAAAAGGAAAATCTCAATTTCATGCATTACCATGCTTTCACCACCATGAAGTTTAAGACTTGAAAGCTAATTATTTTATGATACATATTATTTTATCATTGAATCTTTTATCTCCAATTCTGTATTTCAACTACAGCATATCTAGAACATGTCTTCAGGCCGACTCATCAACTATTCTGATGCTATTTAGATAGTTGCAGTTAAAAAGATTAAAAGCAGATAAATGAGTTCATTGGTGAATAATTTATCAATTTAAGTTTTCTTAATGACAGACTCAACCAAACAATAGAGCTACAAGTTCAGCATGTAAGTAAATACTGGCAAAAATTCAGAAAAACCATTCAAGTAATTAATTAAATACATTATAAATTCATCCTAGGGTCACCCAGAAGACTGTCTTATAATAAAGTTCTTTATTAATGAAGTGTATAATATACTGTAATTGCTCATAAAATTCTGAATTGTGAGAGATCATTGGCGTCAACGCTGCCATTTCTTGGGTTTGTAACTAAGGCCAACCAATTTTTTAAATTCCTTGAGATTAGACTGACTTGGCAATGAAAGTAAGAAAAACAATCATTTCACAGGATTGGTCTATGGATAAAATTAGAGAAAATATGTAAAATTTCCTACAATGTAATGTGTACATAGTAGAGACTCAACAAGTGGCTTTTATTACTTTCTGAATAATAGAAAAAATACTGCTTATAACAAATATATATTTTGTTTCACCCTATCCTTCTTTGCTTTTGAGGTATAACCAATACTTTTTTCTTTATGCTAAAAAATACCCCAGCAAAACAAACAAACAAAAAAAATCACTTAAGAAAATATTCAGCAGTCAGTTAATTGAAATGACTTTTATATTTAATATAAAAACACAAGGATTCACTTTCAATAGTGTAAAACAGCACCCTTTTAAAATGTGAATTTAGACACAATTATAAAAATCTGAGAGGGATTTAATACTAAATCCCTTAAATTTAATATTAAATTTAATGCTATTTAAACTTAATACTATTGAGAGGAAACAAATACTATTGATATTCCTTCTTTTTTATTTTTATATAAGTCATCATATACTTTACATATAATAAAATATTAACTTGATTTCAAATGCTGTTCAGTAAGCCAATGAGTAGGCAGTGTCGTATTAATCTTGTAAGGAAATGTCTGTCCAAATTCGTGAAAGCAATACTTGATTTTTTTGTTTTTATTAAGAGTGTTATAAGGGCCCTGCTTAATGCTCAACTTGTCAATGTATCCACATGAAAACTTTGATAAGTGAATGATGTACATCAGCCATGTGAGGGCACTACACTCTAGAGAACAGAAAAAACTAGTTCAAAGAAGAAATGCAGTTTTCCCTCATTGCTAAAAATAACAACCACAAAAATAAAACCAAATCAAAGATGCCTTGAAGCCAAATGTGAGAGTACCCATTACACCTCTAATCCTACCTCTAAACCCAGCATTCTGAGAGGCTGAGGCAGAAAGATCACAGTTCAAGCCCAGCTTGGGCAGCTTGGCCACTTAATGAGAGACTGTACTAGGGTTGTAGCTCAGAGTGAAGACTCTGGGTTCAATCCCCAGTAAAACACACACACACACACACACACACACACACACACACACGCTGCCTTGCCATTACTATATTAAATTTACAAAGCTATGTCTCCCCCAGTGCCTGCTGACCAGTTAGGCCCCACTGGGAAACCGGAACACCCTTAGTAGAGGGTGTTAATGAATGGCCATCAACCTCAATGGTCCTCACCATAGCCCTAAATTTTTCTGTTTGGTTCCTCCTGCCTACCAAGACAGTTTCAAGCATTCTCCACTTTCCTCCAATCTCAAACTTGTTTCTTCCATTCCAAACGGATACTTATTCTCATTTCCTAGAGAGGAGACAGTGAGATTTCACGTTTCACTCCTATATTGTTAACCCACTCTGCACGTGATGTGTATGTCACATCTTAATCTTTTTTACTTCCCCTGTTTAGACCTCCTCTCTCCTCCCATCCTCAATCCCCTTCCCATTTCCACAAAGTATACTTTTCTGTTTCCTCTCATTTCTCTTCTATTTTACTCTTTAAATTATTTATATTTTAGGTTTTACTTAGAAACTATGTGATATTTAACATTTAACATTTATTTCACTTAGCATCATGGTTCCAAGATGCACCCGTTTTTTCTACAAAAGACTCAAATTTATCCTTTCTTATGTATAGCCCAACTTCTTGAAAGAACCTTTTGTCTTTCTTTTCCTGATGTATTTATTGCATCCTCAGCCTGCCTACATTTCTTTCTAAAGAAGGAAAACATTTTCATGTTTTGTCCTAAAACAAAAGGAGAATTCTGAATTCCTATTTGACTTGCTTTTCAGCAGTACTCAACAAGAACAGTGGTCACTCCCCTTTTCATTAAGTTCTCTTCCCTTTGTTTTCATGAGACCCTGACTCTGGATTCTGAATGCATTGGGAGAACACGTTTTCTCTATCTTTTGACATATTCCATTTCCATTTTGAAAAGAAATAGTATCTTTGCCACCTTCCCTCTCATGCTATCCTGATTCATTCATCAGTAAACACAACTCCAGGTGCTACTATATACCACTGACATCAAATACATCTCCCCAAGCAATGCCCATATACATACTCAATTGTCCACAAGGCATCTGCACTTACATATCTCATCACCAATTCAAAATCATTTAAAAGCTTCTGAGTCCTAAAATTGAGCTAAATTTTTTTTCTGCTCCTTTGACATCTCTATATTTTATAAAATGTCCCACAACTAGCCAGAAATTTAGAATTTTGTATTTCTCTCTCTTCCTAAACCTGTATCTCCAACTTAGCACTAAATCTTGTTAATTCTGTCTGCTATCTCCACAATCACTGCACTATTTTCCATCTCTGCATTGCTGCTTGGCCCAAGACTAACATCAAGTTTAATAGTTTATCTTTATTATTGCAGTCTTTAAACTAGTCTTTCTGAGCCTATGTTTGGCTCCTTTCAATCTATTCTGCACTATCCATAATAACCTTTGTAAAACACTTTGGATCATTTTGGTAGTTCTCCCCTACTTTTAGAATAATGATCAACGTGGAATAAAGATTTTAAGAGATCTGACCCAGTTTACTTCTTTACCTTCTACTTCTTTTCATTACACTGTGTACATTCTAATAATTTTGTAATTATTTTAGGATTTAGAATGTTATGAATGTTTTCTATGCCTTTTCACAAATCAAAATTAGGATCTTTCAAATTCCAGATCTCCTGGAAAATCTCTCTGCTTTACTCTGGCCAACTGATATATATATTATATATATATGGATATATATAATATATATATATTTTTAATACTTAGATAAAGTTATTTCCAACAGAATACTACCTGCTTGTTTAGTCTGCAAACTGTATATCCATGTAGCACCATAAAAGATTCTTCCAATGACAAACTTCATATATATTGGGCCTACAAGTGTCTACATTTTTTCCAAAAAGGTAGGATATGAAAAAAACATACAGTGAAAATTAACACCCTAATGAAATTTATGTTACAAAGGACTCACCCACAGTTTTATGATTCTTGAAAAAATTTTTCTTTATAATAGTAGAATTTAACAATATAAAATAAAGTAAAATATACTTAAATATTAATAACATGAAAGATTATTTTTTAGTAAGTCCCATGTGATAAGGCATTATACTCAAAAGGTTGTTTGCCACATTGCATATGTGTCATTTTAGTAGGCTATATTTCAGTTAAAAGTCCTCACAGACACTTGAAAACAAATGCACGTATATTGTTTTTAAAATAAAACAGTGGGTAACAAGAGAGGTTTGTACACTTTTAGCATATTATGTCTCTAAAGTTTCAAAATCTATTAACTTTATTAATCATTGTTAATTTATATCATCAGTCACATATTTTCAAATTTCTGAATTTTGGTGAGTGACTGAAATAGTATGCTTCAGATAATCATAACAAATATTTAATAAAAAAGTACAATGCAGGTATAAATTTTATATTGGGAATACCATGCATTGAAAAATAGAAAAACTGCACATCAAAGCAGATTTCACTGAAGTATGTGATTCTCCTGCAAAGAATTTAAAACAGAAGTCTATCTTTTTTCTTTTATATTGCGCTTTTAAATTTTCATCATTCAAGTACAGGACAAAATAGATTATTCAGATTCATTCAAATCTCTTTTTCACTTATTTTTTATCTGATTCTCCAACCTCTGATTTAGCAGTCACTTATTTAACACACATTCTTGAGGCTAGAGGGTGTATGTAGCCCAGGGGTAGAGCACATGCTTAGCATGCACTAGGTTCTGAGTTCAATCCCTTGCACGTTAATACACATTCTCCCAGTGTATACTTTATGAACAGAGTATTGAGTTAAGTCTAAGTGTTCCACTTAATTTCACATATTATTTATGTTTACATAAGAGAAAAGCAATTTTTAAAAAAGCATAATAGATAATTTATGGAGCGATTATATAGTTTACAAGTTATAAGACACCCAAAATAAATCCCAGCTTTATTATTAATTTTTAATGCTAACTCAAAAAATGTTTTTTTCTGTGTGCAATTGAGTTCTCTTACTTAAAAAATAGCAATAAGAAAATATTATTGCATAAGGTAATTCAGTCAATTTTTAAATCTAAAACATAAATATCAAGTGAAAATATATTGATATCTATGTAAAACTTGGTCAAGGAAGGAATGAGAGGCAAAAATCAGACCTACAGCATGCTGTGCTTCTAAAGACATTGTTGCCACATTGCCGGACAATCCTGGAAACATGTTTTTATCTCCTCCCCACCCAGAACCCAGGGAAAGACTCCATACCTAGCTCATCCCATTGCCTGAATTCTTTCCTTATCTAATACCTATCTTATCTAATTTAAAATATTGTCTGTGCCTGCTAGTGGTGGTGAGGTTTTTATGCTGCAAGCCTCAAAGACAGGCTCTGGACACGAATTGCAAGCCATGACTTTCTAAAGAGGAAAGGGCACTAGAAGTAACCTTACCTAAAGTTGTGCTAAATTTCATTTTACTACATTTTACCTCTGGTTCCAGATGATAACATTGCTTGTCCCAAGGCTTCTATATTCTTTCTGTAAATGTTCTTGCCCAGAACATCCCTGGTCCTCCAAATTTTTGTTTTCTTGCTTTTCAAGGCTGGGTGTCAGCCAGACTACTGTCCTTGGCCTCAAATAAAAGCTCACATCCCCAGCTACTTTATTTAACTTTAAGGAGAAAATAAAATTACTATATCTCATCAAGGTATTGTCAGTTTTATTGCTAGGAAGTAGATACTTCAATAAAGAATAAAGAATAGGCAGGCAGACAGTAACGCTTTGAAATAAGACATTAAAAATGAGTAACAAAAAAAATAAAATAAAATAAAGAAAAAACTCAATGGAATGTTGTTGGCAAAATAATGTGGAGAAATGTTGGAAAGGTTAATATATACACAAATACAATTTAAATATTTATTAACTCAAACCTTTCAATGTTGTAATAAAAAGTAAATGGTACTACAATTCAGACCTAAAAGAGAAAAAAATGTGTAATTCAGATTATGTATGTATATTTTCCAAATTACAAGCAGTAAAGAAAATTAATATGCAGAAATTACTTCATTACATAACACTATAAAATTTGAAGTCATAAAAGAAGAGCTGGGTAATACGGGTAAAATTAATGAAATCTTGGATGTAGCAAGCAGCTCATAGGAACTAGAGAGAAAATTAAACAAAAGTAATGTCCAAGATAGGAGAAATACTTAAAAGATGGGAAAAGTGCTTTACTTACCTTAGATCCTATTTTCCAAAAAGCTAACTGTTAAGTACAAACAAAGAAAAAGCGCATAAAACATTGCCAATAACATTTATTTAGAAACACTGAGATCAATAATTTGGTCAATGAAAAAAAATACCACATTAAGTAACTATTAGAAAAAGGATATGAATGTACCAAAATCTTAATAGCTAATTTTCTAATGGGGTTGAAGGGAGTTAAAATGTACAGGGCAGATGTGGCACTGAATCGAGAGATTGCTTTCCCTTTATTCAATACTATAAATGTCTGAAAAAGAAAACAAAAACCATAAGACAGAATTTAGAATACACAATAAAATACTTTAAGAAAAGTGATACATATCTAGACATAGACATTGTTCTATAAAATAATGTAGTAATATACTAATTACCCACATAAGACAGAATGATACTGCTTCTTTCTGAGCATTATAAACTCTCTTAACAAATTTGATAAGTGATGAGAGGATTTGAATATAAAGAAAATTTCTAGTCAGTGCTATAGGAATTCATAGCATCTTTAGAAATTTTAACATCACTATTTTCTTTTCTTTTTTTTTGGTACCAGGAGTTGAGCTCAGGACCTTGCACTTCTGAGGCAGGCAGTGGCACCACTGAGCTAAATCCCCGGCCCAACATCACTATTTTTAAACTGCTTTTATCTGGGTGTGATGACACACTCCTGTCATCTCAGCACTCAAGGGGCTGAGGCAGGAGGATTGCTTGGAGTTCTAGGCTAGCCTGGACTACATAGTGACACCCTGTCTCAAAAAACCAAAATAAATAAATAAATGAATAAATTGCTTTTTTAATTCACATAAAGCACAAAAACGAGGTTTTGATTAGACGGTATTCTCATAAGGACTTTGAGGTTTTCCAGGTGTATCTTTGCTGAAACTTTTTTGGCACTTACAAATTACCTGCTATTATTTTTTCTTCAGAGAGTCATAGAAAGTGAAGGCATAATTAAATCTGCTGAAGATCAAAGTAATTTATATAGTGCTAAAGATAATAAAGAGCAACTTAGATACTGGTCTTGGAAATACAAAAAAATATAATTCTACTTTCCTCTTTTCACTGCACCACATTGCAAAAGAATTGAGGTTAACTTACACTCAAATAAAGACATAATTAGTATGCATGACATGAATAGAATTTTGCCCATCCTCAACGCCCTATTGCATGATGCCTTTTCAGTTCTTTGCTTGTCTCAAAAATGCAGGCTCAAATGGATGCTTCCAAAAAACTTAAAGAATAATTCATCCATTACCCAGTCAGGTCCACCCTGCATCCTAGTGACACTTTAGACTGATGAGAGGAGAACAATATTCTTCACCATCATCTCAGGGACCACCTTGGAAACACCTTGGAAACAGGAAAAGTAAAAACAACTTGACTAAAAACTCACTTTCTTATTGATATAGTAGGGATCCAGGTCCTCCAGGGGCTCTGACACCATCTCTGGAGGAATGTCTCCATAAATAAATGGAAGGGATTTTCCTGCTTCCAAGTCACTGTTTGGCTTTGGGCCATTTTCATCGTCCTCATCCTTGCGCTCCTGTTTGGGTCTCTTAGCTTTCTCTTCTGCAATGCGTTGTTCAATAGCAGCAAGGGATTCCCTGGTAAAGAAGCGGAAGCTGTCAGGTCCTGGCGGTACCAGCACTGATTGTGCCATCTTTTCATCCTGCTCCTTTATCACTGTTTAGCTCCTTGCATAAGAAAGTGCTACAGAAACAGGGAGGGAAAAAAAGCAATGACCATTAGGATAAAAAGTGACTGTGGACATTACATGACACTGAGCTCTGACATAAAGTATATAAATGAAGATAGCATCTAATTTACAAAGGAAGCTGTATTTAGCATTTAGGGAATCACATGCATGCACTCATTTCCTTGCACAGATCTAACCTGCACTTTCAGTAGGTGTCTATGAGGTAATCTGATTTCCCACTCCCAGAATGTTATGAGTGATTGTGCTACTTGGGGGAAAATACCCAATTCAGAGCTTGGAAATGGAGGATACCGTTTTGTGCTTGCTGTTTCACTTGTGTGACTATTTTGGCAGCCATCTTTTCCAGCATTCTTTCTGAAAATATATCAGATCCAAAACAGATTTTAAAAATCACACAATTGCAGATCAGGGGCTGTGTGAGGCTCTTGTATGTCCTTCTCCATTTGTTTTCTATGTTCCCTTTGGCCCACATTATCATCTTAAAGGTTTACTCGAAATCATCACACCTGGTAAAGAGCTCTGGAAATTCTGAAATCCCAGGCTGTGGAAACATAGGTAGATACTGCTTGAAAGCAAGACAATGGGGAGGAGCCAGAGATTCCTTATTGTGCTTGGAACTGCTCGGAAGCTGCACAGGAAGGGACCCAGCTCCTGCCAAACCAGGCAGGAAGTTATTCATGTCAGAGGTCTTCAGCTTGGACCCCCTGGCTCAGCAACCTGCTGCTACCTAATGTATTGCTTCTTAAATTAACAAATTTGCAGTACCTTTGGAAATACTGTAGGGATAGCCTATTTTTTTCAAATAGATCCCATTTTACAAAATCTAGTCCACTGATCTATGTCAGAATTTTGACTTGAAAAATAAGTTTAAGATAGTTTATCTTTTAACCAAACTCTTCTTACATGGGTCTTTATGATAGCAAAAATGAAGTTTTATTGGTATTCAAATCATATTTTACTAATGGAGATAACTCAGCAAAGCACACAAATCATTCCAAATGTAATCTCTGAACCAGGAGTTCCTCTACTATTTGAATAATGCAATCAAAATCTTGAGTCATGAATTTCATCTGTACAAAATCACTTAATCTATTTTCCCCTCTTTTTACTATCAGTCCATTTAACCTCCACACTACAGAAGAGTTCCTACTGAAATATGAGATGCATTTTCTTAGAGTAAAATATGTTGATAATCCAATTCATTTCTGCAGTATATACCAGATAAAGCAGAGGAAATGTGAACTAACATAAGCTACTACATAGTTTTTTAAATTGTTTTTGAAGTTGACCAGAACATTCAGCCACCAGACTGCCCTCCCAGTATCACAGTATCCCTAAAACATCCCTTGCCCATCCCCAGAGACCCTCGTGCTCAGCGACACACAGGCATGAAGATGATCCTTGCACGTTCGAGGGAGGAAGCTGTCATGCCTGGATGGTCTAATAGAAGAGACATGCTCAAACATACAGCCAGTAGCTTCAAAATGAAAGTGGTCCCCCTGCAGATTCCCCTAAGGATTCTAGTGTAAGTTAGAGAAGCATCACAGAGAATAAGCATAATAATAATATTAAAACATTACCCCTGTAGAATCTTTTACACTCAGAGTTTGGGAATGATAAGCTGGAACCAAGAAGACTGCAGCTAAAATTCCATCATGCTTAAAAAAAATTTTTTTTTAATTCTCCTTCAAAGACCACACCTAACTTCCTGTAAAAGGATTCTGGTAACTGAAGTAAGATCCCTCGTTTCCTGTGCAGGGACTACAAAGTGGTATTATTATAACTGCCACTAGAGGGCTGGGACGGCAGAAAAACTGCATACAGACAAATATGAAGCAGCCCATAGCTTTTGGGAACACTGCTCTGTTCCTCCAGGCTTGTCTTAGAACTAAACGTTAAGACTTTGCTGGTTTAAACGATTGATTTTGTTAACCAATAATGCTTCTACTTATGCTTTTTATTTGCTCTGCCAGAAAGTCATTCAACCAATATTAAGAAAATGTAAGTTAAAAGGAAAAAGAAAACAAATAGGGAAGGGTTGAAAATAAAAATCCATATAAAACAGCAATTAGATTAGTGAGACTGTTACATACTGTCATTAGTCTCAGTTCTGGAGTACCTGAAAGCCAATAAAATTATTTGCTAATTTAACAAAGAAATGGCCTTTCTGTCACACAATTTAACTTTCCCCAGGGAAATAAAATTAACCAATGATACATCAACATATTTTTGCTCTGATTTGGGTCATTGAAAAACAACCAGAATGAAGAACCAATAGGCAAGTGAGAACCTAAATGCCAGTCTTCTGACTTACAACTTACAACATAGCTATGATTTGAGGACTTATTAAGTGCCAGTCTCTGGGCTAAAGCAAATTTCTCCATAACTATCAAATAAACCCTTTCATCGTCTTTATTTGAAAACTGAAGAGGTGCACTGAGATTAGGAAATGTCCCATAAAATCAAAAACGCTGGATTCAAATGATGTCTAACACCAAAAATCTGTGCTCTTTCCATAGTCATGAAAAGAAACACTTGTTCATGCAACTAAAGACTAAAATAATGATTAAATAAAAATTAGGCAGTAGTACCAATTATAATAAGGAAAAGTCCTAACTATTAAACCTATATATTTATACATTTTCTACCTTCATTTTAATATCATTTTCATTGGAAAATTAACTTGTTGGATCTCAAGAATATATGTATGATTTCATATCCTAAATCTAATTCATTGTTCCAGTTTTCCTCTCATAAATGAGAAATGTACCATTAAGATACAAACTTTAAAATGGAATGTGAAACATATCTGGGATTTTGTAAGCCACTGGATTCCCACTTATACCCAAGATGTTTGTATAGACCAACAGACGCACTGCTAGCAGACAAACTGGAATAACTTACTTTCCCTTATAAACTTGCTGTGTTGGGGTTGTCTTGACTTGTCTTGAAAGCAGAAATTGTGTCCTAATACTTTTGCATACCAAGTACCCTGGTCCCAGACATGCAGGAGGAGCTCACATATTCACAAGGAACTTACACATCAACATGACTGATGACTCTTCATTTCTCAATGAGTTGTCCATTCTTTTGACTCCAGATTATGGTGATGGCCTCACTAGGCCTAAAAATTCCTCGGATTCTGTAACATGTACACAGTCTCTCCTTGGCTATCTGTTCTTGGAGCCTCAAGTGAACATTCCAAAATTGGAACTCATCTTCCCTAGACACTGGTGCCATTTCTTAAATATTTCATTTCCTTCCATGGCACCATTTCTTCCTATTTTCCTTAATTAGAAATACTTTTGTTTCCTTCTTTATTTTATGATCTCTGTCACTGAATCTTTATATTCCAACATCCAGGAAATACATATAAGATTTGCTTTTACCACTCCACCTTCATTACCACTAATGTATTCCATGCACAGATACAAAACAGGCCCTATCTATCCATCTATCTCTATCTATCATATGTCTACCTATTTATTCACTAATTAATTTAATAAGTTATGGCTGGTTCCTCACTTGAGAAACCTTAGAATCATCCTTTATTCCTTTCTCTTCCTTTAATTTACTACTCCATATCAATTAGCACATTCTTTTTGGTTCTGTATAAATATACATATTACAACCATTTCTCACTTTCTCTACTATCAAAACCCTGGTTCAAGTCACCATGGTAGAAGTTTGGAGAGGTCATTGAGAAGATGTAAGAATGGGAAGAGTGATCAGGCTAGGTTACAGGGATATGGGGGGCAGGTAGTATTGACCCTGTCCCCAGCAGGGAGGTAGTAGGCAGATTTCCCAATTGATGTTTCAATTAGAATCTTGCAATTGCCAGGGCTATTAACATAATTTATGTACTACAACCCAAATGAAAATATGAAGCCCTTTCTTTAAGTGGCAGGAAAAGGGGATATCACATGACAATAAAAAATATTTTCTCATTTATGTGACCTCTTTCCTGATTGGATCGATTTTTATTTTCTTTTAATGTTGCACTACCTAGCACAAGGAGATAGAAGACAAGCATAGAGCCACATGGGTGCTCTTGATTTACACTGGAAGCTGTGTCAATCCCTCTTTTCCACCATTGGTTGTCTGCTTTATCTGGCTACCAGTTGCTGGAATAAGGTGACCAGCTGATATCAGAGAAGCCAATCTGCTCATCCTATGAGCCTGCTGCCCCAACTTAGTTTGGAGATGTGACCCCTAATGAACTGAAACTTCTGCACCTGAACATGTCTGGATTGGAAATAGATGACAGGCTGTTAGGCTCATGTGACTTGGTGCTGCCAAACCATAGCATGTGATCCTAATTAAAACTTGATCTGCACTGTGTCCCCAAGTCCCAATACAGCTGGTGAGAATAGAACACAGACCTCTCCGGGCTGCACTGTCTTCTTGTGGAAAATGACAGAGGTCATTGAGAAGATGTAGAAAGAGGAAGGGTGATCAGCCTAGGATATAAGAAGCACGGGTGCAGGTGGTATTGAGCCTGTCCTCAGTGGGGAGGTAGTAGACAGAGATAGATATCAAGACCTAGAACATGTTGCAACTCCATGGACTTACTTGCAAATGCAAAGATAAGCTAGTAAAAATAACAAAATTTTAGTGCAGAGCATTAGACTTCATGTGTGGGGAACTTCTGAACATTTATCCCTGTGTGATTCCTATGGAGCCAGTAATGATTCTCTCTCCTTTATTTTTGGTCTACTCAATGTAGTAACATGATTATATTTAAATGCAAGACAGTCAAGTCACTATTCCATTGAAAAGTCTACAATGACTCTCCATTTTACTCAGAGGATGAGTCAAAGCACAGGCAATGGCTTGGACTGACCACCTCCTTCATTACTCCCATTTATTCTAGCCCTGAACTATCCTGTGTGCATGTGCTTCTCTAAGCACTCCAGACACAACACCAGCATCTAACTCTGCACTTGCTCTTCCCTCTGCCTATAATGTTTTTGCCCAGATACTTGCATGGCTCATTCCCTTAGCAACTTCAATCTTTGCTCAAATGTGACCTCAGTGGTGATGTCTTCTCCAACCTCACTATCGTGCCAATCCAACAACAACTACATCAAAAGCTACAAGCAGTAAGCAGAGCCACCTGAAGAGAACTACATGCCATGTGAACTACAACCAGCAGTACTCTAGAGGAGGAGCTTTTTGAGCCCTTTGGAGCTCACATCTTGCCACAACCTGCCTCAGGTGCTGAACATGGAGCTACAGGATTGAATGCTTGCCCTGATGGGTTTTAGTCTTGCTTTGGTGCTGTTCCTTCCTGTCTTCCTATTTCTCCCTTTAAGAATGGGAATGTTTACCCTGTGCCATTGTATTTCAGCAGTGTTTAACTTTCATTTTGATTTTTATAGAGGCTCACAGTTTGCCTTGAGTCTCATTGGAGACTTTGGACTTGGTCTTATTAATAATGTGGAATTCTTAAAACTTTGGCAACTCTTACAGTTAGAATAAATACACTTTACATAAAGAAATGGACATGAGTTTTGGGGAGCCAGGGACCAAATATTATAGTTCAGATCTAGAATGTCTCCCCAGATTCTCATGTGCTCAGAAGTTGACTGGATTTTTGGGAACATTATAACTGACTTGCTATTAGGAGGTGGGTCCTGGCTGGAAGTGGGCCACTGGGAGCTTGACCTGGAAGGGTATATCATCCTCCAGCTCCTCCCTTCTTTCTCTGCTTCCTGGATGCCATAATGTTAGCAGCTTTCCTTCACCAGACCCTTCCACCATGTTTTCTGCATTGGAGCCAGCCAATCATCCACTGAAAACATGAGCCAAAACAAACCGCTCCTTCTGTGGGTGTCAGATATTTTGTTCCAGCCATGAGAAAGTGGCTAAAAAAAGCATCTTTAAATCTCATATATTACATTTCCCACAAATATATTCTCATTCTTCCATCTGGGTTTATTGCTTTACTTTTTCAAACTTAAGAATACTTGTTTTTCACACACTATTTGTGAAAATAAAAGTAATTGCCTCTATTACCTAAAGATTGCTGCATCCTTCCTTGTAACTCATAAAGCACGTAAAGCATTGCCTCACACAAAGTGGACACTCAAAATAATTGAATAAAAGTCTATTTCAAAGAAATGTAGCATTGAATGACTTGTCATGTTTAAGGTGGTGCAACAAGTTCTTGTGACATTAGAAGGCAGATCTAAGATTTAGGAAGGAAAAATTTGACTCAGTATCTTAAACTGAATTAAGACCAAGAACAGGCATGAAGAATCCCTGAGTATATAAAGCAATTGGACCACACAAGTGACCTTACCTTAGCTTGATTTGCAAACATAGGTAAACCTTAACTTGAGCCCTTTCTTGTGATTGCCTCCATTAAAGAAAAGTGAAATTTAAGATTAACCAATCAGATAATATTAATTAAAATAGTTACATAACCATATCTTTAATTGACTTTCCAGCAGTGTAGACCAAATATGGCAACTGTATAGTCATATCCAATCAAATGTTTTCTTTGCTTTGTTTTCATGTTTGCCTTACAAAGGCTTTCCCCTATGTTACCCTGGAGAGTCCCCAAACCATTTCTTGTTTGGGGTCATCTGATTTAAGAAATACAATTTGTTCAAATAAATTGTTCAAAATTATATTGTCCCTTAGTTTACTTTTTAATAAATACAAATAATAATGATCAAATTCTGAAACTTGTGCAAAACAAAATAAATATTTTTAATATGAAATAATCTTCAATTGCCACAGATATTCAAGTAGATCCATAGTGAGGATGTTTTCTGAGAAAATAATTGGAATTGTATAGTTCTAAAATTGTTTCTGATTTGTGGATTCTGTGAATGCCTTAATAAAAAAGAGTAGCATTTTTTCTTTTACTAAATAAGATAAAATAAAGATATAATTACAGTAAATATTAAGATCAAATACATAAACTTTGGATTGGTAATAATTTAACATCAAGGAGATAGTCATCGAACGCTCCATTTTCCTGATCATTGGCTGGTGCTGGTCTCACAGAGCAGGAAGTTTAAGGGGCTTGCTAAGGATTTTCCAGTTTCTAGTGGTTTTTGCATCATGTAGGGGCTTTATAAATATACAATGCTGAATTAATTGTGAAGCGTAATTTGCATCTGTGTACCCAGGTCAAAAGTCATCAAAGGAAAAGACAAAAGAAGGTTCTTACCAATAAAATATATCTTATTTTAAAAGTAAAACTAATTATAGATTCTTAAACTTCAATAAAGAAACCATTCAAGATTAATGCTATTGAAGCTGTCATGCCTCTTTTGGCATCAGAAATGAATTATTTTTTATCTTTTGGATTCACATTGTAAATAATATATTTTCAGCAAATACTTTAAAATATGTGTCCAGACACGTTTTCCTATTTAAATGTGTTGCCGTGAGGTTGAAACTCTTAAGCCTAGAATGTCATGATTCTACATAATTTCAGAATTACTGTGTTTGCAGTTGTTCCTAATTGATATTAGGGAGCTACTTTGCAGCTTTTTTTAACCAAGCATTTTTGGCACTCAGAGTCATCATGTCTTATTTATGTAATATTATTCACTTGGAAGAACTCTTATTTACTTAAGGTGGTTGGGGGAGTCTTGCTGAGGAAATGAGATTTAGGCAGAAGCCCTGAAGAAAGGTGAGGAAGCCAGCTTAGTCATAACCTTCCTACATGAAAGGATTCCCAGCCAAGTTAATGCATCCTGCAACTTATAGAAAGATACATTTGGAAAGGCATGCGGAAGGTAAATAACACTGAGTGAATAAAATGACAGCAGAAGGCAAAAACACATTCTCAGGAACAAGAAAGTAGAGCAGGTAGCAGTGACAGTGGGGACAATAATAAATGCTGCCAACCTCAGTTAGATCTGCCATCTGGTTTCACAGCAGTTTCACCAGTGACACCTGTGATGTTAATGTCAAGATCAGAGCCCAAGCCAGACCCTGAGAAGCAGCAATCACACCAGAAATAAAGGAAAGCTCATTGCCATTTGAAGTCTTCTTCCTGAGCACAGAAGGAAGATGCTGAAAGCAGGAGAGCCTTGCCCGGGCTTCCCAGCAAAACCTCAACTTGGACAGCTGCTGCTGGGTTGACCCAAGAATGGAGAGGTCCACAGTCAAATCCAGCAACCAGGAACAGCTCAGAATCAGGGACGCAGACAAAGCTTCTCCTCATTGTCTAGGAATTTTTGAAGAAATCTTAAAAGACTAGCGAATGATACTCTTTTTGATTAAAATGCAGTTTTAAAAAATAAATGGCAAAACTGAAAAGATGTAGCTAAAAATCAGATATTGCTACGTAATTCTTTTTGTTTTCATTTGTAAAAACATGGAGATCTTGGCAGTGTATTTGTCAATTCAGCATGTTGACAACTACTTTCATCAACACATTTCTTTACTTATAATTACTCCTATTACACTATGGGTAATGCAAACAAAGATTTAGCCACTCTGGTCATTCGTTCACTTGAACTCTTGATCATTGGATTTAAAAATACTTATATAATATTTTCTCTCCTCCTCAGAATAAAGATAGTTTTAGTCCTGGTTAAATCCATAAGGTTGTTATTGAAATGAATTCAGATTATTGGATGTGAAACATTCTTTTGAAACGTAAATGCAATATAACTTTAATAATTCATTTTCTTCTGTTTCTTAACATTATTAAAATCCAAAATGTGCCTGCAAGAATAAATGAAGAAAGGACACATTTAAAACAAAGACAAATTATCTCCTGCACTCTATATTTAAATTTTCCCTGTGCAATTCCATGTATGTGAATTTTAAATGTATGGCTGGAACTCATAAGATGGTTAGATTTTGGACAGCATCTCATCCATGTACACAGACGCAGAAGCCCACATATGTTAGATTTATGTGATTTCCACCCTACCATATTGCTACACTAGTTTCCTCTAAAAAAGACATAAGAAAAAGACCAGGCTGAAAAAGCGGGAAGGACAAAGACTCAGGAAAACTCATCATTGCCATCATTCTGTAAAGTGACTATTTGCTTTCTGCATATTTATACCTGGGTTCATACTCATAAATGACATTTCTCATTTATTTTTCTCACTCTTGACCAAACAAAATATGCCCCCAAAATTAAAAGCTACTTCTGATCCATAAAAGCAAAACCTTGGAATTATCAAAGAGTGAGAAATGACTCACACATTTCTTGAAAAGTTCAAATCGTGATCACAAATTGCAAGCTGAGTTTTCTTTTGGTTTCTCATAAAAGACAGGATAATGGCAGGATAATGGTTTGAGTTCTGTAAAGAAAATATTTTTCTGAATAAAAATTTATACATTAGAAGACTGGAGAGATATAGATTTAAATCATCATAAGATCTTAAGTTTTTTTCTTACGTTGGCACCATAGTCAATACTAATTAAAATAATGGATTTTGTGTTTGGAAGGGAGCCCCCAAGAGATCATTCAATCAGGCTTCTTATTTTCATTAAGGATTAAACCAAAATCAGAGGCAGATGGTTTTGTCTCATATCTCATAACAGACATTTCACAAATTTCCTTGGTTGCCTATCCACCTCTTTAATCAGTATCTTACTTATTCTTTAATTATAATCTCAGTCAATATTAGCATTATCCAAAATATTTCCACTACAATATTATTGAGTGAAAATGGAACCATCAGACACACCACTCATTGAGACATATCAAAAAATGTCAAGATGTTTATTTACTATTCTATTTATTGGCATACTGAAAAGAAGTTTCCCTATTGGCTTAACCTAGATCCAATGACTTCATTACAATTAGAGTGGATAAAAACATTGGCTGATGAGGGGCATGTGCCCCATGATTTTCAGTGCTCAGTCTATTTTTCAGCCCACCCTTTTCTCCTCATTTTTTTCTGAAGAGAATGAAATGTTAATGGATTAACCAGTTCCTAAGATGACAAAATAGTTAAAGCAGGAATATACAGATGTTTAAACATGTTATATTTTAATTGTCACTGAGATTAGACTATTTTCTAAGTTTCTTCATGATTCTTTCTTTGATAAATAGATGAATTATTCAGAAATATGTTGCTTTGTTTTTTTAAAGGCTTTCTCTACATATGTTACTTTTTTCTAATTTAATTTCATTGTAGACAAGTCAAGTCATCTTTGAAATGGCTTGAAATTTATTTTATGGCCTAGTATATGGTCATGTGTGCTGGAAAATCATGCATATTCTGCAGCTGCTAGTGTAATATTCTACAAATGTCAATTAGATTTGCATGCTTGATAATTGAAAATACTATCTGAGTATTCTGTGTCTTTACTAATTTTTGTCTTTTTGCTTTATCAACTACTGAGAAAAGATTATTAAAATCTCTAATAATTGTAGATTTATTGACTCACTGGAGTTTTGCCATTTTTTTTCTTGGATTTTGAATCTATTATTTTATTATATACTTTTAAGATTGTTATGTCTGGCACAAATCAGCCCTTTCATTTATATGAAATGATCATTTTTATCTGTAAGTATACTTTGTCTCAAAATATAATTTATTTAAAATTAATATAGCCAAATCAGCTCTCTTTTCTTTAGTGCTATTATTTTACTTTTAACCTGTCTTTATTATTATTTTAAAAATATGTCTCTTGGAAGCATCATTGGCCTTGATTTTTATTAAGTCTGAAAACCTCAAGAGTAATGAAAATATATACGTACAAAAGACCTATTCTAGAATATTCACACCAATCTTTTTCATAATAGCTAAAACACAGAAACAACTCAAATATTCATCAATAGGTGAATGAAGAAAACATAAGATATATAGTAGAGTACTACCCAACAACAAAAAAATTATGAAATACTGTTATATACAACAAAATGGCTAAATCTAAACACAGAAATACTGTGTTGACTGAGAGGAGCCAAGAAAAAAAGAGTACATACTTTATTATTTTATTTATGTGAGGAAATCATAACAGTAGTTGTATCTCAGAGTAGGAGTAACTGACTAGGAGGAACACTGGAGTAATAGAAATATTCTACGTCTTAACTGAAGCAATGACTAAGCTTAAATTTGTCAAAATTCAAACTAATACTCATTTGAAAAATGTGGTTGTTTTATTTTATGGAGAGCATATTTCAATGAAAAACATGTAACAAACCAAAGCTTTAGTACCTTTTATCTACTTGCTGTTTTCTATAAGTCTATTTAAATACATCAAGACAGTCCTAGAAATCTGAAACAGATCAATCATTTGTTTTCATATTCTTGTTGGCCCTTTTGGCTAAAAGTGTTCTTATCTGGTATCTTCAGCTTACCATCTCCATGTGGCCAGAAGAACAGTGCAAACTTCTCAGAAATGGATTTCATACATTAATAGGAAGCAAAACCATTATGCCACTAGATCTTTAACTTTAAAACTAACCAAAATTGAATTCATCTGACCCCAAAGAATTCAAAATATTATTAGGTAGACAAAATAAACACATTGAAATTTAAGTGACAACACTGAATTTAGAAACAATATAAAAGAATAATGTACAAAAGCAATACAAGACAGCCAGCTAGTACACAATTTATTTGTGATAATGGCATGCTTGATTCACATTTTAAAATTTATAAAATGACTCTATGTGCATTATTTTATTTTCACTTGTAGCAATCCAGAGAGGTAGATCAAGGAAGAATGAATTTCCTCACCTTTTAGATGGAAAAACAGAAACGTTAGATAATGTTACTGACCAAATAAATCAAAAATGCAAGACTGCAATTCAAGTATTTTGAATCAGAAAAAAGAAAAGGAAAAAAGACTTATTTTACCCTTGTTTCTAAAGATCATAGGCCTTGAGGGCTAGAGTGATTATAAAAGCTTTTTAGGTGAGCTGGTATTTAGACTGAGCTCTCAAGGATACCCTAATGTGAGTGCACATTCCAGTTGAAAGGGAAAATCATGAGCAGAGTCCAAACTCCAAGTGGGACTCTTCTTTGGCTGATGAGAGAAAGCAAGTCAAATTAGCACAATACCAAATGAGATGACTAGTTGGAGTTAAAGAGAGGTTCTTGCCTAGATCAAGTTGCAAATTTAATTTGGGAAGGATAACAGCACAGTCAAGAAGATGTCAGACAGAATGCTAAATATCATTGGCAATTTGCTGAAGGGTTTAAGAAGGAAAGGAAATATTAAGAAAAATACATTACATAATAGGCTAAATATTATATAGTATTAATATATATAATACTGATGTACTTTTTAAAAGTACAATTTAAATACAATCATAACAGTGGGTAAACAATTAATGGGTTATAAAGAAATAAATTAATTAAATGAGCTAAACCTCAATGGTTCTAGTGCCTGCCTTTCAAGCACAAGGTCCCAAGTTCAATCCCTGGTACCAAAAAAAAAAAAAAGAAAAAAGAAAAGAAATTTAAAGTAAGGGTAGAAAAATAGGGACAAAATAGAACCAATGAGAAATTTCCTAGTGTTAGAAAGAGTTATGCTTTCCTGAAAGCAGGAAAAAAAAAAAGGATTTAATGAAAAATAAGAAATTAAAGATTTAGAAAGAAAAGTTATTTAAGAGCACTTTGTCTTGAAATAAGAAGGATTGAATGAAATCAAGTGAAAAGGAGCAATCTTTGAGCTTGGAAATCAAGGGGGATAACTTTTAGCCTTAGGAAAAAGTCAAAGTAGATGAACAGACAGAGAATTTTTTTTAAATAGCAGAGAATATTAAATTTGCCTGAGCACCTAAATCTTTTCAATGAAGTACTCTGCAATACCTTGCTTAAGAAAAGAAGAAAAGATCTGGGTTTGAAAATTTCTAGAAAGAATAATGAGTGATCATTGATAAGAAATGAAGTTTTATTGACTATTAGGCATGAAGTGAAATATTACAATAAAAATAAATAAATTTGAGAACATGATTCTAAAAATCATAAATTTAGGTAATAATGCATACATACATAAGCATCTCTTGCCTTAATATTCACTTTTTTTCATATGAGTAAAAGAGTATATGTTTTACTTGCTATGATTTGGACTAATGCCTCTTAAATGTGGGTTTGTCCCTGACTCATGGCACTACTAGGATGTGGTAGAATCTTTAAGAGATGGGGTCCATTTGAAAGTCTTCTAGACATGTTGGGGAATACCCTTTGTAGGGGATATTAGGACCCAGCTCCTCCTTTATTTTTCTTTTCTTCCTGGCCACCGTGAAGTGAACAGCTTTCCTTATTATGTACTCTCTGCCATGCTGTACATCCTTGTAATGGGCTTACAGGCCTGGGGGTCATCTGACATCTCTGAAACTGTGACAAGGCACCAATAATGGGGATAAGGAAATGATCTGAGAAGAATGAGGCTCCTTCAACAAAGTGTGAAGTCTTACCACATGTTGGCGAGGAAGTGACAGAAGCTAAACCTGACTCTTGTTTGGCAGCTTGACACAGGAAAGACAGAAATCTTCTCTGGATTTACCAGCTCTCATTAATCATCTTACTTAAAGTGTGACTCCTTGTGATGCCATCCCAAATTTGTGGAGGAAAACAGAATGGAAGTTGTACTTAAAAGAAATTATTCTGCCTTAAAATAATGGAAAAAGAAGACTAAAATCAAGAACAATTGTGAGAAACCTTTGCCAGAAAGAAACTCAAGTCAGCCTAATGGAAGACTATGGAGAATGTATACTTTCAAACATGACATAGAAGTAAAGTTTGAGGTCAACCTGCTACAGCTCCCAGCAGAGAGGAGGCTTCCAGGTCAACATGCCAGAGCTCCCACTGCAGCGTAGGACCTTCCAGGCCAACCTACCACTGCTACCAGCACAGAGGAGGTGAACTGCGCAGGCACCAGCAGCACCCCCTACCCCTTCCCTGGTCGAAATGAGAAGACATGTAAACAAGTCGCAGAACCAGACTTCCAGATCACCTACAGCAACTCCAAAGGGAAACGAGATGGAACACTCTGATACTCAACTACCTGGACTCCCAGAACTAGCAATGAAAGAGGATCTGGAAAAAATGAAATCAGAAATAATTTCTCACATAACAGCAGAGACTGTGCCCACAGGGAAAGACATGATTAACAAATTTGGAGAGGACACAGATTAAGAAAAATAGAGGAGCTGAGGAACATGATGGAATCAAAACAGAAGAAACAAACGGAATCCATAAAACAGATGCAAACAGATTTCCAGGAGATTAAAAACTCCATTGAAAGTTTACACAGCAGAATGAGACAATGTGAGGACAGAATTTCAGATATAGAAGATAAGATTGCAATTAGTGACAAGGAAAAGAAAAATTTCTATAAAATAGTAAGGGACCACAAGAAATCAATCCAGCAGCTGCTAGATGATGCAAAGAAGAATAACATATGACTGATTGGAGTCAATGAAGAAACAGGAGAGAGTGCAGATGACATAAAAAAACTGTTCACAGAAGTGATGGCAGAAAACTTCCCAAGC
>NW_004624732.1:148909-161436 GCF_000247695.1 Heterocephalus glaber
AGTGTACAAATAAAATGTACCATTAAAATTAATTTTAAAAAAATAAAAAAACAGAGTGCTTTCTATTTAATACAATGTATTTCTATTCAATACGATCATTTAAAAATTCCGTCTTTTATATTAAAAAATCTTTAACACATGGGCAAATGGGAGAAAACAACCTTGACAATATCATGTGTATAATGCATTCATGTTTAAGCTGACTACAAGTCTAATACTAGCCAGAACAATGATGATTCTAAAATCCCATAATAGTTACATGACCATTAGTAAGTTATAATTTTATTCTACAGAATTCTGTAGCCATATTTTATTCTTACTTGAGACACTATCAAATAATTTATTTGTGCTATTTTAATTTTAAAGTAATATGTGCTTCAGTAGTATTAATGAACACAAGTGAATTTACAGTTTGCCTCTTGGTATTTACAAAGATATTTATATGTCACATTAATTGGCAATATCAAAGAGATATTTTAATAGCTGGCTATTTTAAGGGGCAGTGTGTTCTCCTTTACTTAGCCAAATTTCCCTCAAAGATGACATGAAAGGTGAGTATTAATTGAAAAAGTTCTTAAAGAAAAATGATTGCAAGTTTTCTTCATGTTCTTTTTTAACCCTTGGTATCCAGAAAAAAATATGATACCACTATTTGTCACCTGAAACTAATAGACTATTTTAAAATAACATTTAACTCAGTTGTGTAATAATGTGTAGATAAAACTAAAATAATAGTAAAACTGATATTACTAGAAATTTAATAACAATTTAAACTTAACAGACTCCCTTGTAACATGTAAATTTTGCTTCATCAAATATTTTAATACAGATAGCCACTCATACTTTTAACAAATAGGTCTATGTTCTTCTTGCAAATAGTGCGGATAAAGACTTTCTTATGAATAATTAACTAGTTGAGCATATCACCATCCCCTTTGGCCTAAAGAAATTTGTAGTTTTCTTATCTATGCTTAAGTGAAGGCAATTTCACTGTTATCTGAGAAGCCACAGTGTGAGATTTCACTTTTGAGACCAATTTTATCACCACTACTAGAATCTAGGGTGCTGCTATTCATCTCTGCATGAATCCTCTGATATGTCTAATTGTGAATGTCTGTGGTATTTGTTTGTTTATTTCTTATTGTGGGAAAAGATTAAAAGTTCTGAATTCTGAATTGTGTTCATGGAAACTTAAGAATGGACATTTACAGTAGCCACAGATTTCTTTTATATATTCTTAAAAGATGTTGTAATAGCTCTGTCCATACCACCAAAGAAAAAAACTGAGAAATTATGATCATTCAATTATTCATTATCCTTCTAGAAGATGACAATAGTCTTCTTCAGTGTTTTTGATGGAATGGTCAAAGTAATTAATGTGGAGACCAGGAGGGGTTCTAAGGATGGGAAGAGAAGAGCAGCAGGGGAGTGGAAGGGGAAGTGGAAAGGACTACGAGGTAATGGGTATATATGCCAATTTTCTACAAAGAATATGTTCATTATGTATGACAAACATACACTAAGAAAGTTTTTTAAAATAAATGATATTATAAAAGGATGATAAATGTATAGCACAATATAGTACTAAAATATTTTTTAAATATTAACAAAATAAAATCAGCAGTCACATATGCATTATACATTAATAAAATAATTCAGTGAATTATCATGCAATTTTAAGACTAAATGAGAATTATTCTAGTGTTAACTAAATTTTATCTTTGTTATTTGTAGGATATCTTAAACAATAATAAAAGTCATGAAGTTTCAATGCTTATAAATAATTATAACCACTCAAAAAATCTGAAAGCCTCAAATTATACCCAGTGTGCTCATAATTAATTGACATTTGTCTTAGCATTTGACTTCTAAATCAAAATATGCATTTAAAAATAAAAGAAGTAAAGTTTGGGTGAAGCTTTTATGACTAATAAACATTATTTAATAATAAAAATTTATGTATGTTTTATAATAATAGATGCATATGTCCTTAGTTCATTATATCATTATAAATTGTATTTCTACAGCAAAAGTAAAATCACAACCTTTCCAAAAAGAAAGCAGGTCTCTGCTTCCAGATCACCGCGATGTGCACTGTTTTCCTCCACCTAGGGGCTTCCACTATGCCTTCCTGCCTTGGACCCGGCTAACTATCGATTTAAAACGTAAGCCAAAATAAACCTCTCCTCCTTTCTGGATATCCTGTATATTTTGTCTGTGTGACTAGGAAAGTGACGAAGATAAATTCCATGACCACAACTGAATCTTAAGGGAAAAGAGCAAGTTTTGCATCTAGTGGTATGACACTGCAGATCCCATCAGTATTTCTGAAATGTTCACCAGATGGGAAAGTATGTGCCTGGCTTACAGGGGTAGAGATCCTTGCCAGACCAAGTATTCCACAGGAATACTGCATATAGTGAAGGCGCTGAACTCAGGAAATGATCACTTCCCATGATTAGTCCTGGCCATCAAACCTACACTTTCCCTGCTGTGACTGCCTATTCCTGAGGTCACCAAAGCTCTCAGCAAGCAAAGTTAAGACAAGTTGAAGTAGCAACCATCAAAACAAAGCTTTCCCTTTTGCCCAAAAGATTTTAACATGATTACAGAAAATTAATAATATTTAATAGAATTGTCTGAAATCTCCATATTATTCAGCATAGAATATTCTAAGTATGAGTAAGCAGAAAAAATTACAAGACAAAGAAAAGATATACAGTAATTGTTCAAAATAAGGAACATGTTCTCAGTAACTGGGGGGGATGAAGCAATTACTATAAGAAGTGGGAGAGAATACTTCAGTGTTAAAATACACTATAATACTAAATAAAACACTTTAAGCATGAGAGCAAAGGAGTCCCACTGGAGACAACAGGGATAGTTTTAAAAATAGCTAACTTCATAAACATAAACAGTATTTTAACATAAACAGTAAATTTGAAAATGCAGAAAATCAAATCTGCTAAGTAAAAGCCAAACTAAAAAAGTTTCCCAAGTTTTCAGAGTAAATTGACAGTGAGAGAGGAGTGATTAAAAACATAAAGACATAGAAAGGGCAAATGTAAACAATGTTACAATTGATAATAGTGATTTGAATACAAATGAAACCAAACACAGTAGTGGCAACAATTTTTAATATCAGGGAAGAGCAGAATCTTTAAAACTAGAGTCTTTAAATCATTAGGCATCAATGAATAATACACAGGTTAATGAAGCACCCCTAAATGTAGACTAATTTATTGAGCTAGGAAATGTTAAAAACAAAGGAAAAGCTCTATTTATTTGCTGGTAGAGAGAAATAGCTTCCACAAAGAGAGAGAAGAAAAATTTTAAAAAGCAAAAATCTGACTAGTGTCTCTTTACATACTAAATGTCTGAGATTAAAAGAACAAGATATTTTAGAGGAAAATATTTAAGTACCAACTGAAATTGTCCTTCTATGAAGGTGTTAGAGAAACTTTCTCACTCAGCAATAGCTGACGATGTTATGTCATTGATTGGTCCTTCATGGAAAAGTGATTCTTAGATTCTAAGAAGAACTTGTAGCTCTAAGAAAGAATTCTAGCTCTGGAAAGAATTTGGGGAAATTACAATTAAAAGAACTCTCAGGATATGGAGTTAAACCACACAGCTATATTTAAATCATTATTGCCAACATGATTATGAAGTATTACAGTTATAAGAACATTTCTCAAAATTTAGTAAGGAATACTAAATGATATATGGTTTATTTTTTTATTTATGTATTTATTTATTTTGCTGTGCTATGGGAATCAAATCCAGGGCCTTCAATATGCTAAGCAAGCTCTCTATCACCAAGCTACATCCTAGTCCAACATATATACCATCTATCTATCTATCTAATCATCTATCCATGTATGTGGATAGATGCACAATATGTGCACATATGTGATATGTGCACAATATATATGCATTATACATATAAATATATATAACAAAATAGTTGAGCAGGGAAGGAAATAGCTAACATTTTAATAAAGATAGTTAACAGATATTGTTTCATTATTATGATGTGAACTTTCATTCTTTCAAGATAATTGAATAAAAACCAGGCACTATTTGCATTTCAAATAGCTGGGAAACAATAGAGAGAAAAGGAACAAGGACAAAACTGTAGTTAATATACCCCAATAGGCACATCAGAAAGAAATAAAGAGGATTAAAAGTTGAAACCACCAAACAAGTTGTGAGAGGGAAAACCAAATATACTGGCCACTTATAATATTAAGTTGTGAGTTGGTTGATTCACATTAACTAATAAAAAGTACTAAATTAGATCACAATGCAAAAGTTGAACAGATGCTGTTTATTTAAAAGCAGCATGGAACAAATTGCCAAAATTAAAAATAAAATGCGGGTAAAAATATACCAGGCAAATACAAATAAAAATGTAGATTTTGCAAAGTTATTAGAAATGTAATATATATACATATAAATATATATAAAGGCAAAAACAAGTTATATGTATAAGTAAGGTGATTTTATATTTATAAAGGTAAATTTTTGAAGTAAAAATAATTATAAATTCATAACATTGTTTGTAGTGCATTATTATACAAAACTGGTAGAAAGTCAACACAATTGTAGGAAACAAATTCATTTTCCTCAGTTTTTGAGAGATCAAGTGTGCAAATAAAATAAAAAAATATTATTGTTGCTTCAATAATCATGTACCAAACCATCTACTATACAAAGAATACTTTCTTTTTAGAATTTCCTAAGTGAATCAATTTTAAAACAGTAGTAATCAAAAAATATTTTAAAAATCAAGCACAGGAGCAAAGCAATGAAACAAACAAACAAAAAATCCCACTTCAATAAAATCTTCAAAGCAAAAATTTGGTAGC
Organism: Heterocephalus glaber; assembly: GCF_000247695.1. The sequence goes on from NW_004624732.1 coordinate 153,781, forward strand.
TCTCACCCATATGCTTTGACCAGAATACACTGAACTTAAAGAAATCTTGTAAAGTTTCAACTACTAATTGGAACTAAAACTCTTTTCAAAATAAATCTTGGTTTAAAGACAAAAACCAGAAATATCACACAGTTGCAGTCTTTCAGAAATGTACTCATGGTGGTTTTTGAAAAAAAACTAATTTGTATTAAATGATACTTTAATTCTTTAATATTAAAGAAAATTCATTAATAGTTTCAAAACAGAAAGAATGAACAAAACAAACTTAAGGAGTATGAAACTTAGGAACATACAGAAGTCAATAGATTAGTAAACAGAACAATTGAGAAACATTTCTGACTTTATTTGAAACTTCCAATAAACTGGAAAGATTTCAGCCAACTTTGACTTAAAAATAAAGGAAAGACAAATATATAGTCAAAACTTTAGGAAAGTGACTGTAACAAAACACAATCTATTCCTTCAAAAGTTTTACCTATTTTATCTTCCAGCAGATTGCTTTTGTTTTAATATCTAGATCATTGATCCCTTTTGATTTGATTTTAATACATAGTGAGATATAAGTCTAGATTCAATCTTCTACCTATGTATAGCCAGTTTTCCCAGCACCATTTGTTAAAGAAGTTATCTTTTCTGCATCATACTTTTTGGTTCTTTTATCAAAGTTCAAGTGATTGAATAAGCCAGAGCAGTCAGCCAAGAGAAAGAAATAAAAAGGTACATACAGAAAAGAAAGAAGTCAAATTATACTTATTGGCAGATAATATGATCCTTTACATAGAAGACCCCCAAAACATTCCACAAAAGACTCCTAGAACTAATAAATTCAGCACAATAGCAGGATAAAAAAATCACACAAAAATCAATAGCAAAAAAAAAAAAAAATCAAAAGCATTCCTGTACTCCAATAATGAACTCACTAAGAAAGAAATTAAGAAGACAATATTATTCATATTAGCTTCCAGAAAAATTAAATACTTAGGAATTAACCTAACAAAGGAAGTGGAAATCCTCTATAAAAAAATAACAAACAAACTAATACTAGAGTACTCTGTAAAAGGAGATTGAAGAGAATGGAAAAATCAGAAAATGGAAAAATATCCCCTATTTCCTGATAGGCAGAATAAATATTGTTGCAATGACCATAGTTTCAAAACAGATATATGAAGTTAATGCAATCCCAATCAAAATACCAAAAGCATTCCTCACAGATCTAGGGAAAAACAATTCTAAAATTTGTAAGGAACCAGAAGAGACCCAGAATAGCAAAAGAGCTGTGGCAACAATAGCAAAACAGGTGGTATCACAATGCAAGATTTCAAGGTCCATTACAAAGCTAGAGTGTTCTGGTTTGTGTGTAGATGTACCCCCTAAAGCCTCATGCAGTCATAGGTGGGGTCACTGATCCTAGAGGTCACTGATCCTAGAGTATGTGATGCTGGGATTAAGGGTGTATGATTACTAAATGAATCCACTGATTGGTTTGGTCTACCCTAATCCCAGTAGCCTACATAGAGTATAAAAGGGGCAGAAAGAAGCTATTAAGGTCCCTTGCTTGCTTTCCTACCTTCTTCCCACCATGAACTGTTTCTCCTCTGTGATGTCTGTCTGCCATTCCACCCTGCCTTGGAACCAGCAAATTATGGACTGAAACCTCCACAAACAGTGAGCCAAATAAACCTTTCCTCCTTTAACTTGTGGGTGCTGGGTATTTTATTTCAGCAACTAAAAAGTAGCTAAAACATACAGTAATAAAAATGGCATGGTCCTGGCACAAAACATACATGTGAATCAAAGGAGTAAAATAGAAAATGCAGAAAAAATATCCAGACACATTTGGTCATCTGATCTGTTGTATATGTTTATAGTAATAATTTTTTAATCTATATGATGAAGAAAATCCTGCCCTTCCACATTACATTTTTCTTAAGAATTAAGATACAGTACTTAATGATATACTCAAGTATTCTAATATGCAAAATTTATATATTGGCTTTTTCCAACTCCAGATCTCTTTGTCTTCAGTTTTTAGGTTTATTGTCTCTTAACAAAAATTTTCTAACTTCCTTCTGCTTCTTTTTTCTCTTAGATTTTGATTTACATAGACACCAAAAATATGAAGTTATCTTTAAAAGAATATTAATATACTTAGTACCATCTCTAAACTCAGTCTGGTGTCAGACTTCCTGGATTTTATTTTGTCTTACAGTTTCATCTTTGTGACTGTCAACTTATTTAAACTACATATTCTTCAGTATCCTCTGATTTTAAATGTGGTCGTAATACATAGCTCCAAGGATTATTGCGAGGATCAAATAATTGGACTCATGTCAGTTGTTTCAATAGGGTCTATATGATTGTAAATTTCCATAAATATTTGCTATTTTATCAGACAAAATCTTGACAAAAAACAGACAACATAGCCAAACAAGAGAGCTTTATTGAAGAGATTAAAACATGCTAATCAAAAAGAGACTATTAACAAAAAGAGACTAACCAAAAAGAGACTATTAGTGTTCCCAGAAACCAGCAAAGTATTGTGCATGCCAGAGCTAGCAGCAGCAAGAAGCAAGAGAAAGAAATGATCAGTGGAATCCAGAGGCAGTAGAGACACCAGCAAGATCTGTGGCCTTCATGTTTGACTATGTGAATCTGAAGAAAGGGATCTAGGGGCTAAATATCCTAGTCTCATCCCTTTTAAGGAGAACTCTGTACCATACAAGGTAATGAAAATCCACTGGGATGGCAGAGAGCCAAAATACCAACACAGGGAGCACTGTGTGCAATTCCTGAGATGAAGTATTGTCAAGCTTTCTTTGAATGTCTCAATGTAAAATATACATGATTGACTTTTTCTTTTATTATTCCTATTGTTGTTATGATGATTATTGCTTCTTTTTGTCATACACTCAGTCACTAGTATTTTTTGGGTTATTTATCATTTTATTGCTTTCTTTTTTCTCAATGCACAATATTTTTGAAGAATAACAATAAGATGTCCAAAATTCAACATTATTAAACAGTCAAATAGTAAAATACAATGTGGAAAAAAGCCCTCAAATATTAAGTAATCCAAGCTCTATCTTGGAGGTCAGAAACTCGGGATAGCAGCTACTGGATTTATCATCATGGTTCAAGATGAGAATTACTATCCTCTGACCCAGGGAACAGGAAGGAGTCTCAAATGCCAACCAACCCTCTAGGCACTGGGGGAGCACTTTGGTCTCCCATTGCAATGTCTGGGAGATTTTCGTAATGAGTATAGCAATCTTCCCTCTCACCCCAGGTGTAAAAAAGATCCTGTTGCCAAGATAGTCAAAAGAAACTCCCATGGTTACCACCAGAATATGAAGACCAGAAACAATTCCGCTGTCCAGGAGGCAGCCTGTGCCTGCAGAGTTCTCTAGTTCTTTGCAAAGAAACAACCCGTTCTAGGAGCACAGGGAGAAGCCTTGTACAGAGCCTGGCTGGAGGCAGGGAAGCGTGAGCAGCCTTTCACTTGAAGGCACAGGGTTTTCATCATCCAGAGGATGGGGAGGCACTGTTGTGAGCTACGTGCAAAATACACATCCTACCTCTGAAAAATTATTAGCTGCCATACATCTGATGGGAATTTCAGCCTGGACTCTCTTGCAAAAGGCCCAGAATCTTGGGAACCCCTGAAAATCCAGGACTTAACCTTATATATGTGCTACTCTTCAACCAGCCAATACATTCCTTTTGTTTATTTGGCTTGGTTTTGCTTACATTTCCCTTAATCTGTTTCTTTTACTTACTGTGCAGAAGATTAGTTCTTGAATCATCATTTCTATCTGCAGGAAACTTTGTCACTAAAACTAAGATAAAATATGCCAAAATATAGTTTGAAAATCCATTCATATTTTGTAGAATATACTTGGTTGTAAAATGCAATTTCTTAAATCATATTTTGTTTCATTTAAGACTTTTTTGGTCTTAAATAATGAGAAGAATTTTTGGTAGAGTCAAAGTCAGGAATCTGGGAAACCATAATCTTGGGAAAATAAAGAAGATGAGATCACTGGCTAAGTATGGTGTTGTCTCAAGTAATTCTGCAACTAAGTGTTTAAAATTTTTGTCAAAATATATATTCCTTGCCATTATGATTTCAGAAGAGTATTTCCATCTACACTTCGCTCTCTTATAGAAGCTAGGTTATGTATTTTTTAGGTTGCATTTTGAAATTAAATAATAGTAATAAAAAGGGAGGAGGTTTTGTACATGTATGTGTGTATTTGTGTGACTATTACTGGTGAATTCTATTGTTGTTTATAAAAAGTATTTACTTATTGAGTAAGAGAATGCCTTATGAACAAGATAAAGAGATGTTCTAAGTTGGAATTATTAAAGTTTCCCCTGAAAATTGTATATAGAATGCATTCATATCACTTTACAAATCACTAAGTAGTCTACTCAAACTAACCACAAATTTAAAAGCTATTAAAGGCACTAATATTAAAGTAAATAACTGCTATCTTTTTTAATGAGTCACTTGAAATAGAACATATTTAGATTACAAAAGTAATAAATGTCAAACAGCAGCTCTAGTTGAAGTGGCTCAGCAAATGAATGCATTGATCACTCCCTGTGGAAGGCAGTATGTGTAGGGTAATGTATAGCCTGGTGGAACTATAAGGCACAATGACTGTCCTTATATGGTTCATATTTGCACACAAAAGAAGATGCCCTAGGTGCACATATATTTGGCTAATATTTATTATAATAAGTGTAGAGATAGATGCCGGATGTAGCAGAAGCACATATTGCGTATGAGAACAGAAAAGAACATCGGGAAGGAAGTGGCATTTGAGTTATATCTAATTAGGGAAGAAGTTCAAATATATTTTCTGAAGTATTAGAGATTGCAAAAAATTCTTATAGGAACTTTGAAATTCCAAAAGGGCATAAATTAAGAGCAGAAGTATATTCAGCAAAAATTTATTTCAGTATATGATCATATGTAAATTGATATATTTTACAGTGGACATTTGGCATGCTTGTATTAGATAAACTTTCTACAGATAAAGTAGTATAGGCATTAAATGTTTAACAAAGACAGATATTTAAGCAGAAATTTAGAACATGACATGCATGCCAGGTTATGTGGGTGCAGAATTTGGTAGGGAAGTATACATAGTGATTGAAGTCTGTAGTTTCAGTTTTCTCAGGAATTTAGGAAACAAAGTTGTCAAATAAGAAGGAAGATGAAGTAGAAAATATGGGTTATTTGAGAAGAAGAAGAGAGGATGTGATATCTAAGTCCTCGGAACTGGGAGCATGAATAGTCTCAGGACCTGCATTGTAATTGCAAGCCATCATGAAGTACCTGCCTGTGTTTATGTTCAGCTTCATAGGTAGAAAAAGGGAGGATTTGGATGTAACCAGGATGGGGATGTTTCTAGGAAATGACAAAAGGAAAGCCATGAAATGGGGATGTTTGTTCAGTTTGTATGTAAATATATGAAACGATGATTATGACTGATCATGGAATATAATGTATTTGCTGAAATGAAAGTGTGATAAGATGAATAAGTTGGAGGCCTGGCTGGGTTCAATGACTATCTGAATGAGGTGCTTGATGACATGAACTGTAAAGACAAGCCATGCAGAATATATGGAGTAGAGATTATGGAAAGACCACAATTATCTGGCTATGATGAAATCTAATCTAAAATCATCTAAGTGAATGTCCAAGGAAGGGTAAAGAGCACATTATAAGGAAGGAATGTAAGAAAGTTAGAGATACTAGTCTGTAGCTAGGCCATTTATATGCATAATGAAATTAACAAGATTTGCAGCAGGGTTCATGGTGGAGAGAATGCCAGTGTTCTTGGAGCTGATTTCCTATCTCAAAAAGATTGCACATTTAAAAAAATTTCTTAGAAGATGCATTTCCCTATATGGAAATAATTTGAATCCATATTTTCTCCAGTTTTTGCTTTTATATTTGTATAGATATATAATGTTAAAAAGGAGAAAAGCCAAAAATAAACCACACATAAATAAAATCCTAAAAAACAATCTCACTTAGAATAAAAATTATAAAGTATATCCAACCCACATTGTTTACAATATAAAATACTTTGATAAAAATGATAACATTTATACATCAAGGGAAAACTGTCTTCTCTTTAGATGCTGAATAGTGGAGAACATCTTATCTACATTTTTAATCTAAAAAAGAAATGTGATTACTACTAAAATGTACATGAACAAGAAGAAATGAAGCTAAAAATAAAAATTATATCATAAAACCTTACTACAAAAGTCAAGAGCCCAAAAGTAACCATGGTTAAATATGCCTTTTATAATAATCTAAAAACTCTCTAAATACTCATCTAAAGTGTTCTTAAATATATACATGTACAGTATACATATTAATCAAATATGTGTATATGAAATTCTATGTAAATAGTTTTCTTTTTCTCTTGTTTTACCAAAGATGGGATGACACTATAAATAGTGCTATGAAACTTGCTTTTTCCACTGCACAATATTTCTCGATCATCTTCCAACATCAGTATAGAAAAGTATAAACTTATTTTTAGCAGCTATATAATATTTCTTATACAGACGCATCATAATTGAATAAAACTATCCCTATCCATGAGCATTTAGGCCATTCTTAGGTTTTTGCTCCTCATAGTCAATGCTGTAATGATTGCTTGTTATTAAAATGTATATGTTATATCTTGAGACCAATTCCTAGAATTAGAAATATCAGAATAAGAGAAAAACATCATTTAAATATTGATAGATATTATCAGGTTGTTTTCAAAAGTGTTTATTTTCTACATTTTTATTTAAAATTGAGTATTAATAAACTTAATAATCTTTTACTAATGTAATATGTTAAAAATGACTTCTTATCAATAATAAGATAAAGAATAGTAATGTAAGCAGTTCATATTAGGTATTAAGATATAAAGCTTTATATCTAAACAAAACTAAGTAAAATAGACATTAATATCAAATAAAATGCCCATTAAAAGTCATAAGATTAGATATTAAAAACTAACATATAACAATGTCTTCTTTAAAAAAGATAGATGTCCCACACCCTACCGAGGTCCTGAGTCGCGCAGAATACGCCGAGTCAGCCCGCTGCAGACAGGCAGGTCTGTGCACGCCCTACCGAGGTCCCGAGTGGCACAGAACACGCCGAATCACCCCACTGCAGACAGGCACCAACCTGGTTCCACAGTACAAAGGCGCAGAGGACACCAGACCACCAGACCACGGTACTGAGTCCCGCTGCTCCCGGCCCAGAGGTAGGGGCTTCTGAGCTGCCATCCCACTGCTCCTGGTCCAGAGGAAGGGGCTTCCCAGCCAGCATCCCTCCCGCTGCTCCCAGTCCACAAGAAAGGGCTTTTGAGTCACGATCCCTACCACTGTTCCCGGCCGCTGTCCCACTTCTCCCAGCTCAGAAAAGGTAATCCGTGCAGGCGCTAACAGAACAACGCCCCAGTCAAAATGAGAAAACCAGTAAATAAGTCTCAAAACCAGACTTCCAGATCACCTACAGCAACCCCAAAGGGAAATGAGATGGAATACTCTGATACTCAACCACCTGGACCCAATGAACTGGCAACAAAAGGGAATCTGGAAAAAATGAAATCAGAAATAATTTCTCAGATA
>NW_004624732.1:166441-185898 GCF_000247695.1 Heterocephalus glaber
ACCAAGATGCATTATGTAAAGGTACAATTCCCAATGAGAAATGTAATTGTGTTGTATACCTACAATGTACCAATAAAAGAATTTAATTTAAAAAATAGATGTTATATTACCTCCTCTATTTTTCTAGGAACCCATAACTAATTACTAATTTACAAATTTGGTTTCTTACCATACAGTGATTACTACCATAGAAACCAGATAAATTACAACACTTTTAAAATGCTGAATATTTATATACTTTTGAGAAAGTAGTCTAAGTATTCAATTTTGGTAGCAATTATCAAGTTATATATAAGTATGTATAAATGACAATATATAATTTTATGTTTAAAATATATAAAACATTTCTGTATATGTAAATATTAAAAGATATTACAAATAGAAATACCATTGTAACCAAAATGAGAAAGGCTTTTAAAATTTAAATTACTTCTGGAGGTTTACTTTTATGATGTTTAAAGTATGAAAACCCTCATAAATAGCAATAAACACCATTACAATAAGAAAAAACTAGGCAGAAGTTATGGTCAGACAATTCATGAAGATCCAAATGCCATAAAACCATAGACAAAATTTTTGATCCTCAATTAAACAAAGGGATTAAATTTGACTATCAAATTTGAAAAAAATTAATGCTTAAACTCAAAATAGGCATACTGAAAAAGAAGTTGGCATTCATATACAATACTGAAACGTGGATATTTTTAATTCAGCATATTTGAAAATGTGCATATCTTTTAATCAAGCAATTGAAGATCTACAAAATGTCCTAAGAACACCGTAAGATGTTTACAAAAATGTATCTTACCATTTCTGATATATTTGTGATAAGAGAAATACAGGTATGGAAAATAATCCATACGTTTAACAGGACTTTGACTAAATAAATTTTGTATTGTTCATATAATAAAATAATATTCAACCATAAAATTGATTATATAGAAGAACATTTAATGACCAGAAAGGCAAGAAAGTAGATTTGAAAAAGAAAGCAATGTGGACAACATGAACACTTATATAGAACTAACCAACTAGCTAACAAATATGATTGAAAATGTCTTAATAAAATCATATGTCCTTTAGTTTCCTTTTATGTGATTTCTAAAAGGACTTGAATTAACATACATATTATCTTCATGGTAAGGAAAAATCAAAGTGATTTAAATTTAATGGAAGAAATAGACATTGAAGTCCCTGAAACTACGCTCCCTGTGTTGTATGAGGGTTCTCAACTTTGATTGCTCCAGGGTCAATAATTCTTTATATTTTTCACAAACCTTAAAACTGGTCATGTGGATCTTTTTCTACATATGCTATACCTCCTTCTATTCCTCATAAACCTGCATCAGGTTTCTGGTACATCACTTAAGTTTTTAGTTGTCTCCTTATTGGTCGCTATGGAGGCTATCTTTATTTATTCTGAGCTTAACTATTTTATGTACGTATTTTAAATACTGGTAAAATTCTATTCTTATTTAGCTCACCAAGTGGTTATATTTGAATATTCTGGTAAGCTTTGCATAAATTATTATGTTTATTTTAGTAGTCTCTTTTCATCTTAATGGTGCTGGGAATGTAGAAAGTTCTTAGCCTGAGGTTTAAGACTATGGCCAGAAATCTCCACAGATCTCTTCGTTAAAGCTTGCAAATAAGCTATACCACGTGCAGAAAGGTTTCCCATAATCTGTTTGGTTGTTATCTATGTTAGTCAAACAGCATAGAATTTACTAATAGTTGTTGCTGCACAGAACTAACCTCCCTGGGAAGTATCAAGACTCATAGTTACATCATTCCAGGTGATATAATTAAGGAGTCAACAAGAGTCATTTGAGATGTCAGTTAGTGGCTCAATGTCAGTAGTTGAAGCAGCTTGTCTAATGGTTTTTAATTGATGGGACATTTTACATTTTAACTTTCTGATACCTAGGCAAGAAAATCACGAAGCATATACTTAGATAGACTGATTAAACATGAACCCAGCAGAATTCTCCTCTGACTATCCTTTCCTTCAACACTTAGAATAGGGCAACTGTACTTCCTCATTTTTCAGAGACAGTCTTAATTTATACCTATTGTTCTGGAAAAATTACCAACAAACCATATGCTGATTTAAATCTATAAAATAAGGCTTGTTGGCTTCTAGGACTGTTGATTCAGGAAATAGAAGATGTAGGATTGACACTTGTTTGGCACATTTTAACTGCCTGAAAATTGCTGGACTTTCTCAATTGCTCCATCCAGGAGAGAAATGGAAAAAGAGAAAAATAGCCTAGCTAGTTAGGTAATGATGGGCTGATAAAAATAACATCATTACCAGCTGGTCATGGTGGCCTACACCTGTAATCCCAGCACTCAGGAGGCTGAGGCAGGTAGATTCCTGTGAGTTTGAGGCCAGCCTATGCTACATAGTGACATCAAGGCCAGCTTGAACTACATAGCAAGACCCTATCTCAAAAAAAAAAAATTAAAAGAAGGAAGGAAGGAAGAAAGAAAGGAAAGACAGAGGAAAAAAAGAGAAAGAAAGAAAGAAAGAAAGAAAGAAAGAAAGAAAGAAAGAAAGAAAGAAAGAAAGAAAGAAAGAAAGAAAGAAAGAAAGAAAGAAAGAAAAAAAGAAATCATTACCACAATCTCCTGACAGGCTTGTTTCATGCCTTAGATATTTCATTTTTTGAGATCAGTTGGAGAAGGGAAATAATGTCAGTAATCTCTTATCAAATCTCTTCCTAAATTCCTTTTTCCCCTGTAATTTTCCAACTAATCCATTATCTTTCATATGTGCTTGATAAGCATTATGTTATTCCATCATCACTCTCCCATACACATCATCCAACACAAGATGCAACAGGGCATAATTATATAATCACATGGTTGCATATTTATTCATTAATTCTAAGACACATTCACATTGAAAGCATATTATAATCTCAACAGATTCTAGATACCAACAAAAGATCTAATAATTCAAAACTATAATAATAATTGAAATAATTCCAAGCACTTCTTGAGGGTGATTGCTTCTTAAGGTCATTTTATTCCAGTATAAGATTATTTTTTTAGCAATTGTACACATAAAATTAACTAAAATTGTTTTTTAACCTTTAAAGATTTTAACATAGTCTGATGGATAAAATATATTTAAGCACCCTTGATTGTATTTCTTTAAAAATCTTCACAAAGTACCAAAAATACTTTACATGATAGAAAATTTTCTGTACTATTAATGTAGTTGGTAATTACATCAAAATAAATGTCTTGATTTAAAAGTTTAAAAGAATATTAGTGGGAAAATTATGTTTTTGATTTGAAAACTCCACCCTTCCATTCTGTTCCACCTGTCTCCAAGTACTGTGAATCTAAATTTAATAAGGGGAGATGACATTAATATGTGAATATTATAGAGATAAGCAGTCTTTATCTTTAAATTTTAATAAGATTAATTTCATGTCCTTTATGCAAATCATATTTTCTTACAGAGAAATAATATTCCAATAGGAAATACACTATTTTTAATGGAATTCATTATTACCATCAATGTATATAAAAGTTTGATATCCTTAAAACCAACATAACGCAATATTGCTTTTTAATTATTAAAGATCTTATTGGTCTCCATTGCTAGTATGATCTTTAAAATCCTAAGAAAGATATTATGCTAACATAAGCAAACAATTTTTTTCATAAACATTACTTTTTATATTCAAACAAAATTAGAGAAGATAATGTAAACTTGTGTCCTATAGAAAACAGACATGTGAAACAGCAGTTAGCAAAAATTTCATAGTATTTTAAAATTCAAAATATATATTCAAATCTCTTGAGCTTTTTAACCAAATTGATTCTACATTGAAATAAATTTATCTGTAACTGTCATCAGTATTTACAACACAGAGAATAAAATGCATTAATAATTTGTAGGGAAAAAAGTGATAATCTCAGGGAAAGGAGATTTTTTTCTCCTATTGACAGCATCTGAAAGTTGGTTGGGAATTGATATTAAAAGTATTTATGATCTTTGGTACAAAAGATTTTCAATAGAAACCAGAAGAGCCTGATGTTACCTTTTAGTATGTAGCTTGATGTTATCTTTTAGTATGTTTGCTTAGAGCAAAAAGCTGAAAACCATTATTCTAAGATTTGCTTTGTGTGTTTTCTATGGTCTCTGTTTAAATTATATCATTATCAAATATCTCTAAGCTGAGAAGCAATGACTTAGGTTTGCCACATGGTTAGCATTCACTACAGTACCTCTAGTGCTAAGCGTTGTTCATGAGCCTCCTGTGGGTGTGTAACAAATATTAATGGAATTAAATTTGAGTTAGTGTTTGTATTTTAAATCATCTGATGTCCCATCCAACCCCCCCAAAATGTCCATTTTGGTGTTCAAAAAAGATGAAGACATCAAAATTCTGAAATTTATTGGGTCATGAATTCTACAGCTGGCAATAATAATCCAAATGTCTTAAGAGAATAAAACTCAACACATATGCAATCTGAATTTTGCCCTACGTATATATTCTTATTTTTAAAACTTGGAGCTGAATGAGATAGTTGTGAGGATATCCAGGTGACCTCCAGTAGAAGAAGTCAGGAAGACAGAAAGGGACACTGAAGAGCTGGTGGACATCTTCCCTGCAGTTTTGCCCAGCATAGTTCCCGAGGGAAGCAACTCATCAGGGTCTGCACTGTCACCTACATGCCTTCTTCCATCCCACTCACTGTGACCTGCCAGGCTCACCATACAGCCAGATACAGTCAGCTCTGAAATGAAGGCTATCATATTTCTATCCAGCCAAGTCTAAATTAAACTATCTGAACTGAGAAAGCAGCTATTTCAAAAGGCTGCAGTGTGAAGGATGGAGTTCTTCATCAGTGCCTGAGTCATTTTCAAGGTTTCATGCTGCCATTTCATGAAATGTGAATGAAAAGATTACCCAAAGGGGGAGTGGAGGGAGAGAGGGGGGTCTTTCTGATAGGTAGCTTCATAATGGAAGTTAGTTCCCTCAGTGAAAGAAAGTTTGTGATTATATTGAAGTTCTTTTCTCTGTATAAATATTGGTGAATGTACTAATGAAACCAAAAAGAATTAAGAAGAAAGGACCTTGAATAATTAACTCAGATGCTAGCAATAATCAACCTAATTATATACAATAGATATGTAGTGGTCTAAGCTAATACAAGTTTTCAGTAGAACTAGTTTTTAAAACAGGTCATTCTCAATAAATTAGACAACTGAAGTGTGCAAAATAAGCTTAATATGAAACAGGGGTATTAGTCTCCACTTCAGGATTAATGTGGCTAAACTGTACTCTGCAGGAAAGTGTTTTGCTACAGAGGATTAATGATTTTGTCCAAAAAATCCATATGCTACAAAGATCCTTTACTGAGAAGACAACTGATTTAAAGAGATATTTTATCTTACAAGCAAAGATTTAACTTTCAAGAACAAGACACTCACAAAGTGAGCTACACTAGTTGTTTTCTATACAATCACACATCCCTTTTTCTGTCTCAACTTTAAAAAAACCACAAAAAACAGTTGAACCATTCTTTTCCTGTCTCTTCTAAGACTTTGTTTTTTGTTTCTTCTTTTCTCAATCTCTCTCTACTGAGTACATATTCTTTCTCTACAAAAAGGTTTAAGTTTCTCTAAATCTAAATAAAACCAACTTTTTCTCAACAGTGCCTTCTTCCAGAAGCTATAAAATATTCTCTCTTCTACCTTTCACTGGTAAAGTTCCTAAAATTTAAACATATTTCTCAGCTCTGAAGCCTCCTCATTTTAATCTAACCCTCAATGAGATAAATTATCTCTGAGAAATTACTGCTTTCTCTGAAAATCCACCCATGATTAATCAGAACTTAGTCCATCAGTTCTGGCCTATCCTCTTACTAGTCAACTCCTCTATGGGTTTTATACCAATGCTGATCTTTATTTTGACATTCAGTTTACCTTTTTCGCTTCCTATAATATTGTTATTCCCCCAACATTTCCCATTACATTTCTACAATTAACTAATATTTTTCTAGAATCCTAATATTATCCCACCAGTTATCTTGACTCCATTCATGTACATTTACGAGTGACCTAATTCTGGCTTATAACTTCATGTAAACTCATGTATTTAACCTTATCTTCTAATCTGATACCTGGACATAAAATTTTCAGTTTCTTACAGGAAACCTCTGCATAAAAGTGTCAGTACGTCAAATGCCTATAATTGAAAGGCAAATTCACTGTCTTCTTTTTCTGCCCCAGGGGAATAATAACAATAAAGTAGAACAACAAAAAACACACAAAAACTTCAACAAGTTTGGATTATTTATTTTTGTCTATCATTTTCCTAGACAGGGCCAAATAGCTATCTATTTATATCCATTTGTTTGCCTTACATCTGTGCCTAAAATGGAGCAATTTTGTATTTTTTTTCACTTACATCAAGCTTAATCCTAGAGATCTAACTGTCATGTCTTCCTCAAATCTAGTTCTCTCATTTTTCAGACCCTCATGAACAGATATTGTGATGACTTTTATTTTGAGTCTTAGGATGTAACACCATGCCTGGCATAATACTCTGATCTCGTTTCTTTTCTCCCATTTGTTCATTCTTCATTTTGGTGTTTATAATATTTTGAGCTATGATAGTGTTATGAGTAGGGTCAAAAATATTCCTTACAAGGCTTATGTGTTCAAAGGTGGGGCCTTTGGAAGGTGATTGTATCATGGGTGCATTAACCTTATCAATGGTTTAATCTATTGATGAGTTCATTAGCTAAATGGACTGTTAAGTTTTCAGACCTAATTGGAGGAAGTAGATCATGAGGCATATGCCTTTAAAGAATATATCTCTTCTCTGTCTCTTCCCTTCTCTCTCTCCTTCCTGGCTGCTATGAAGTGAGCAGCTTAATTCCACCATACTCTTCTGCCATGATGTTTCTGCCTTGGAGTCAGCTAACTACTCCAAAATTGTGAGTTAAAATAAATCTTTTTAAATTTAAATTACCTATGTAAGGGATTTTGTCCCAACAACAGAAAAGCTGACTGATACAGGCAGTACATGTGCATGTGTATTTCCATGTTAACTTCTTCAAGGTAAACTCCATGACTATTTCTCAATCTTTACCATGGATTATTCTTGATATATATGTGGTACCCCATGTATATTAGATACAGAAGTACCGCATTTGTAATCTGACTTTTAAGATATTGAAGAAGTGGAGTATCTGTGCCTGTTAAGTAAAAAAAAAAAGAAAAGAGGGAGAAAGGCCAAGACAGGAGATGACATTCTTGTGTCAACAGATTAACCTATATGTATAGTCTATTCTGTTAGGTTGGAGAAAGAACTGTGAGCTAGTCTGTGGCCATGCATGAACATGGAATAGAACAGTACACCTAATGTCACAGTGAAAAAAAAACACTAAGAAGCCCAGAGCCTACATAATTGTTAATATAGTATTTCTGGATGCTTTGGTAGGAACTCTGAGAAAATTTACCATTACATATAATATGCCACTGAACAACCTGTACATTAAAAGAAACTCTATTTTATAGAATTTACCCAGAGAATCATACACACACACACACACACACACACACACACACACACAAATATCAGCACACCTGGTATATGCTGTCTGGAATAATTCACAGTAAAAGTAAATTTTGTTACTTTTATGTAAGATAATAGAATCTGCCAATCAGTGTTCTAGCCTTACATGATTTTAAATAGTATGTGATTCTAATGTGAAAATCTACATAATGTGAAATTCAGTTCCGCCACAGTTGCTTTTCTTAAATGATAAGATGGATAAATACTAAAAAAAAACCCTTTGATTTCAAAAATCCCCATTTATACAGAACTGTGTGGAAGTAAAAACTCTTTATTTTTACATATTAAAGTAACAGATTTTTTTCTTGGTGGTCCACTCTTTCCATAAAATCATTCCCCATAGCTTTCACAACCTCTGACACAGCACAACAACCTCTTTATAAGAAAAAAATGACTGAGATAGAAACATCCTTATGTACCTCGGCATCTGTCACTTCCACCATCAGCCCCCCCACACACACACACACCTCCTTCCATAAGAGAAGGGAGGGAAGCATTTCTTAAAGATCTTACAAAAATATTTTAAAACACATTTAAAATTGATTTAAATGACAATCAGTGGCTTTTTAAATGTGGAATTTTACACAGTATTTCTTCTGATGATTCTGATAATTAAAAAGAGGATTGAAGGGAAATCATGAGGAACAGCAGAGAGAAGCAAGACTGTTACAGGCAATTTCTACCTCCTGAGTCATTCCACTCTAGCACAGCCAATGTCACATGACATAAAATAATTTAAAATGTGAACACCTTTGACAATATCAACGATTCTAAATGGCCACAGCCTTATCATCACAAACTCACTAAAATGGAAAGAAATTCATTTTCACAGCAATTAATTTGTTTCCCATCTACTCTTCATCTTCATACTGGGGGAGGGGGAGTTTTTGTGCTGTCATTCCAAATCTATTAAACACATTACATAAATCTTTGTTCACGTGGGAGAAGTGACATATTATTTCTAAAAGGTAAAAAAGCAAAGGCATGAACAATTCATCCCATTGTAGCCACAGGAATTGTTCCGAAGACCATTAGGCCCAGGCCACTGGTTTGCTTCTCAGGCTGCTCTGAGGCTTGGCCCTGAGCTTTGGCAGAGCCACTGCCATGTTAATCTGCTTCATTACATCCCCACTATTTGATCGGTGCATTAAGGAACAATATTTCCCTTGTGAGAGGAAGACCCATCTCTCACTTCGAAAGCTGTACCTTTAAGAGGTAAACAAATATAGCCACAGATGAACTAGTAAAGCCTGAAAAGCCAAAGAAATATTAAAATACAGTATGTCATAGTCAGAGCTCATTTTAGCCAGATTTTTACATGCAGAATAGCTAAAATTCAAGCTTTTGAATCTTTTAGAACCAATACAAAATTTCAAAGCAAATCCTCTTTTAAATGCCATTATCAACATAGACAATAATTTATTAAAAGATCAAAAATAGAATCATATTGTCTTACCTGAAATAATGGGAACTGTAAATCGTAAAACAGAATCCATGTATGTGCTGAATTTAATAATCTCCTATGCAGTTCTTCAGAAATATTTCTAGAACAGAAAGTAAAATCTCACATGTGCTCTATACTCACTAAAGAATTAAAAACAAGAAAGGGCAATGACAGCATCCTCTCTGCTTCTGCCCTAGCTTTCAGTTCTGACACTCACTCGATTGTATCCACTGTCTGCTGGAAAACAGCATGCTAAATGAAAAAATAAATAAATATAACGCAGCATCTTGCGCCACAGCGCCATCTCCTGGTCATAAATGAAACCATTTTAATTCAAGTTTCTTTGACAATGCAGTATTCAGCACGTATTTTTAGATGGTGTGTAGCCCATAATTTCATTGTATTTGAAATCAATTACCCTAATTAATTTAAATTAAACACTTAAAAATGCTTATACTACGAATTTGTAAAAACTTTAATTCAACTTTTCGCAGTTAAATTCATTTGCTTTATATTTCACCTAAATGGATGCATTCGTAGTCTTACTAAAAATTCAAGGCTTACCTTAAGACTCATTTAACTTTATGTATTACCTGAAAAAGTAATACTTATCTCCTGGAAAAGTAATGTATGATGCCAAACACTGTTACTGCGCAGCTCCTTGTGGGGAAGCATATGTTTTGTGGCTAGAGTAGTTCTACATTGTGCTGATATTGTTCAGGCAAAATTCTGAGGGCTTAAAATTAATGCAGGACAAGGAAATGACTCAAATATAAGCTTTAATCAATCCAAGCTCTATCATCCATTTCAAATTGTACACATATTCGATTATATGCTATATAAAATTTGATAATTGTGGGATACTATAGTGTGAAATCAGGCTTTATTAGGAGGAAAATTAATTTTTATTTTCTAAATAATCCCAGTTGTAAAAATAAATTATTACTGAAAATATAGTGTTCAGTATATAATCGTTTAATTAATCTTGTATGGTCATTTGTAAATCCCTGGTTCTTTTTTTTTTTTTTTTTTTGAAATATGTTCTGTGCTGTTATGTAAAATTATGTATAAGTTTAAGAAAATTAAAAACAATAGTAAAAGTACTTTAAAATAGATAATGTTGCTAATTTTCTTTTTAAGTAAGTTTTTTTATATTGAGATAATTGTAGATTCACATGCAATTGCAAGAAATAGTACAGATTCAGTTTAAACTTTACCCAGTTTCTCTTGAAAATAACATTTTAAAAAAATGATAATACAGTATAAAACCACAAAATTTTGAAATAAAAATATTTTTCCTCTCACTTTGCGAGCAATATAATTTACATTTGGAGGCAAGAATATAGCTAAAAGTTTCCCTGCTGAAAGGTTTTGATACTACAACGTAGCGCTGTCCGTGGTGCTGAAAACTTTTCTAATCTCATAGGGGGTTCTAGGTTTTAAACTGGTCTGAATTTTTCTTCTCTTTTCTTCTTCTTCTTCTTCTTCTTCTCCTCCTCCTCCTCCTTCTCTTCTTCCTCCTCCTCTTCTTCCTCCTCCTCCTCTTCTTCCTTCCTTCTTTTCTTTTTCTGAGACAGGGTCTTGCTATGTAGTTAGGCTGGTCTTGAACTCATGGCAATCCTCCTGCCTCAGCCTCCCCAGTGCTGGGATTATAGGCATGCAAAACCATTCCCAGCTGAAGTTGTCTTTGTAAGAAAAGATGTTTAAGAAAAGGAAATGATGTAAGTTTTATTTTTAAAAGTTCTACACCAGCCAGAATTGGTGATAATGTCTAATGTAAAATTAGTTATATCATATTTTATTCACAAAATATGCATATATGTCAAGCAGATTCATAATGCTAATGAATCTATTTAATAAAAATATGATTGCAAGTAACACTTTATTTGAACGGTTTGTATTTTATTTTTTACTTGCTGAAATTTTATTACATAGATTGTGCTCCCATTGAATAGATGAGGAAATAAAAACCCACTCTTGAGAAAGTTATCCAGAGCTAATTGATAAACAAGTTAATTTGGCTCCTTACACTATAATTTAATTTTTTTAGAGCTGAGCCTAACATACGCCTCTGAACTATACCCCCAGCTCTTACCTTACTTTCAGCTCCACAATATTAAGATATATTTGTGTTGTTTTTAGAATATATTATTAACATTGTTCAAATAATTAAATTTACTAAGTCAAAGGGTTTTACTGCATATACTAAAATATTTCATCTCATAAGTTTTCTGTAGCAACATAAGACACTGCTATAAATTCTCAGGGCACACTAGTTATGATACTACAATATTCAAACTTTCAAATCACTGCCAATAATTAAGAATCTTGAGCTGCTGGGATTAAAGACAGGTGCCACAGAGAATAGCATTAAATCCTCATTTTATCTTTAAAATCATGGGAATTTTATAATAACATATATACTATTCAAACATTTTTCTTAGCATGGTAATTATTTTCCCCATAATTTTGACAGTAAATTTTACCCAATAGAAATATGTACCTAATGTATCCCATAACTTGTGTATCTTTAGCCATGCTGTCACATGCTCTTAGAGACACGATATCCCAATTTGAAGACCAGAAGGTTATGTAGCACTAAACAGAGTACTTCTTCTAAACTATAAGTCATACCACATGCCTCATTCCTCTAAACTTTCTAGTGGCTATCTGTGTCCTCGGAACAAAATCAAAGTGTACCCTCATGCTTACAACCATCTGCACAATCTGAGCCTATTTACCTCTCTGATTTAAACTTCCTTCACTCACTTTACTCTAACTATTCTTTTTTCTTTATACTTACTCCAACATAACAGGATTATGCCCTCCTCAAACATTGTCCACCTTCTGATCTTTGCCTGGGATGCTCTTGCCTGGGCTCCTTACAGCTCATAGCCCTAGTTCTAGTCGGGGCTTAGAGCTCCCTGAGCTCCCTGGGGTTGACTCTGAGTCCCACCCAACACCACATTCTACCTTCCCCACTGCCCCCCTCACCGTAATACTTTGCTGAATTTCTCTACATTTTGTTTATTGTTTGCATTTTCTAAAGAAAATTGGAATTTCATGAAGGAAGAATTATTTTCCTGTTTTGGTCACTTCTATAAGCATGATTAATAAAGCCATAACCTGAAACACAAAATCTGAATGAATGAATGTCCTAGGCATGGGAGATGCATATCATTTATATTATTTCATTATAGGTTGGGAATGCTATTTATTTGTGGATGTGAATCCTATCTTCTTATTAATATGTATGTCACACAGTATAAAATAAATGAAGTACTTTCACCAGACAACTGTTTCTTTAAAACTTATAAACAAACAGCTGAACATATAATGAGTATTCATTAAACCATGTTGGTTAGTTGATGCCCATGTTGAAAATTAGAGCAATATATTCTTAAATTGTTTTCAATAGCATATTGACAAAATTTTGGTAAATTAATATTAAATGACTATTTTTTATGCTAGCTTTTTTGCAAGGTGAACGGACTTTGGGATGACTATTGTAATTTTATTTTCTTAAGCAATATTCACCCTCATCCACAATATTTTAACTGTTTCAAAACAAGTTGTAAAAACATGAAAACATGCCCTGTGGAATTTGTGTGTGTACTTAGATGATAGATAGATAGAGACATAGATACAGATACAGACACATACATACATACAAGCACAGAGACTCACATGTTTTTTTCTGAGTGAGAAATTCAGTTGATGGCCAAAAATAAACCAGTGACAAAATCTTTCAATCATATACCTTTCTGTTGCTGTTTTCATCATAAAATCCACACTTTCATTTTGACATCTTGATTTTCAAAATTAGTATTTTAATTTTTAGGAATAGAAGACAGTAAGATTATTTCATTCTCACTAAGTTGTACACATTGACCAAAACTCAACAGGTTTTACTATTTCTTACCTTGCCTTTACATTTCCCTCTGATACAGCAAATAAAAGAATATTAAAAATTCACATTTTCATTATATCACTTTTATTTTTCTGCAGTTCTGGAGATTGAACCCAGGACCTCATCCACACACCACCACTTCTTCTTAAAGACAATATCTACACTTGACAAATGCAAGTGAATAAACATTGGAATAGGAAGCACAACTTATATGATACAGTCTTGGTTACATTAATATCTATGGTAACCTGTTTTAAAGTTTTAGTCATCAATTTCAGGACAGTTTTAAAAAGCTGAACTTCATGGCTTATGTTTCTCCTGAAGTATTATCATTAGAGTATCATGGACTTTCAGGATATAAAGGACTTATTTCTTGTGCCATGTTCAAACACTGCTAATATTGTCTAAAAAGATACTTTCCACATTAATTTCAATTAGTATAAATATTGGCATTTAATATCAGGTTATAACCCAGGTATGGTGGTTTTTACCCTCCCAGCACTCTGGGAGGCTGAGGCAGGAGGATGCCAAATTGAAGCACAGCATAAACAGTTTTGTGGCTTAATAAGACTCTATCTCAAAATAAAAACAAAATTAAAAAGGGCTGAGGATGTAGCTTAGTGCAGAGGCCCCAGGTTAATCCATAGCACTTCTTTAAAAATTAAGTATATTATTAAAGATAGACAAACAAAGGGAAGTTAAAACTTAGACTGGCAAAAGCATATACTATAATTTCTACAAACAAAATCTGGCATATATTTCCCATTTGGGAAAGGAGATGTTACAGTAATGTTAACAATAGATAATACTCATTGTGCTCTTCATAGGTGTCCAAACAGAATGTTAACCACTTTGCACACATTATCTCATTAAATTCCCATCAGGCCTGTAAAATAAATTCCATTTTTTTTTAATCCTTTAGACACACACTGAAAATAAAGCCAAGCCCCTCAGTTAGTAAAAGACATATCTTCAACCTAACTCAGACCTCTGTACTCAAAGCTTGGGTTGTATTTGAGTCTTCTTGAAGCCTAAGGAGATATAAACTCTGAGGAAATTATTCCATGGACCTTTATAATTTATGTGCTTTTCATTCTCAGAGCTAGAAGGGTGAGATAGGAGTGGCAGAGAAAGATGTACTTTGGAAATCACTCTCTTCAATGTAGTATTTCAGAGCAAGGAATAGATGGAAAGATTAACACAGCAGAAGAAACTAGGGTGATTAAGGAAAATAAACTGTTATGAGATTAACTAACATAGTGATGAAAGAAGAGAGCAGGACCCCCAGATCCCTGAAGGAGGCCCTTCTCTTCCCAGAAGATGACTCTGTACAGGAGAGGACCAATGTGATCCATGGAAATGACAAGCGCTCATACTTGCTCCAAGCCTCACAAGATCTTTTTACTGGTACCAGAAATACATTGATGCTGGCTGTGGCTCCCTGCTGAGAGAAAATGAAGCACACTTAGGTTGCTTGACACTGCTCCTTAGGAGATGTGTTTCTCCTGGAGTAAATAACTAAATCTGGCAAATAAGGAGTCACTTAGACAAACTGACAAACTCTGAACACTGTGCCAAAATATGGACACCAGGTGTCCATAGAAATCCACCCCCACACCAATAGGTAGAGAATTGATTACAAAATCATGTCTCTTTTGATGGTTCACATGGTAGGCATTTTGTGGTGTTTAATTTTTCCAGAAGATCATTACTATTATTGCTAATAATCAGCAGCAGCAGCAAAAAATGAAATGATTGATTAAAAAATTGCTTTGGGTAAATTTCTGCTTTTACTTTCTGACAATTTTGCTTCTTGGTGAGGTAGAAAATACAAGATGGTGAGCTACAATCCTGTTCTTAGCTTATCCCAACAAAGAACTTCAGGACGGTGTCTCTGGGATGTGTTGGAAAATGGAATGGAGAAATCACAGGTGATTAGAATTCAGATGGTAGTTTATCGGAACATGAAGATGTTTTTAAGCCAGGAAAGTCACTAGTCACAGATAAAGGATTCAGGAATAGAGGGAAACACTTACAAGAGAAATACCACAGAAGTAACAGCTTTTGCCACCTGAGCACTATAAAATGCCCTCTAGCATTCAGGACCTAGATGATGCAGATATGCACATTATTGAGTGATTAGGATATACCTAGAAAAGATCACATACACCCAGCTCCATTTCTAAATTTCTAGATGGAATGTAATTAATGATGTAGAATTCAATACAACAGTTTTTCTATCCATGGATTTCAAAGGGGAAAAGACGTATCAAAATAATTGCAGGAAAATGATGAAACTGCTCCTAAAATTGTACGTGTGTATAAATAAGCACAAATGTATTAAATACAAACATATCCTACATATTCATATATTCTGCTACAGTTTGGATTTTTCAATGTCCCCACAATGCCCTGTATGTTAAAGGATTTTTCAGTGTCCCCACAACGCCCTGTATGTTAAAGTTTCCTCCCAGGTGATGCCACTGGGAGGTGTAGGAGCTTTTAAGAGGTGTGGCCCAATTGGGGTATTTAGGTCTTCGGAGGATTGTGGGATTCTGCACCCTTTCTTGCTCTTTTACTTCCTGGCAGTGAAGTGGGTGTTTTTGCTCTAAAACAATACCTGTCCTGATGTACTGCCTTGCCATAGGCCCTAAACAATGGATCTGGTCAATCATGAATTAGATAAGCCTTTTGTCTTTTATAAGCGAATTATCTTAGACATTTCATTATAGTAACAAAAACTGATTAACACAGCATATATATATCCAGCTCAATTTTTCTTCCCTTTGATTTGACAACAGCGACTATCTCCTTGTTCTGAGCATTGATTTGGCAATGTAGAATGCTGTAGTTATGTTAGAATTACTTGAGATGCTAGAGAAGAGGATTGAAATCAAAGTTAGAGCCTAAATATGTCCTTTGAAGGAGTAAAATGCCATTAGCAGGGTAGGATTACCAAAAGTAAACTCAAGTGTAAAGTCAGTGGTACAGGAAGGGGTAGAGAAGGCCCTTGAAAAATCAGCTATGTCCTCAAAAATGTGTAGGTCTCCTGACATAACTGTCCCTATGATCAGTGAGTGACATGTACTGAGATCAAGGAGATGTCCCCAAAGAAACTAACTCAGGCCTCAAAGAAATTTCTGTGAGTTAATTGATTCCACTAGCTAAGCAGGACCAGCTATCTGGATAACAAAAATGGGACAGAGGCCAGGGATCTAGCTCAGTGGTTTTGCCGCCTGCTGTGCAAGCGCAAGGACCACCACCCCACCCCCGCCAAAAAAATGGGACAGAGTTTTCCTGGGAAAGTAATATAATTCTACTAAGCCAGAATCAACAATATATCGATGCCAGTTACAGAGCAGAAGTCAGCAGTACATTTGTTTGACCAAAGCTTCAGATTTACTCAAAGACCAGTCTTCAGACCAGTAATTATGATTTACAGGATGGGAAAATTAGCTGTGTCTCATATTAGACATGGTCCAACTAGAAAGTCCTAAAAATGACAAGATATCATTGATTAAATCACCACTTCCCAGCGATAATACATCTTACATTGTCCAGATGACTTGTCACGTACACTAAAGAGTCCCATTGTGCTTCCAGGGATGGGCTGAAATCCCCATTTTTATCTTGAGTTTTCCACCAGTTGAGTTATACAGAAGATATGGGGGTGGATTGCCTATATATCTGGAGATTTGACCTAGCTCCATGGCTGAAAGGAGAATAGAGACAGAGTTACAATTCTCCATACATGGCTAGGGAATAAGAATGGACAAAATAGTCAGAAGTAAGAATAACAAACCACGCCTGTGACAGGTATTGAAGCCACATTATCATGTACAAATGGAGTAAATGACAGTGGTGAACCACAAATGAGAGATATCAATGTTGAACTCCAAAGCAAACCTGAACCAAAGGAAAATAAAGCTGTCAAGGGATATTGAGTGTTTAACATGACTTTTTAATGTTCCCCAGGATCATAGGGCCATGGGGAAGCAGAGAAGCAAACCTCAAAAGGATCAGACACATGCAGATGAGATTGCTGATCATTTGAACAATCATGAAAAGAGGTGTGAACATAAATAATGCAAAAGGACTTTAAATCAATTTTAGATGAATAAGGAGGATTCCAGTGTATACATTCCAATTGATTTTAGCAGTATATTTTGTTTAATACAAGATGTAACTAATGATCACTATGTGTCAATGGATAAAGCTGTCCTGGTAGATAGACATCTCACTGAATTCATGAGAGTTTGAATCCCTGCTACAGATGTCAGTTTCTTGTACAGAGTATAATGTAGTATTCACTTTGGCTTTTAGATGAGTACAGTGACCAGAGTGAATACGTAATTACCTCTTTTGTTTTATGAATCAGACAACTGGTTTTTATTTTATTTTTTATTTTTCTTTATTTTTTTATTTTTTTGGTACTGGGGATTGAACTTGGGACCTTGCACTTTCGAGGCAGGTGGCGGAGCCACTGAGCTAAATCCCGGGACCAGACAACTGGTTTTTAAAGGTAGATCACTGCGATTATTAGATTTAGATGCTGACTCAGAGGTACTAGGGGATACCTCATAGCCAGTGAAGTTATTTCTGAGTATGCCTGTGGGGTTGTTTCTGGATGAGATTAGCATTTGAATCAGTGGACCAACTGAGTGAGATTTACCTTCACCCAATGTAGATAAGCACCATTCAATTGGCTGAGGTCAGGATACAAAAAAAGGGCAAAGAAAAGGCCAATTTACTCTTTCTCTTCTGGAACTAAAACAACATTTTCCCCTGCCTTTTGATATTAGAATTTCAGATTCTATGATTTTTGGACTCTGAGACTTGTGTCAGCATCTCTTATGTTTTCAAGTCTTTGGCTTCAGATTGAGAACTTATGTTATCAACTTTCTTGGTTCTAAATCTTTGGCTTTGACTGATCCATGCTACCAGATACCCTGGTCCTCTAGGCTATAGAGAGCCTATTGTAGAGCTGCTCAGCCTCCATAATTACAAGGACCAATTCCCTTCAAAATTTCCCTTCAGCCTATCTCTCTGTCTCTCTGTTAATGCCTATGTCTGTGGCAATCTCTGACTAGAATCATGACTTGACAAAGTTATCATTTCACAGATCTAGCAACCTGACTACCTTATCATCCAACCAGCACTCATTCCACTAAGCCAAAAAATCCATGATTGATGGAAAGAATGTGCAGTTCTTCAGGACTGCAGTGAACAGTCTCAGAACTTTGTTCTTCTCTATGTTTAAGCACTTCATGTATTTTCAAAAGAGTATAACTAGGAATAGTTAAATCAAGGACATGAATCTCTGATACTTTTCTTTTTGTTTGTTTGTTTGTTTGGGGTTTTTTTGGTACCAGGGATTGAACTCAGGACCTTGCTCTTATGAGGCAGGCACTGGAACCACTGAGCTAAATCCTTGGCCTGAATCTCTGATATTTTTCAAACATGAGAATAGCATAAATTTTTTATGTTCACAAAACCTCATTTTCCTCCTTAATATGTAACTAAAGTACATTTTTCCTTCCCTCCCTGGTAATTGATAAGATCAGGTGACTGACTTATAACCAATGCCGTGTTAAGCAAGAGTAATGTTCATCTCCTACTCAGTTGCCCCTTTCCCCTAAATTCTCACATCCTCTTCCACACTTTCTTTTATCCCTTGCAATCTATCCAAGTTCAGAAGGCCAAAAAGGAGGGTTCTGAAGAACCAATAGATAGATGGATATCTGGGTCAGGGTTAATGTTTAAAGGAAAGCCAACCCAGAGATAGAGAATAGTAAGGGAAATCTTGGGCCAAGTCACAATGGAAGGCATGAATTATTGGCCACAAAAACCAGAATTAGATGCCCTACCGAGGTCCTGAGTCACACAGAACATGCTGAATCACCCTGCTGCAGACAGGCAGGTCTGCCCATGCCCTATCTAGGCCCTGAGTCGCACAGAACACGCCGAATCAGCCCACTGTAGACAGGCAGGTCTGTTCATGCCCTACCGAGGTCCTGAGTAGTGCAAAAGACACCAAATCACCCTACTGCAGACAGGCAGCCACCTGATTCCACACTACAAAGACACAGAGGACACCAGACCACCAGACAAAGGTACTGAGTCCCACTGCTCCTGGTCCAGAGGAAGGGGCTTCCCGGTCACCATCCTTCCTGCTGCTCCCAGCCCAGAGGAAAGGGCTTTTGGGCCACCTTCTGATCCACTGCTCCTGGCCCACAGGAAGGGGCTTCCGGGCCACCATTCCTCCCTCTGCTCCCAGCCCACAGGAAAGGGCTTTTGGGTCACCATCCCTACTGCTGCTCCCGGCCCCTGTACGACCTCACCCAGCTCAGAGGAGGTAATCCATGCAGGTTCTAACAGCCCCCCGCCCCAGTTGAAATGAGAAAACACGTAAATAAGCCTCAAAACCAGACTTCCAGATCACCTACAGCAACCCCAAAGGGAAATGAGATGGAACACTCTGATACTCAACCACCTG
>NW_004624732.1:195084-208381 GCF_000247695.1 Heterocephalus glaber
AATAAGAACCAAGATACTCATGTAATGGTACAAGATCCCAATGATGAATGTAACTGTATTTTATACCAAAAATGTACCAATAAACTTAAAAAAAAAAAAAAAAAGAAAAGAACTTCAGAGGACTTATCTCAATGCTCCCAAATTTGTGTATGTGCTTGGAAATAAGCACAAATGCTTTCTTCAACTTTCTGAAAATGGAAGATTCTTTACCCACACAATTAAAAATAAAAGATCACCAAGCTACAGTCAGTATTTTTAACACTTGTTAGTGAAGAGTCATCCAGCCTTGTAAGTTTAGAACAGAGGACCAGCACAGAAAGCTTAAAATATACGAGTGGGAGTTTTGCTGTTGGGACAAATATATTGGCAGTTGTGGGTACTACAACAATATGCAGGCTTTCTGCCATACACCCGTACATCCAAAGGTCTCTTGGAATTTTTTGTCTACTCCTCAGATTGCTGTCCTTCCGTCTTCTTCCTTCTATCATCATTTCTGCCCGGTAAGGCACAACAACTTAAGAATAAAGAATGTCATGTTTAATTAGAGCTAATGTTTAATTTTGGCATCACGTCTAATGGGTTATAGATATAAATGATCATTTTTATTAACTTAAAATATGTATTAGATTAACTCTATAATACTATACTGACTTTCATCCCCAGAGGCTGGTGGGTTTTTTCAGGGGGTGAGGGGATCGAACGCAGGACCTGACGCTTGCCAGGCAGGCATGGCGCCACTGAGCTACATCCCCAGGCCATAGGGAAGCTGTTTTTGAGAGAGGAAGAGCATTACATTTATGAGTATCAGGTTAATAACTGCTTTTCATCTTGGGTAGGAGCATATCATTTAATCTTAATTATGAACAGCACAAACTTGGAAGCAGAAAAATATTGTATGTGTCTTTTCTAATTACAAGCAACTATACTTTATAAATACTTTTTATTAAGCAAAGAAGTATTTATATTTGTCTCCTTCAACAATTCACTGACAATTCATTGACATTCAACAATTCACTACTTTCCAAGGATGGAGTCTGGAAAGCTGGCAGGTGACATCCTTAGAGGCATAGTTTCCGACTGCTTTACCTTTGCTGTTATACCTGGACCACTTCTTCACCATGTATCAAGAATTTCTGTATCACGGAGTATTCTTAAGCACAGCATACATTTCCACCCCTCTCCTCACTTGTTCACATTGTTATCCCTATTGGGAACTTCTTCCCCAATTTCATCTGCCTAGCAATCTATTAATCTTGTAAGCTAAGGCCTCGTGGAGGTTTTGCCAATGATCTCAAGGTAGATTCATTACTCCTTCTCCCCTAGCATAGATACACTATTACAGCTTCCTCTCTCACTCAAATCACAACATTGCTATAAGGGTCAAATAAAAACATGTTCATGAAAGTACTTCTAAAATAGTCAACTACTACAAGATTTTTTTGAAATTATCAGCAGGCAGTGGTTAATAACAAGCATGGGACTTTTGAGCTTGCATGTATGTCTTCCCTCCCTTTGATACTGACATAAATGCTATCAGGATGTATTGCTATTATTTATTTGATCTTCCCTTTGTGTAGCCCCTTCTCCATTTACTCTGTCTCTGGGAAGGCAAAGAGCAGACTGCTAATCTGAAGAATTCCAGCTAGAATGAAATTGAGCATGTGGGTGCTGAACAAAGTATTATTAGCACTAAGGGCAGAAGCAAAGAATCAGAGGAACACTTCCTAGAAATAGCTCCTGGTCTTTCCTTCACCTAGTTTCCATCTCTAGGAGTCAGTCGTGTGAATGCAAAATGATAGAAGCAAAGCGTTTTAAATCTCCTTTGTCTTTAAATAAAGAAAATCCCAAATATCTGAGCAGATTCACGCCATGGTGCAGATCCACTCAATATTGTAACTATTTGTTACCTGGTCCTGTGACAGATTCTAAGTACACAAAGGTGAACAAGGCAAAGCCTCTGATTTAAGTAGCTCACTTTCTCATAGATAATGAAGAAAAAGAAGCCAAGCTGATTAGGATATATTTCTTAATATAAATGAACAGACAAACAAAACTTCCAAGATTGGAAACAAGGAAGAGCTCAAGTGAGGCCTTTCAGGTAAAAAAAAAAAAAAAAAGCATAATTACACCACTATATACAAGTATTTTTATACAAATCTGTTTCTTATCCACTGCTTCAGAGCATATGTCCTATGAATTTATCACTTGGTCAAATAGCTTCTAAATTTGGAAAAATGTCATAATTTACATTTTTAATTACAAATGAAGCTTCACTTTTGGTTTCTTGCCTTCTATGATGTTTTAATTTTAAATAAACTTGATGTTTATTTAAACAACATTTGATATTATATTTAAACAATGTGACTTCACATATTTCCTTTCTTACTAATAAATTTCTTACAGCCAAATATGTTCAATTTTGTGGCACTCAATGTCAAAATCAATTATTTACAAGTTTATTTCAGTTGTTACTCATTTTCCACACCCTTTTAATTTTATTTTTGAATTTAAAAAGCAATCAACTCTTTCTAGTCCTTTGGAGAAATTGATTCATTTAATAAGGAAAAAGATGATATTAAGTCCCACTACCATATTTATTGTTATTATAGACAGAATTGCAAAGCCAAAGTCAGAAATTGAGAACCTGGAAAGCAATCCATTTTGTGAGCAATTTTGATTCTTAAGGTTTATGTGTTTTTCCAAGAATCTTGAAGCATCCTGCTTTAGAACTTATTAAATAAAAACAATTTATCTCTGTTGATAAGTTATCAAACCCTAAGCTAGGTGTGGTAGCACACACCTGTAGTTCCCAGTCCTCAAGAAGCTAAGGCAGGAAGATGGCAGTGATTTCAAGGCCAGCCTGGGCTACTTAGTGAGTTCAAGGCTAGCCACCCTGTCTCAGAAAACAAATTATCAAACTCTACAGTAAATGCAACAGATAGGAAATTAGAAATAAACCTGGTGCCTGTAAAATTTTTTAAAGGAAATTTGATTAGATAAAACTCACGTGGAAACTAAAATCTGGAAAAATCCTCAAAAGGTACAAAATGGCCCTCAATTTGTTGCTTCCAATTAGATGGCTGCATTGAAGGCATCTATGTGAGCTTGTCATATGACAAATTGCTTGACTAATTTCAATATATATACAAATATTCTGCATTTGTTTGAATCTGGTCACCAGTAAGAGAAGCAAAACCCTCTCCCTGGCCATGTACTAGCCTAGCTTCAACTACTAGGAACATGAGAAGGAAGTGAAGCTTAACACAGAATGATAGCAAACAATCACAGTTCGAAGAGCTAATTTAATGCTGCTCTTTTACAACAGGCACAAGGAAAGAGTTTTCATTCATGCTTTAATTAATCAGATTAACGTAAACACTAGTTGGAGGGAATAAATGTTTGTGTTTTCCATTCTTATGTGTTATGATTTGCTTATTGGTAACTCAGCTCCATTTCAGATAGCTTAGAGGAATAATTCTCCTTACTCAAGCATGCTGGCAGAGCTGATTTCAACAGAAAATATCTTCACATCTCAGAGTATGGCTCAAAGGTATCTGTAGAGAAAATACCATTTCTATTAAATGAGGCAGGAACATTTGTCCCAAAGAGATGAAACAAAAAAGCAATCTCTTATGAGGCCCAGAGTCAATGTTCTATGAGAATGTTTCTTTATGCCACATTTTTCTTTATGGTAAAACACTGTGTCCTCTGTCTTTGTCTTTTCCTAAGGACTGGCCCAAGAATCATCTCTTTCTGACCTTCTTATTAATAACCACAGTCCATATCATTTTTATTCTCTAAACAATACAATTTTTTTGCATAGATTCTGACTTTTTACACAATAATATTTTGATATGTGCTTAGCCTAGGGGAAACTGTTGGCTTTGCATCACAATTCTTAGGTGCAATCCTGGTCCAAATATTTACTAGTCCTGTGACCTTGGGCAGTTTATATAACCTTCCTAGTATCAGTTAATGCTTCTGTGTTACTCGTCTGTAACTACTTTGCAAAGTCCTAAGGATTCAGTTAAAAAAATTATACAGTGTCTAGAACAGAATAGACATTCCATAAGTATTTTTATAATATCTCCACAAATGATATCACAGACTATAATAAAGTTCATTCATACTAATCTTTTCATTGAAGAAAGAGAAATACATTTTTAGATAAAATTGAGATTCAAAATCTGTATATTTTCATAATTTTTCCAGAAAAGCTTATTAGTCCATAGAAACCCCTTCTGAAATATTAGTAGACTCATTTGTGTGTATCTTATTTAAAAGACTATAAAATGTTTGAAACTTCCCCAAAATAAAACAAAATCAATGTTTTCCATTTGCTCCCTATAATTTTATTTCCATGTTTTAGCCATTTTCTCTCCTTTTAACAAGACCGATTTCCTCATTCAGTTACTTGGTAATTTCCCTATCATTTAATTGCTTCATAATGCATAAATCAAAAAAGATGATTTCTAAGAAGTCAGACTTATAATTTTTGAGGAATTGGGGAATTGCCCTTCAAATTACTGTTCTTTAAGCTTCCAAATATCCAAGGAAAAGAAAGGTTTTTGTTTTTGAAAGAGAAATTTTAGGCACTACATAGAATATAAATGCATGTATATTACACAAACACCCACAAAAACCCAAACATCCAAAATATACATGTATATTGCACAAGCACCCACATGAGCATAACATACATATGTACATATGCACAGAAAGAGAGGCGGGGGGAACCCCTCTCTGCTTTTCTCTCTTCCATCATATCTATATTCCTCAAACTAAGGCAGAGGCTTATAGTAGGTATGATGTCATACAATGGTTTGTGCTCTCCCCCTAAAATCCATATGTTGAAATCTTAACCTCCAAGATGACGCTGTTAGAAGGCAAGGTCTTTGGTAGGTCATGATTAGGCCATGAAGGTGCATTTCTTATCAATGGGATTAGTGTCTTCAGGAAAGAGATATTAGAGAGAGCACATGTCCCTTCTGCCGTGTGAGGTTATAAGAAGATGATGGTCTGTGAACCAGAAAGCAGACCCTTACAGGACACCAAATGTGCCAATGTCTTCATCTGGAATTCCAGGCTCCACAATAGTGGGAAACAAATTTGTATTGTTTAGAAGTGATCCAAACTATGGAATTCTGTTACAGCACCAATCTACAGTATTTGAAAACAAGTTAAGAGAAGGTTAATAAAATCCAGTGTTTCTACTTTTTTAAACAAATAATGTTTGGTCTTTACATATCTACATACAGAAGAATGAAATTGGAACTCTTCTTTACATAGGAAAAATAATTCAAACCAAATCATGGATCTAAATGTAAGAGCTACAATTATAGTACTTTTAGAAGAAAAAAACAAAAGTAAATCTCTGTCAAGTAAGGACTTCTTAGATATGACATCAAAATAAGAAGTGATAAAAAATAGATCAATTTGATATATATATATATATATATATTTGCAAATCATATACCTGAAAGGGGATTTTTGTATAGAACATACAAAGAATATTTACAACACAGCAATAAAGAAACAAATTATCCAATATAAAAGTGGGAAAAAGGTTTGAATACACATTTCTCCAAATAATACGCAAGTGGCAGAAAAAGAAAAGTGTATCATTAATCATTAGGGAATTGCAAATCAAAACCATGAGATATTACTTCATGCCCATTAAAATGGCCATAATTACAAAAATTTTAACAGCATGTTAAAAAGACAAATATTGGTGATGATACAGAGAAATTTTAATATTATGAGCATAAAGTGAATTAACCATTTTGGAAAACAATTCAGAGTTTCTCTAAAAAGTTAAACATGTAGTTATCATATGGCAGAGAAATTCTACTCCTAGAAATATAACCAAGTGAAATAAAAACCTACATTCACAGAAAAACTTGAAGATTGATTCTGATATCATTCATAATAGCAAAAAATTGAAACAAATCAAATGCCAATCAACTGACAAATAAAATTTGACATATTTGTACAATGAACTAATATTATTTTATGATTAAAACAAATGAGACACTGTACTAGTGAAACTATGTACAAATGAAACCTTAGTTCATTCTGTTATGAATGACCCTTAAAATATTTTGCTAAGTAAAAGAAACCAGTTGCAAAAAAACCATATTATGTCTGATTGATTATATTTATATGAGTTAATCCAGAATAAATATACTGATAATTTATTAAAAATGTATTAGTGACTGCCTCTGGCTGGGGTTTCAGGATCGAGAAGCTGGAGAAATATGAAATGTTGTTGTTAATGAATATAAAGTTTCTTGTTCAGATGATAAAAATGCTCTAAAGTTTATTTAGTGACTGTAGCACAATTCTCTGAATATATGAAAATATTGCATTGTACACTTTGTCCGTGAATTATATGGAATGCAAATCATATCTCAATAGATTTATTAAAAACAAAATTAAATGAGTTGGGGAAAGATTACATATGAGAGATAAACTTAGGGCGACCCTAAGTTTGGATGCCGAGAGATTAAAATTAATGGACCACAGAAATAGGAGCAAAGTTGTTATGATAAATGGTGCCACCAAAGCCATTACGGAGTAGAATTAAATGGAGAGAGGAGTCAAGAGCACAGAATGATACATATATATCAAGTAACATAAGGAAAAGAATGTGTTCTTGTTTTTGGTAACTTTAGAACATTGGTGACCCCATGAAATTATTTTCTAGAGAATAGTAGGGAAGGAGTTCAATTGTGATACCCAAGGATTAAATAAGGGATGGGCCAGTTTTTGCCCTCTCTAGCAATTTAACCAAAAATATACCCAGACAAGCACAATCTCTGGACCATTGTTTTTTTAAATTTTATTGGTACATTTTAGGTATACACTATGATGACATCATCATTGGAAATTTGCACCTTTACATAATCTCTCTTGGTTCTTATTTTTCCCCATTCCCCTGCCCTCCCTTCAACCCCTCCACCCCTTCCTATTTACAAAGACTTTGTTTCCATTTTTTCTTTTTCTCATATTAATTCCATTCGCTTCTTGCTTTTCCCCTCCCCTCCCACTTCCTCTAGACTATTCTTACTGTCCTTTCCTTCTCACCCAAACATAATATGGTGCCTTTCTTCCCCTTCCTCTACCACATTTAACACAAACGTCAAAAATTTAAAGGCTTTTCTTTCAGTGGTTTTTAAAAGTCCATACTCATCATATTCAACTTACAACTGGATTATAAATCCTGGCTCTAAGAAATATAGGGTACAAGCCACTCAATTCTGGCTTCTAGAATGGGGAGATGTTTGTCCTCTGGTAGAAAGAAAATGACATAGGATAAGGAAATTGTTGAAGCTTCACTTTACCATCAAGATCCGTTACATGGACTGGCAGAGAGATAAGAAGAAGAGATTATTCTATGACAAACTAGACCTCAAAATGTCTCAGTTGCTGGGAAAAACCAGTCAAAAGTTACAAAAAAATTAAACAATGGTTAAAATAGTTAAATAGAAACCTTTGGCCTTGCATATAAATATCTAACTTTAAATTTAGGATGGGTGAGGGCTGGGGATTTAGCTCAATGGTTCCAGCGACTGCCTCGCCAGTGCAAGATTCTGAGTTCGACCCCTGGTACCAAAAAAAAAAAAAAAATTTAGGATGGGTGGGTCAGGTTTAATAAAATTGTATTTGAAAAACAAAAAATTAGAGTTAAAGCTACTCAGAATCTCAAAGTAAAACTTTAGAGGCCTTTCTCTCTGACTCTTTAAAATTTTGATATTGATGCAATAAATTTTTAGTTTAGTGAATGGAGAGTGCCTTCCAAATATTTCAGATGAAAGGACAGATGGAAAATGTTCAAGTTTTACATTGAGATAAGTCTCAATTGCTATTTTTAATCAAATGTATAGTAAGTTAGAGGAAGATATTGGCTGATCATAAGAGTATCTGTGATTGAAAGAGGTTTTGCTAAAAATGTCATCGGAATTTGGGTCCCAACTATCTGGGTGTTCAGGTGCCACAGCCATAATCCTCAGTGATTTCTAGGGAATGTAATTTTAGTGGACTTTAAATGCTATCACAAGATACTTTATGTGGTTCACAATCTAAGCTCAGCTCTAGTCCAATTTGACTGGATTAAAATGTGTAGCAGATTAATAGAACATACTTCTGAGTGTCTATTGTGTATTTCCAGAGATGGTTGGCATGTTAGCTAACAAACTGAGGTAGGGGTACCCACCCTCATCATGGGTGGCACTAGCTACTAGGCTTTTAGTCCAGATGGATGAATAGGAAAAAGGAAAAGGTCGGCATGCATTTGAAAAGTTCCAGCTGTCTGGGAAATTAAGACAGGAGGATTTCAAGTTCAAGCTCATTTTGGGTAATTTCACAACCTAATGAGACCCTGTCCAGAATGAAATAAGATGCAACAAAATATGAAATAAAATTTAAAAGGGCTGAGGATGTAGCTTCATGTAAAGTTGCTAGCCTCAATCTCTAGTACCACGCAAAGGGGATAGGAGGGTCCATTCCTGGGATTTCTGCATTCTGTGAGGCTGAGGCAGTATGATAGTAAGTTTAATCCCAGCCTGAGCAATTTAGTGACTTAGTGAGACTGCCACAATAAATAAATAAATAAATAAAGGTTTGAAGGTATAGGTCAAAATGAAGGTTTTATGTTCAATTCCCAGCACTACCTCCAACCAAAAAAGAAAACAAGAAAAAAAGAAAATTTCCATTCTGTTTAAGCAGCTGCATCTTTTGCTATTGCCATTGCCTGTCGACATCAGACTTGCCTTCTCCAATTGTTAATATAGACTTACACCAGCCCCTCTCCGGGAAGCTTCCGGGCCTTCAGACCCAGACTACAGCTGCATGTTCCCTCTTCATCTGTGGCTTTCAGCTTGTCAGACTGGACAGCTACTAGTTCCTCTGGCTGTCTAACACATGGATGGCCACTGTGGACCATCCTGTCTCTAATCCTGCAAGTCCACCTAATAAATCGCCTTGCACAATTATTTCTATCAACTTTTTGCTATTGATTCTGTTTCTTTAGAGAACCCTAACCAACACACCCTTCCTTCACTTTACTGTCTCTTCTGGGATGTGGGGCATTGAATGGTGGGACCAAATGTTTATAGAAAACACTTGTGACCTTGTACCCATCTCTTCTTCTTATACCTTCCTTATGATTTTTCTCTAGAGTATTTCCTCACTCAAATACCTGTAGCTGGGTGACAGACATGTCATTGCTGTTAGTTTCTGGTACAGATGTGTGACTTAGACTTGGTCAAGACCCTGTATTTCTGTCTTTTCCAGGTCTGCTCCAAGATTGGACATGAGTCTCCAGAGAGGCAATGGGTTGGAATATTAGAGCTTTGGTATTGTTCAGATGTGAACTCTTTTTTCCTCTTGCTAGACTAGAACTGTGAGGATATACAGTTAAAGTGGAGCCCTTGGAACAAGAAAGGACAGCGTGTCTATAAATAAAGCCCAAAATAAGGAGTGGAGAGGAGACAAGTGGAAGAGTGTGCAGGCCCAGAAGTCATACTGCACTCTGGACTTTCAAAGGCTGAGAGTCAAAACTGGCTTTTGGGGGGTTTTTTGTTTGGTTGGTTTTGTTTGTTTTTGCTTAAACCAGTATAGGTGGATATTCTGCCACGTGACATCAAATAATTCTGACTGACTTTTAATCACTGTTTCTAAAATGTCTGCTTCTTGGCAAGCAAAAGTAAACTGAGCAGTCTTTTTTATATGCAGCTAAGAATCGACATAAGAATAGATCAATCATAATTTGAAATTGGTGTAACAAATATCTTTTCTTTCCAGATGAGGCTGTTTATTAATGCAATCGATGTAACTCTGAGTAAAATGCATAAATGGGATAGTACTATATTTAAAATCTTTCTATTTGCCAAATGCTCAGGGAAAACATTATCAGATATGTGATAGCTCTCAGAAAGCACTTTAATTTTAGCACTTGAAATTGTTGTATTCAATTACAAGTCTGGCTTATTAAATAGCAATCTTATTTTATTTGCTTTTATCCATACTGGGCCTTGCCTTTGCTAATACTTAGGAAAGGCCTTATGAATTAAGCTTTTAGAAAAATGCCTCCAATCTTGCCTTACAATTGATACACATATTAAAAATGAAGTCTGTCGTGCAGATGTACTGTGTTACCTAGGTTAAGGGCCCTCAGCTAGGGAAAGAGACATTGCAGAAAATTTCACCCTGTCATCTCATTGATTTCCCCAGATTTATAATTTACTCCATATAATCTTTCAATGATGTTTCCTTCTGTAACTAGCTTGTTAATATGATATAAATGAGAGACAGGGAAAGGGGGGGGGGATTATCTACAACCATTAATATTTCTCCATGTCCCCAACTCACCATAATCAAAACAGATTCTTTTTCCATAGTTTTTCTCTTTCTATATAACTAGGGATGATCAAGAATTTGATTAACTATAGTTTTAATTATGGTAGTCTTTAATGACTGAAAAGTAGGTGAAGAGGTGAGCATTCTGGTTTACGATTATGGCTTTTTTTGCTCACCAAGTGGTTAATTTATTGCTTAAATTCTGTATTACTCAGATACAAACTACTACAATGTAAACTAATTTAACAGATAAAAGCTATTTACATAAAAATTGTTGTCCTTAAAATTACTAACAAGAGAATTCTAAGTTTTATAATTTGTAGAATAAATTTCTACTTAGTGAATAAAAATCATTCATGCCATGAATCTTTTTTAAAAACTAGTGAGCTGTATTATTGACAGTTAGCATCATTTATATCATGCTGCTTGGTATTGATGATGGAAACAGCACCAATCCAATTAGTCTACAAGGACTCTATTCCAACAGAGGTAAACTGCAAGGACAAAATCATTGGAGTTCCTGATTAATTTTGCTGGTAGAAAATTCAAGAGATAATAACAATTTTGGAAAGGAAATGAATCACTGGGGCTTTAGCAATTGCAACAACATACAACAGAAGATTCAGAGAGAGAAATAAGTGTGGATTAAACAAGGTAGGTGAGTCAGGAAGTTTAAATTGAAAATTTCTGCCAAGGTATCAAGAATTAATAAATGTAATTGTGTATTCTAAAACAGGCTTCAAAGTGTCATGAGACTCACAACCCTGCTTCCTACTCAAAGTGACAAACTTTGATTTGTGCCAATTAGAAGAGATTTGTGAAGAGAATTTTTGTAAGACTTGTACAATTAGTTCTCAACATATCTCTGTTAGTCAGGTTCTAATTTCTGGAGCATAATACTGGACATCCAGAACTTAAAGAAAAGATTTAATTTGGCTCACAGTTCAGGGGATTCAGTTCATGGTCAGTTGGCTCCAAGGCAGAAACTGCAGTAGGAAGAGCAGGAAGGGGGAGAGCTGCTTATTTCATGGTAGCCAGGAAGGAAAAAGAGAAGAGAGGAGTATGTGTGGGAATATACCCTCCAAAGACAGGCCCTCAGTGACACAACTCTTCCAGAACATTTAACTATGAACTTATCAATGAATTAATCCACTGGTGAGTATAGCACCCTCAGGATGCAATCACTTCCCAAAAGCCTTATCTCTAAATACGTAATACTTTTGGGGAACATTTTAGATCTGAACCATAATAATATCCTCCATCAAGAAACAAGGGCAAAAGGATCCTCATTCTTTCTTCACATGTAGTGATAAAAGCTTCATTGTGATTGATCATTGAACTTGTAAAAAGTCCTAAGGATTTAAGAACATATAGGATACAGGGAAATCTAAAACACTGATTTACATAGGCTGGTTTTGCAAAGAAAAGAGAGGTGTTTTCTCCACTTGGATTGGAGTCCACTACTACAAATTGTTGGGCAAAAGGAGAGAGAGGGAGAAGAGGAGAGGAGAGAGAAAGAAAGAAAGAAAGAAAGAAAGAAAGAAAGAAAGAAAGAAAGAAAGAAAGAAAGAAAGAAAGAAAGAAAGGAAGGAAGGAAGGAAGGAAGGAAGGAAGGAAGGAAGGAAGGAAGGAAGGAAGGAAGGGGAACATTCTCTAATAGTGAGAAAGTCCACTTGGAACCCATATTAAACTGCTCAATTGTCTATCAGCAAGGGTAATGAGATATAGAAAAACACTTTGCATGAAGTGGGTCACCAGAAAATCAGGAGCTGGAAAATGAGCAGTTTTAGGAGAAGAAAACTATGAATTTTCCTTCTCGAGGGAGGGGTAGTCAAATATTTTCTCAAACATTTCCTCTGTAGAATCACTCATGAGAGAAAGGAATATACCACCTAAGTATTTTGCATTTACTGAGAGGACAAAGCTATCTTTCAATTGTATCTTCCAAGTAAGAACTTTCCTTTTCCTACTATTGATCTCTTCCATACTTAATACTCCAGCGTCAGAAGCCAAGGAGGAGATCAAAAGGGAGAAGGGGTAGAATTTCAAGAAAAGAAATGAGAGGACTGTATTCCTATTTCCACCAGAAATGAGGAAATCTTTAAGTCAATTTCACATTTTTATTTTCTAAATGGGACAAAGCATATATAGCTACTGAATTGAAAATGCTTTTGATAAATGAATTTATAAAATTTTATATTACTTAAAAGTGCCTCAAAAATTAGTAGACATATCTGAATTTTGAACTATGAGGAGGGGAAAAAGTCTACCATTATATCCCTCTTTTGAAATAGTGTAGATAAAAAGAATTGCCTTTGAGATCATACCATGTGAGTGCTGCCTGTTCAAAACATTATTTGGTTGTGTATATTCTGTAAACAAATTAATGGTTACTATTTACATTGTCACTATATGTATAGAAGCACTTATTCCTTAGGCTCCTGAATGGCAATTGTGGAATATAATTTGTTCCAGCATTTTAGTAGCCATCTAGCTAACCACAAAATGATTTTCTTCTTTTAAGGGCTTCTAAATAATGGAACTGTGGCCAACTTATTAATAACTAATAATAAATAAGCATTAAAGAGCAATTGGAAGTTTAGGAGAGAAATATGGAAAAGCCAAATCTTAATTTTCTTTGAGGCTTACGAGGCTGAATTATCACATTGTATGCTAAACCTCATATAAATAAGAAGTAGAGATAGAAGAATGAAAAAATGTTGAAAGAAAAGTTGAGTAAAAATATATGTTTCAAAATACAGTTTGTGAAGAAAGGCCCTAAAACATACGTTAGTAGTAGTTTCTAGTTTAAAAGCCATACTATTATTTTGATACTCTTTCCTACAGTGCTGTGATGTAGATAGGACTGGAAAAACATATTACATTTAAATATGCAAGCCCAATATCACATCACACAGCTTTTTTTTTTTTTTTTTTT
>NW_004624732.1:209156-221765 GCF_000247695.1 Heterocephalus glaber
GATGTTGAACATTTTTTCATATGTTTATTTGCTGCTTTTACTTCTTTGTCTGAGAAATGTCTGTTCATTTCAGATGTCCATTTTTGAATTGGGTCTTTGAATTTGGGGAGTCTGATTTTATTCACTTCTTTATATATTCTAGACAGTAGCCCTTTGTCTGAGTTACAGCTGCTAAAATTTTTTTCCCACATTGTACGTTGTCTGTTAGTTCTGTTGGTGGTTTCTCTTGCAGTGCAGAAGCTTTTTAATAAGATGAAATGCCAGTTGTTGATTCTTTCAGCTAGTTCCCATGCTATTGAGGTTTGGTTCATAAAGTCTTTTCCTATGCCAATATCTTCAAGAGTTCTACCTAACTTATCTTCTAGCAAGTTTAGTGTTTCTGTCTTAATATTTAGATCTTTAATCCATTTCAATCTTAGTTTAGTCCATGGTGATAGATATGGGTCTAGTTTTAATCTCTGGCAGGTTGAAATCCAGTTTTTCCAACCCCATTTATTAAATAGGCTATCTTTCCTCCAATGAGGGTGGTTGGTTCCTTTGTCAAAGATGAGGTGGCTGAGTATGTCTGAAGTTGTTTCTGGATCTTCTAATCTATTCCACTGATCCTCATGTCTGTTTCTTTACCAGTACCATGCTGTTTTTATCACAGTAGCTTTGTAGTATAGCTTCAAGTTGGGTATTATGATACCCCCAGCCATGTCTCTGTTGCCCAGAATTGCTTTTGCTATTCTAGGTCTCTTCCACACAGCTTTTTTTTTGGGGGGGGATTGAACCCAGGGTCTTCTCACTGAGCTGTATCCCTAACTCTTTTTTAAATTGTCTGGGCTGGATTTAAACTTGTAATCTTTGTGCCTCAACCTACCAGAGTGCTGGTATTATAGGAGTTTTCTGACATATCCAGCTAACACATCCTTTTAATAGCAAATATAGGTGGAACGTAGGACTCTGTGGGGGTTAAATTATTGACTGGGCTACAAAGTACCAAGATGTTTGATTAAACATGGTTTTGGGCCGTGGCAATGGGGATGCTTCTGGATGGGATTAATAGTTGAACTGATAGTGAGTACAGCAGATTTTTCTTTCTTGTATCGGTGGTCCTCATTGAATCCACTGAAAGCCTAAATAGAATAAAGGGCTGAATAAGTAAAGAATTCTTCATGTCTGTCTGACTGTCTTTCACTTGGGATATTGATCATCTGTGCTTGAATCAGACTTGGACTAGAATTTACACCATTGGCTTTACTGAGTCTCCAGCTTGCTGCCTCCTGATCTTGAGGCTCTTCTGTATCCATAATTGCATGACCCAGTTCCCTCTCTATCTATCTACCCACTGTCTGTCTGTCCTATAGCTTTTGTTTCTCTGCTGACCCCAGACTAATGCAAATTCTTTCTATGCTCCAAAATAGAGATATTAACTTCAAGTACCTATTGGAAATTTCCTCTAGCAACTTACTGAATTAATATTTATAAGAGTAGCTTTGGAAGTTCAAATGAACTGATATTGATTTTTCAAAAGCTAAGAAAACTGGCTAACACTCTCATGTATCTATAATTATATCAAAATAAAAAGTGTAATTTAAAAATAAACTCATGGGGTTTTGGCAGCTGGACTTCCTAGCAACTATTCTCACTTTTAACAAGAGCTCCCCAATTTCCTATAGGTAACTACCTCTCACCTACAA
The DNA here is from genome assembly GCF_000247695.1 of Heterocephalus glaber. The sequence continues at coordinate 210,839 of NW_004624732.1, forward strand.
TCAGTTCACCACATTTGGGTGAGCTGATTCTATTTTCTTTTCTAAAAATGGACCTGTGATTCAGATTTGGTCCTTTGCAGCCTCACATTCTCTTGGCCCACGCAATTAGTCAGGATGAGCACTTACCCCAGTCAGAGTCCACCACGGCTTTTTCTGGGACTTTTCTGGAGTACTTGGTAGTAAAGTATATTCATTCTGACTGTCCTTGAATCTTGTTGTACCTAAGCCAGCACTTGTAGAGTATGCCATATGCAGACAGCCTGTCTAACAAGGAAGAAGGTATTGAAGAAATGTGAACCACAGCTGGTGAAAAACAATCTCCAGGTACTATCATTTAAGATCTTAAACCTAGATGTCGTACAGTACCTCTAGCTTCTGCAATTTTTACTTCAACAAAACTTTTTTTTGCCTCTTCTGAGTCTTTTTGAATTAGCGTTCTATGGATTACCCTGCTACAAGCCCTAAAATTTGCTTTGTGTCCATATAGCATATAATTTCCTTTGAAATTGTTTTCCAGAAGCAATATTAATATGCATCACAGAAACCGTTCTGCATCACTGACTTCAGAAAATTTTCATTTGTTAAAGAGTGCTATCCCACTCTTGAAGCTGTTTCTACTGCACATGAAAAGTGGGCATGGTTTTTCCTGTGAAGAACAGTACCGGTCAGGTGTCCTGTCCCACCTTCATATGTGCAACATGTTGAAATGGCTGTGTGCTGTCTATGTTGTCAGGTTCCTTCTGTGGACCTGACATCTTCGTGATCAGCAACTGCATTTTATTATTACTTTTATCCCATTACCCAGTAAAATGAATGGAACATTTAAAACTTTCAATAAACCTTTAATGAGTTAATGAATAACTCAAGCTTCCTTAGATTTAAAATATTCAATAAAATGTCACAAATTTTTCCATAAAGTTTCAGGTGAGGTTTCTGGTCTTAAAGTGCTCTTTTGTAGTGGTTTTATGATTTTTTTTTTGACATAAAACACACTGAAATGAGATACTTGTCTGAACATAAAACACACTGAGTATATCTTTTGATTTTCCTACTAATGAAATACCATAGATAAATGGCATAATTCTTACACTGAAGCTCCCTCTTCTAAAAAGTAAAGCTAATCAGGACATACATTTTCATTTATGTTTACAAACCTACTCAGGCAAAGTAAACCACAATCTTTCTTTAACCATGGCTGCTACTTCCTCTGCTGTGATCTTAAAAGGGAATAAATAAATAAATAAATAAATAAATAAATAAATAAATAAATGGCTTGATGGAGTAAATTAGTAGAATCTAACTGGAGGCTGGGAAACTGACACTCTTAAAGCAGTGAGAATAAACCAACAACTAATATTTACCCAAGTGCTTCCAATTGTCTGGCCAATGCAGAGCACCTGCCTCGGTGCTAACCAGCATTTAACTACTGTGTCGGTGGATGGCCACACACTACTTAATGCCAGGAATTATTTCAGAATCTAACGTCTGTGTTTGCATTATCTGCCCTTCTATTTGGCTCCCTCCCTAGCCTCCCACAGTCCAGGCCCGCCTACCTGCACAGCAAGGCTGCCCAGGGCAGGAGCAAACCACTGTGCTGTACCCATTTATTTCCTGTAGGCAGCCCACCCTCATCCCACCTGCTCGGCTTGGGGCTGAACAATTGAGCCCAGGTGTGCAGCGACACAGAACAACAGGGACTAAAGCCAGGGTCTGCCACCTGTCTTGCTGGGTGGCAGAGGGAAAGATTTTTCTGGAAGATTACACATTGGAAATTTGGCATGAATCATGTCTGTAGCTGGGGGAACACTTTTCAAGGGAAGTAATGATACTATTTTTTTCTAAGTGGAGATTAACAAAAAACAAAAACTTGTGTTTCTAAAGATAATTTATTCCAAGAAAAATGAATACACAACTGTCCTCCAAAATATTTTAAAGAATATTTAGTGCTAGTTGTCAAGGGAGATTAAAAGAATTGTTTGGATCTATCCACACAATTGCGTTCATCTGTGGTAAAATATGGTTTTTCTCCAGAGAACCAGAGTTGGTACCTTTAAAGTTACCTCTAAGTCTTTCTGTTCTCAAGGCTTAAACTCCTATACCACAATTAACATTTTCCTACAAGATTTCTACTCCCTTAACAGTTCTTTCATTGCTACTTTTTCACTTGAATAGGAGGAAAAGTCATTATCCATAGTCTGTATCCTCCATTTTAAAAACTATTTGTCTCTACACATATAAATTAAATATTTCTGGTATGCATATTCTTGCTGACAGCAGCTCTTACCACTTTTTTTTTCAGTTGCTTAATTAGATCTCAGGTTAGAAATCTATAGCAGTATAAAATGCATTTTTTTCTTTATTAAAAATAATGCTTTCTCTCAGAGATATCTGAGTGTCATTTGCTTTATAACTTTGCCACATTCATTTTGGTAATTATTTACCAAGTTAACCTTTGTGTGAAAAATACCCCATTAGAAAACTTAGTGATTATGAAGATAAGTTAGATATTTAAGCTTTTGTGATTGCCAATCTGCCAGGTGATATAATATAGTTAACAGTTAAAGGCCTACACATAACAGATATTTAAAGAGAGCAATAAAATAATGTGTTGAGTTGAGAATAAGGCAAAACAGCTTCTCATGATATGGAAAATAGGTAGCATATGCAGTGGAGTATTTAATTTATTGTCTTTTATTACTTACTATATTTTGAAAATAATGAACTCACTCAAAAGCAAAGACAATATTATGCATAATAAACTTATCATCATATGTATCCATTATCCATATTTTATTGTTGTAGCAGCACATGCTTATAATCCCAGCTCTCTGAGAAGCTGAAGCAGAAGGATCATACATTCAAGTCCAGCCCAGGCAACTTAATGACATAGCAAGACCCTGTATCAAAATAAAAATAATAAAAAGGGGATGTAGCTCAGTATGAAGGCTCTTGGTTCAATTTCCAGTACTACAAAAGATATTTGAACTTGATTCATCAATCATTTTTTTTCTTTGTAAATTATTCTAAAACAAAATTCTGGATTTTTAATGAATATTTATATCTCTGTGTTATTTAGGATGAATTTCTAAAACATGCACTCATTTTTCTCCATATAACTCAATGCCATTATTGCTCATGGGAAAAAATGATTTCCTGTTTTCATTTAACAACTAGTCATATTCAAACTTCCCCCTCTAACTTTAAAAATATATTTTTCAGTTGGTTTATTAGAACTATTTTGTAGAAAGTCATACACACTATGCTAAAGACGTTCAGATTTACTTTATAGCTTAAATCATGAGACTGGAGCTTCTTAGAGGTTTTGAATAGGAGAATAATGTTGAAAATAGTACTCTAGGTAACATCATTGGCAATATAGGTTTTATTTGGATGATCTATCAGAAAATAACTACAATCTGTATAGGAAAGGTCATGAGGACCTCATTCGGCTTGTAGCAGTACCTGATCAGAGAATCATTGTGATCAGCAGCTGATCAAATACAAACCATGAGGAATCAGATGAAGAGTCTCCCCACTGTCCACTCTTGTACAACTATAGTGCTACAGTTAAAATAAAAATATAGGACCATAAAAATTTAATGACTAAAGGCTGAGGATGTAGCTCAGTGGTAGAGTCCCTAGAATATGTGAGGCTGTGGGTTTGATTCCCAGTACCACAAAAAAAGTAATGATTATTAGGCACAGTGACTGTCACTGTATGAAGTGCTTGACCTGTGTTTATTCCATTTAACCATCATAATTCTATGAGCAAAGTGTTGCTGTTGTCTTCATTTAAAGATGCAGAATGGAAGGCTTCAACAAGCCAAGTAACTAGCCCAAGATCACATGGCTAGTGAATTTCATGTAAGAATGGTTCCAAAGTTTTCAATCTTGGAGAAATGGATTTGATGAAAGAACTAGCTGGGAGGAAAAACTGGTGAAATACTGTATTTATGATCATCAAACCTTTAGTGGGCACAAAATTTCTGCCAAGTATAGAACAAAAATCACTCAACCAGATGTCACTTGGTGGTAAAACTTGCAAGTACTTGTCAGAGTAAGAGCCAAAACATAAAAACACAAATAATCAACAAAGATGGTTCATGTTAATTTCATGGGGAAGAAGTTCCATTGCTTTTGATTATGTTATTGATCAGAAAGGATGTCAAATTTGGCCTGGACTTTGAGAAAAAGATACAGTTTAGGTTAGATAAAGACAATAATGTAAATAAAGGCACAGAGACAGAAATGAGCAATGGATGATTTTGACCTGTGATCAAACTAAGGTGGCTGTGGGAGTAGCAGATAAAACTACATCAGGGGACACTGAGAAAACTTTTAATATTTAGTAATAGATGTAAGACTGGGTATGTCTTCATTGTCAAACATGATGACCAGTTAATTTCTAGACAGGTTAAGTTCATGGTAGTAGCATGGTGGCCAAATATATTATTATTTGAAGACATGTAACTGATAATTGAAAGATATTTGGAAAGATATTTGAGAATCGTATATTAAAAGAGATCACTGAATGCACAAGACTACAGAATGCTGCTGGAGTAATTAAGGTTAGGAAAATCTTCTCTCCTATTTTCCGCTTCCTTCCTTCTTCCTTCTTCTTTTTCTTGTTTTCTTTTTCTAGATTGAGTTTTATGTATAGTGAGAGGAACTAATGCTATAATTGAATTAGTGATGGAATAAATGAGGTTGGAAGAAGACACAATAATGGAGCAGGTTTGGGGCAGAAATTGGAGGGCGCAGAACCCAGAACAATGGTGGGGAGCCCAGGCATGGATAAGTGATTTCATCTTCTCTAATAAAATTTTTCTGGAACTCTTTTTTTTTCTGGAACTCTTTTTGTTACTGAAAAAACTAGACATTTGTATGTGAATGTCCTACAAGTACCTCAAGCACATAAAGTCCTGAACTAACAACAAAACTGGTCCCATAATGATTCATTCATCTTCAAGAAGAGTCACTATTTCTCTCATCAAAAACTTGATGTTTATCTTTATTTCCTGTTTTTCTCACTCTCCTATATACCTTCCAAATTATAGTGTTTACTTTTAGCTACTCATCATTGTGATAGAATTTGAGTTTTCTTTCTTTTAATATGAAAATCTTAATAATTTCAAAACAATTTTTCTTGTTCATTGATGTATTAGCAGAATTTCCCCCAAATTCTTGTGAGGGTGTGAAGATGAACCAATCCTTGCCCCAATGAAAGAAATGTAGTTTTTAGTTGCTATACAACTTAATTATGGATTTAATGAACTCTGAAAGTCTATTTGGAGAAGATAAATTTGAGAGAAGAAGCTGTGTGCCTTACAGTAATAATAGGAGGCAGGAGGGGTACTTCAATTCAGAAAATTATTCCAAATATTGAAAAGGGAATAGGTTTCTGGAATCCTGAGTAGTGAGATACTTTTGTTTCCCGGAAGATTTGTGGAGTTATTTCACCAAGGGATAGCTTCGTGATACAAATCAGTAGATGGTATTATAGACACCAATTTCCAACTTCATATGGAAGCACAGTGTATTATACACTGAAATGTAAGAGAGGTGAAAGGACAGAACAGACAAATCAATTAAAACTAAGAAGTAAATTGCTTGGATAGAAGATTAATATCATTAGATATTATTTCACTTTTGATGGTAAGGAGAAAGAGCAATAAGTCTTGATAATAATAGTTTGCATTTTCTGCCACTTCAATGGGATAGGACATCAAAAATCTAAATAAAAGATTTATGGAATATAAGGAAATGAGATATTCCCTGCATACTATGTATGGATAATAAATTCCCTATATTTCTGGGTTGCTTCTTCTAGCCAATCAGCAGCTTCTTAGAAAAGCTGATCCCCATCTTGAATTGTGATCTGTTTCAAGCTCAAAAAAGAAAAGCTTGATCCAGGAGGGACATTAAGCAAAAGAAAGAAGATGAGCAAGAGACTCTGAGAAAATATACCTTTTCTATCTGGAAAATCTAACCCTACGCTCCTTCTGGTTCTATCTGTTTCTAGCAAATGTACCACAAAACTTCTCCCAATTACTGCAACTGGAAAACTTGGTGAAGAACAACAAATTAGAGAAGTACAGTGCAACAAGACCAGAAGAAGTGTAGGGTTCTAAAAAATAAAGAAAAACTTACAGACTCAAGAGATGAAGAGAGATTTCTGCAGATTCCTTGAACTGGAATATTGATTACAAACAGTGGGTATTTGAGAAACTTAGCTCTAATCACCTTCTAACAAATCATTTACTAATTTATTATAATTTTTTGTCTACATCTTCTCTATACTCAAAATTTATGCATAATGGCAGCAGGGAATTTTATTTATCACTATGTCAAAACATCACACCTAGGTTTAATAGACAGTCTCAACATGGTTTCCCATTTTCATTGCTTAAGTATTAAATACTACAAAGCAAACAGTAAAAATGTAAGCCAAGCTCTAAATGTAATACAGGTGAATATTTTCAGAAAGCAAAAATAGCATATTAAATTAAAGCTTCAATTCTTCTCCATATGAACTTAATAATGTATTGATTTGGAGATTGGTAGTCACTTGCAAACACTAAATTTTAGAAGATAGAATGATATATTGCCAAAGTGAACTGTCTGAAGGGCTTTCTTTCTTACAATTAGCAGTAGGTGCTAAGGACTTATGGAAAAAACAACAATGTGTTTCTCTCTTACAGCTTAGATGATCTGACAGTCTGACAGTGTCATACTAACAAAGTTTGTGTAGGAAAAAAAAAAAAGCCTGTTGCTTAGTCACAAAGCCCTAGAGTGGAGAGTGTGTGTGTGAATGGGTAAACAGATTATCCAGCCATCATTCCTGAGAGAAGCAGAAAAGTGTCTCTCCCAGTATCTACCCTTATCTGCTTCACACCTGTCTTTCCCTTATGAAACACCATTGTAAATAATGGGCATTTACGAACACTGAAGAATACTTAGTTCTTCCACTGGCTGTCTCATTCTTACTTCTAACAATGTATGCCTCTATGAAAGGCAATATAGTTGATATTTAGATTTAGGTACAAGTTTCCATAGTGTCTTACACTATTGGTGTGATGGAGTATATTGGCCTACCTTCAAAAACAGAGTAGCATCTCGTTCTAACTCTGCTATTCCATGGCAAGGTTATCTATGTTACTGGCATTCTAAATGGGAGAGGTAAGCAACACATTACATAAAGGTGGTCACACTATTTTATCCATAATACATAAATACTATGTTCTTACTAAAATATACCAGGAAATTGTATTACATAATTTTTTAAAAAGTAAATGAGAAAATATAGTACTTGCTCTTAAATAACTCATAGCGTTGCCAGGAGAGTTTTGAGGAAAATGGTTGGAAACAATTTACATTGTAGAATGAAAAATGCTACCATTTGATGTTTGGGGCATACAGAAAAGAGAACCAAAGTCATTTATGAGAAGAACAAGACAGGATAGAAGTTGATTACCCTGAGCGTTCTAGAATAAATAGCAGTTGTCCAGGTGTTGAAGAGAAATGATGATGAGAATGGCAAGAAAGCAAAATAATTTCAAACAGAAGAAAGAGCATTTTAAAAGGCATAGCAGTTCAAGATACCTTTGCCAAATTATAATTATATAGCTGTATAGCTACAGCACAGAAGGTAATTTACATTGGAAGCCACATAGAAATTGAATGTGTTTTAGTAAAACCTGTATTGTTATTTTATAATAAAGGTTAAATATTTTGTAATATTACTGAATTCAAACACATCTAATATATAATATTTTGACAGTTATTATATCTTGAATATTTAAATCCTTGATATATAGTCATGTTATCTAGAAGGTCGATTTTAAACTGACAATTATCCTTAGTTTTAGACCAATTTTACTACCATGTAGTTTTTGCTTTTCTGTGTCAGGTTTTCCAAGTGAAAAATATCTCAATTTTTAAAGATATTATGAAGAAAAAAGATGTAATAGATGTGAAAATATTTTATTGCCTTTCACCAGGAGAGAATCATTTACTTCTTTTTATAATTTATGACACTTTGTATATTAGGCACTGAACAAAAATGAGTTCATCTCATTTACCATCAGCAGATTCCAATCTACAGTGGAAGATAGAACTGTAAAAGTGCAAGCAGCATAATGTTAGTTAATTTCTATTTACTTAACATATATTCATGCACAGCAGTAGGTAACTTTGCTATCAAGGTAATGAAGACAGAAGCAAAGAAGCTGAGTATCAACTTGAATGAAAAGGACTCAAACTCCCTTCATTTGCAACCTTTAGCTGGACTCTGATCTGAATATTTGGGATTTATGCAGGATATGTTTACAAAGTATGAGCAGATACCACTAAGTATTTGGAAGCTTTGTATTTGTAATCAGCTTTGTATTTGTATTTGTATTTGTCTATCTCACCAAAACATTCTCAAGCCCCCTTACTGAAGACCTGAAAGTTATCTATAGAAGGAGAGTTTAAAAGCCATAATAAGGTTAGCATCATAACAAATAATATCACCCTGTGGCCACTTTTTCTTTTATTTTTCTATTTAAAATGACAAATTCTGCCCCTACAAAATGAGTTTCTTTGGTAACAAAGAGGAAAGGTCTTTGCTGGTTCTTTTTTCCCCTTTTTTTCTATGAGGTATACTGACACAATAATTACTGCTTTTGTTGTTTTGTTCAAACCAGTTCTTATTAAAATGTGGCCTAGATTACACTCCCCCTACTCCTACCTCCCCCCCGCAAAAAAAGAAAAACAGGTGTCTTGAAGAAAGCACTACCAGAAATCTCTTTCGAGTATTTGGATACTCAAAAGTAGAGATCAGAATGAATGAATATGCTAATAAATATTACTAGTGGAGAAATTAGTATACAATACTTGGGTCTGAAAGTTACCGAACATTTCGTTATATGGTAGGGAACAGGGACAAATCACGACTAGTGAAGAAAAGTTAAAAGTCTCTACAAAATAGATATCTCTCACAATAGAAAACTTATACAATAGAACAATAAAATGTCATAAAATTTCATTAAATTTGTGAATAACAGTGGCCTAATTTGTGGAACTTATTTCCTTTATGCTCCTCCAGTACTTGGCAAATATTTGTAGTATATACATCTTCCTCTACTACAATCCTGTGTGTCCCAGTAAGAAGTGAAATATGACTGATGTGTTTTTGCTGCCCTTCCTGTATCGTTGCACCTTCATCTATGAAAAATGTATATAATAACATTTCTATGGGTGAAAGTTAATGTAATAAATGTAAAGAACTTAGAACAGTGCCTGTCACATATTACTAATAAATATCAATTTTGTTACTGTTACTATGATGAACACTTTTACTATTACCTGAAGCTTTTCATCTAGTCCTCCCATTCCCCACCCCAAATTCTGGCCCCAAACCAAGGCTCTAGCTGCCTAAGTGTAATTGCCATTGGAAACAGACAAAAGAGTCTTCAGATTCTTGTTCATTCAATTTTAAATATTTCAATCTAGATGTTAGAGGTTAAATTGTGTTTCCTTCCTCTGAAAAGATATGTTGAAGTCCTGACCCCTAGTAATTCTGAACATGCATTCATGTTGAAATGAGTCTTTACAGAGATAGTCGTGTTAAATGAGATTATAAGCATAGATTCTAATCCAAAATAACTGATGTTCTCATAAAAAAGCAAAAATTTGGACACAAAGAGAAACATGCAAGAAGGAGGACTATGTGAAGAGAGGCAAAGAAATCATCATGTAAAGATGGAAACAGGGATTAGAATTAAATGTCTGGGGCTACTAGAAACTGAAAGAGACAAGGACTGATTCTTCCCCTACAAGCTTCAGGGAAATCATGTCCCTGCTGACATAGGATCTTGGCTATTTGTCCCCTAGAACTGTATTACAATTGATTTCTATAGGCCTAAGCCACCTAGTATTGTACTTAAGGTAGCCTTAATACACGAGATATAAGACAGAAAGATTTAAGACAAAAATCAAAAGCAAGATCCAGGAATAAGTCCTTTGACCTTGGAAAGGAAGTTTGTGAAGAATAAGGGAGCCCAACACAAGTACACAAGTGATGGGGCCCTGGCATAATTTACCCACCCAGGATTAGCTACAAAGGTGGCAAGATGAGAGGTCAGCAGATCTAGTGGAGCAGAGACCGTGTCTCCCTGGCCTGAAGCCGTCAGGATGCTTTCTATCCATGCTTTGGAAACAGCAAAACAGAGAAGTCTCCTGGGGCAGGGAGGGGGCTTCGGTCAACCAGGGTGACTGTGAAAAGGTGCTGCTTGCTTTTCTTCCCTTCTTTGCCAAGGCTAGAAACAAACATTACCTGGGAAGAGGAGCTGACGAAACCTAAGATAACTAATGGTCATAAAGGGGGAATGCTGCCATGCAGAGCTGAACGACAGCACTCCTGGGTCCAAATGAGTGTGTGGTGCATTAGACGTGGTGGTACAGTCTCACCCATGCATCACACAGGATTCCAGACCTCAGTGGGTACCCATAAAGAAAAAGGGAAGCACCGAGACTGCACTCTGCTTTCTCTATGCCCACAAGTTTCCTGAAGTTAGACCAGTCTCCGTGAGAAGGAAAGATGGTAGAGAAAAACCATGCACTGGTTTACTGTGAACCCGAAATAACTGGGAAAAGCCTCAAGTGATTCAGTGTACCTGGAACTGACTAGACTTGGTTTTTCACTTAGGCAAAGTTGGGGCTGTAATTAAAAACTAAGTAAATAACATTTCTTGTGCACATGGTTGAAAATATGGTGTCAGCTGTATTTGTCTCTCTTTGTTATAAGCAAGATCTTTAATGACAGGCACTGCATGTTTCTATCTTTGTCTTCAAAGCTAATATAATGCTTGACACTGTTTTTGCCCATCCAGACAATTGTTCAATAAATATAAATATATTTAATATATTTAGTTAATGGTAAACT